>OX465439.1:0-600000 GCA_950005045.1 Agrotis exclamationis
CACATGACCCAAAGGTTGACTGGCAGATAATGCCTTGCGGCATTAAGTCCGCCTTATGTACCACATTTGTACGTAGAAGTGTAAATAAATAAATAAAATGTGTCTCCCCCCCCTGTAACTTCTAAAATAAGAGAATTATTCATCTAAAAAAACGTATATGATGTACAGACGCCAGCAGGTCAACCTACCCGAAATTGTCAGATTTTACCAATCGAACATTAACCTTCCAGATAAGGTTGAAAATCTATTGAAGAAAGGCAGATTGTGGTAGCTTGATGTGCTGGCGTCTGTACATTACCATGAAAACTACCAGCGAAAATTGGCTTGAACGAGATCAAGTAATTAGTTTTTTTTTTATACGTCATAAATTTTAAAGCGCAATTTACCTTTCAAAGTTACAACCAACTACAAGAACTCTTATATTATGTTATGTTACTTGCTGCTACGGAACTTTTCATGGGCGAGTCGGACTCGCACTTGGCCGGTTTTTTTGACTGCTGTCTGCTGTCATTGTCAACAAGCTGTCAAAGACGTCAGAACCAGAAGATGACTTTTTTTCCGTTCCGCATGTTATTAATATATTACAATGTAATTAATATTAATTATTAATATTACAATGTGAATGCTAATGTCATTAATTTAATTCTCCACATCAACAATATCAGTAGTGAAAAGAGTATCTAAATTGTTCCATAAATTGATCTTGAGCCACAAATGTAAAGTTTAGTAGCTACGGACACGCCAATTGTTATTGTTTTGCTTTGTCATTCCATTACGTTCAGCCTGTGTGTGTGGCTGTTGACTGATTGGATAAACACATCTAAAGCGGGACATAATACCGGTGAGATAAGGAGACGTGGCGCGGCGGCAGTGCAGTTCGCATTCGCAGAGTATATTTACGTTCGGTTCGGTCACTCTGTCCAGGCAGTCGTGATCGAGAGGCTAGATAACAAACAACAAACAGCCGGCGCCAGCGCACTGATCAACCGACACATTCCAGGTAAGCGCTCATCTCTCAGCAGTATTACCTTACAAGGTACACGAAGTATTCTCTAGCACTAGTCGTCCGCCCGACAATGGACCGTGCCCGGGTCGACGGCGCGTTGTGTTCCTCGCGCGCCTCAAATAGCGTCAGCAAGATGACGGGGCCCCATTCTAGAGGGCCAAAGCCTGCCGGGGTCGCGGGACTTGTTCCATTACCGTGACCCTGGAACGTAAAGGGCAAATGAAGGACACCGTGGATTTTAGTCAGTACAAGTCTGACAGTCCCTCCCGCCCTGCCCTGGGCGGAAGGACTCATTTGATGATTTTGAAAAAAAAAAGGACTAAGTACTCGTCACTACCAGTAAATATTATAAACTTGCAGCTTCCATTCACATATAAATAGAAAATTATGTATTTAACGTTAAGTATGCCTAATAAAACACGTAAATTAGGTTATTTCACTGTCAAGGAGACAAAAAATATAGTCAAACCTGAATCTATGTCTATTTATTGGTTAAAGTGCAGTAACAGTGAGTATGTGTGAGGTACACAGACTACTTGATGGAACAATAGCTTACATGTGTGCACGTAGTGATAAAACTGCAGCATGTAAGGCAGCCCTGATTGATGTTGTATTGTATGTATCGCAGTAAGATAGGCAAAGTCGTAACATAGTTATATCCCTAGGGATAAAATTATATACCGTAACATAGTTATACCATTGTAGAAACGATTGGGGGCACCCCGACTCGGACAGGTTAGGTTAGAAGGGAAATAACCACCCAGAAGTAGGAGCACCGCAAAGCGGTGCTCCGTCGACACATATAGTATAAACATAGCTATATAGCTATGTTACGGTTTTTGTCTATCTTACTGCGACATATGCATGCCGCACGGTGCAAGTGTCAGGTAGTCCCTATAATATGGTGAACTGTAAGTTCATGTGATAAGATCATTCAGAACTATATTTATCACCATGTTCACTCATGGAGATAGTTCAGTACTCATCCAGTCAGTTACTGCATCTGTGGTTGCATGTTCAACAATACTGATTTGTGACTTGATATCCATCTAATAAAGATCACAATTAAATACCACTAGTTCTGTTGACTATTTCTGTGCTTTATTTGTGGATTTTTCATAAACTGTTTATGTCAGTTTACAAAACACCTTAAATGTATACTGCTGTGCTGTGATGTGCAGTGGTTTAATGAAATCAAAAACTACTGTCAAGTTGTAGTTTCATGAGCACATTTGCTAGTACGTCTGGCACAGCAGATAAAACTTGCTCTACAGTATTGTGTGACCCTGAAATGTACTAATTATTTGATAATGTGAACAATAAAGTTGATAATTTTAAATACATTGAATACTTACATTGATATAAAATCATTCTGTCATTCTCTGATTGTAACATACATCTGCAATTTAATTATTTTTATTGCAATGTTTTTGACCCATTCATAATTATTAATTATACTTAAAAGGATAGGAATTTTGATTGTGTTTTTACTTCTAATGATGGATGAGATTTCACCATTAACATAAATATGAGTTTTAGCTTGCTTTAGCTTGCTTCGATGCCAAAACAAAATAATTATATAATATACTTTGGCATCAAAGTTCTCTGTATTTCCAGTGACAACTAAAATTTTTTATTTAAGTTTTTTTTTTAATGTTGCTCATGTAAATATGTACTTATAAATTCATATATACAAACACCCAGATCCAGAACAACTACCTGTAGATCATACAAAGATTTGTTACATGCAGGAATCGAACCCACGACATCCTGTGCAGCAGTTGATCGCTCAGTCGCTGCGCCAACCGTACCAGTATAATTAAATAGCTTAAGCATTTTCTAAACCTTTAACCAAACACTTTCTATATTTTGAATAATCTTATGAAAACCCCTATAATAAATGTCCTTTCCCATGAAATCCTATAATTTTTCAACTTTAATGACATTGTGTAGGTAGTACACAGAACAGAAAAAACAGTAGAAGTGCTAAGTAGGCGTAGCACGAGTGCCACAATTAAGCGTTGTTACGCTTAACTTGCGCTTAACCGATCCCAGTGGCGTTCTCAAATAGCGTCGAGTTACTAGTCTCGCGACAAATTCATATTTTCTTATTTATGCCGTATTATTCCGTTTTAGAGTGCAAAAATGATGATAGGAGAAAAAATCTTTAAAATGGAGGCATTTCTTATCATCGTAGAGCACGATTTTCACTGTTTTCTAATAAAAATCTTATTTTGTTTCATTTTACTAAGATTTAATAGAACAGTTAGTCAAAATCAACCTTATACCAATAAGAGAAAGTTTATTTTAGATTGATTTATCATTTGTTCTGTGTCTGGGTGTAATTTAGGTATCTATAATATGTATGTATTTAGAAATATATAAGTATGTTTATCAGTTGTCTAGTACCCATAACACAAGCTCTGCTTAGCTTGGGACTAGATGGCGTTGTGTCATATTATTATTTCCTTTATTCATCTTTTCACCTTACTATATACATTTTTAAATATTTTTACAAAAACACAATAAAAAAATATAAGTAATAGTGGCCCACCGGTATCGGGAACAAGGTCCAAGCTACCGGCAGTCAGGGCTCCATAGAAAGGAACCTCCTAACAATGCGCGCCGTGTCCAAAAGAACTGCTTTCTGAATCAGGCCCTTGATCCAGCTGCCTAACGAGAGCCTCCTTAGATGTTAGTCGAGGCTCTTGGCAATTAAGCCATGGAGCGACACGACTATCGGCATAATGATCGCTGAATCCACATCCCACATATCGACAACCTCGCGAGCCAAATCAAGATACTTGATTTGCTTATCTTTTTCAGCTTTCACGAGGTTCTCGTCATGCGGGACGGTTATGTCAACAATCATTGTGCGCCGCTCTGATCGATCCACCACCACTATATCAGGTCTATTGGCTACAATAGTCCTGTCGGTGATGATGGATTGATCCCAGTACAGTGTGATATTGCCACTTTCAAGAACTGGGTCGGGCTCATACCTGTAGTACGGCACTTCCGATTCCACAAGGCTGTGTTTCAGAGCAAGTTGCTGATGGATTATCCTGGCTACAAGGTTATGTCTATGCAAGTATTCTCCGTTAGCCAGACGAGAACACTCGGAAATAATGTGACGGATTGATTCGCCAGGACGGTGGCATGCCCGACATGTCAACCGTGCCATCCTTCACAATAAATCTCCGGTAGTTATTCGTCATCATAACTTCATCCATAATTGCACAGACAAAACCCTCGGTTTCACTAAAGAGGTCCCCGGATCGTAGCCAGGCCACGGACGCTGACAAATCTACATCAGGCCCATGTAGAGCCCGGAAAAAGCGTCCGTGAAGCTCCTTGCTCTACCATACCTTCATGCGATCATTAGTGTCAAACACCGCAGGTTTGTGCCAGTTCTCTTTAGCCAAGGAGAGCGGGGAGAGGACCTTGTCCACCGCCACTACATCTCGATGCATTCCCACGTCGGTTTTTAGGAAATATTCCCTGAGATTACATATCTCGCGATTGTGGAGAGTCTTAGCGTTTAAAAAACCATTTTCGCTGGATATACAATCTCATAACCGAAGACCGTGGGTGATGCATTCGATATGCAGTGAGCAATGTACGGACCCTCCTATCCAGGGCATCAAGTTCTGTTTGAGTCCATTTGAGTAGGTATGCCAAAAGAGTACATCAATACTGGCATGACCCAGCCGTTGAAGGCGCGCACCTTATTACCACCCGATAAAAGGCTATTAAGTACTTTTTCAGGCGGCCAAAGAAACTCTCCCTCAACGATTTCTTCATGTCAGAAACATTGATGCCCAACGCTTCGGACATACCCAAATACTTACAGGTTTCGGTTGCTTAGAAGGATCTAAGGTTTATGGAATCCGTGAGTTGGGTGCTCATAGATTCCACAATCCCCCCTCGCTTTACACGCATGACCGCACATTAATTTGTCCACACCAAATTACATCCTGATGGCGCTACTGAAGGTTTCAGTTACCTTCAGTAGCTTCATCAGTTGCAAATTGTTGGGGGCAAAGAGTTTTAGGTCATCCATGTAAAGGAGATGAGATATAACCTGACCACCCACCGATTACAGACCGATATCCTTGCTACCTTTGTTGTCGAAGATATTCGAAAAAAATAATCAAGTTAGGCTTATAAAACATCTAAAGATGCACAATGTCTTAAATAATCAGCAATTTGGATACCAAACATCATTGGGAACCACTGATGCGATTAAGGCATTGGTTGACGAGGTTATAATAATATGTCACTTAAATAGCAAGCATAAAGTAGCCGGTATCTATCTTGACCTCAGCTCTGCCTTGGACACAGTGGACAATGAATTTCTCTTGGCCAAGTTGGAACATTACGGTATACGGGAGAATGTTATGAAGCTATTCAGATCCTATTTGCACAACAGACGTCAGTACGTAGAGATAGAATCCATAGAAGATGGAGAAGAAAGAATCTACAAATCTAATCTAGTTACTGTAAGCCGTGGAGTACCAGGGATCCGTTTTGGGGCCAAATTTCTTAAATGACTTGATTCAGTATATTTCTAAGCACTTATAAGATGCTAAACTAATATTTTTTGCTGATGACACAAATGCAATAGTATCTGCACATAACTTAACTGAATTGGAATACAAGATTAACATCGTTTTAAAATCTTTTGAAAATTGGTTTGGTACAAATAATTTAAAAGTCAATATTAATAAAACAAATTGTATATTATTTAAGACGAGGTGCAAAATAACGCTAAGATTGAGGTGATATCATGTGGTAAAAAAGTCGAAGTAGTTGATAGCGTTAAATTCCTAGGTGTTCACATTGATGCACTATTAAATTGGAAACCTGAGATATTGTCTATAACAAAGTCTATCAGCTCAGCATGCTATGCAATCAGGGCTCGACAGACGAATTAACTTTAAGTCACCTAAGAGGGGTGTACTTTGCCTTGGTTGAGTCCAGACTCAGATATAGTATTGAGTTTTGGGGCAACAGCTACAAATACAATATCCAGTCGGCATTTGTTATTCAAAAAAGAGCCTTAAGGACAATGCTTCGCATGAAACAGACAGACTCGTGCAAGGATCACTTTATTAGGCTAAAAATTCCAACAGTGCCATGTGTTTATATTCTAGTTTTGTTAACCAACTTTGTTAGGAATTTGCACAAAATGGAAACGGAAGAACAAAGACAAACTAGACATTTAACTCGTAGAAAAGATTTACCTTACACGATTCAACCCAGATTGAAAGCGGCTAGTCATAGCACAAGGTATCAATCCGTTTTCCTATATAACAAGTTACCAATAGAATTTAAGACAGTAAATAGTATAAACGTCTTTAAGAACAAACTGAGAGCATATTTATTGAGAAAAAGCTACTATAGCATTGACGAATTCTGTAATGACGACGATCAATAATTGACAAAACAATGTAATGACGATCATGTAATTGTATATTGCTTGGATTTTTAAAATGATTATCTATCATATGGGTATTATATTAATATTTACTTGTTTGAAGAAATTATGTAATCAAATTATTAAATGTTATGAAAAATATCTAGCTTTAATTCGGCGGAAATTTGGAATTTGTAGCGGAATTAAAGCTAGATATTTTTCATAACATTTAATGTCATGGATTTCCGCAAAGTAACGCCTGATTCTATAATCAATCAAATTATTGTTTTTTTTTATTAATTTAATTATTTAAGATATTTTAAATTAATGTTGTCATAGATTTACGTACAATTTATTCATTGTTTTCTTAAATTATTGTGAATTCATTTTTTTTTATTTAAAATCATTTTATTTATGCAATCGTTTAATTATTACGTTTTTTTTTTATTTTATTTTACACGTGAATCTTACATTAAGGAACTTATTATTTTATTATTATTGTAATTAATGAACTAATCTTTTTTCAACACAATGTATTTTTTTTATGAAATAAATGACTTATGACACCTCTCCTCAACCGATAGCCTAGACCTGAATCCTCCAGCAGTATGCTAAGAGGATTCAGGGCCAAGCAGAACCAAAGTGGACTCAAACTTTCACCCTGGAAAATACCTCGCTCTATTCTTATCGGGTCGCTAGTTCTCTGGATATTCCGACATCCTGGATAGCGAAGGACTGTCCTCCATTGCCTCATACACGACATCAGGAAAGTGCATAGAGTTGTATCAACTTAATACAACTCCAGCACTCTCATAAGCCATGTATGTGGCACCGAGTCATAGGCCTTCTTATAGTCTATCCAACATGTCGACAGATCCTTTCGAGAACGGCGAACCTGTTGGCTAATGGCCATATCAATGAAGAGCAGCTCTTTAGTACCGCGGGATTTTAAGAAGTAGACATGATAGAAGTTTCATCAATGTGTTTACTAATTTTAGCTCTCAAAATGGATGTAAGAACTTTATATAAAATTGTCAGACACGTTATCGGTCTATAATTTTTGGGTTCCGCAGTACTACCTGATTTGTGGAGCAGGTGGGTTATTCCTGTCGTCAGGAATTCGGGTAGCGATCCAGACTCTAAGGCTGACCGGAACAAAGCCGCCAGGAGACCGTGCGACCTTTTGAACCACTTGATCCAAAAGTTGTGCAGTCCGTCCGGCCCTGGAGATTTCCAGTTCGGTAACGGACGGACTGCACGTGCTACATCTTCGGGGCTTATCGAAATTGCCTCCATTTCTATTATAGGATCGCACGCTCGCTCGACGTCTCCAGTCCATTCACCTTCAGTATGGCTGACAAGTACCGACCAGATACTACGCCAAAATGAGCACATGGCGTCATCATCCGGCAGGTCCCCGTCTGCCACACCTTGGTCTGTTCGCTCTCAAGACCTGTAAACCCACCTTTCATCTGTTTGGAACGTACCATTCAGAGCATACCGATCCACACGCCGCCTATACCTACGAATACGGTTTGCCCAGACATACACTTTCTACTTCAGAAAGTCGATACGCTCTGTGACACGGGAATAGTAATCCCGAGGATTTATATTAGTCCCCGAGAACGCCCGTCTCACAAAGCGCATCACTCTAGGGCGAGTGTTACCCTCCCTGAAACAGATGAGTTTGCCGATGAGTGTTCTGTTCTCACCAATACGTCGTTCAATCCTGTACTGCCATGCCGGTATGGCTGGTTTAGTTCATGTAGCTCTTTCATCCGAAAATTTTACATGAGCTACACGACATGCCGCTACAGCCGCACAGTACAGGATTGAATGAGCATCAGTAAGGTCTTCACAGTTATCACAAAATAGCTTGATAACTGCGAATCCAGAACAGTCACCAGCATCCTGTTTCTGTTATGCATTTAACTCGTGCGTCTCGTTGAATTAACGAAAACGCAACGAGCTGAGTAATTTATAACTAAGTAACGGATGAAAGAGTTGATTTTCGAAATATTTATTTTAAGAATAGGGATTCTATTCAGTCAGTCCTAAGCCTGAAGAGAAAGTATGAGGGGAAGGTCATGTTAGTAGAACCGTCAGTCAAACGTTTTCGAATACATAAATTGAATCAAATTGTTTCTAAAATTGAACGCGCAATCGTTGTATAAAACCATTTAATGAATCAACGGTTTACGTTGCAAGTTGACAGTTAAATTCGTCAACGAGTTGAACAAGTTAACTCGCACAACTCGTTGACGAATTTAACTAGTTGACAAACGTAAATCAACGTTAACGTTTCGTTGACGGAAAAACCGTCAACGACCCATCACTACCTCATTTCCTCACTGCACTGAATACTTACATTAGTAACCACGTCATTGCTCACTACGTCATCCTGACTGGGTATTTGGTTGGACTGTGGTGGAACCACAGCCTGTGACGATGGGGCAATGACGTGGTTCCTCTGCATTTCAATTCGCAAGCGATCAAGTACAGAGTCGTCCAACATACGGTTACGTTGGATGACCCGCACCTGATCCGATATTCGTTGTGCCGACACGTTGACAGCTGGCTCAAGCACCTGAAAAAGAGAGAGCATTCGAACACGGTATGCGGTCAGGTTGTTACCTCCCTCTGTAGACCCATAGTATGAGCGCATTACATTTTCATTGATGGATTGAGTCCATCTCATGCGCTGCACACTACCGCCGGGAGCTGGGACCCTATCAGAGGCCGGTGGGCCTCGAAGTCCTAAGCCATCCGGCGGCCGGCGTCCTCCCCGTCGGCAAGCAGGTGGTGGCGTCGTTAGCGGGGAGAAATACTCGTCGCTGGAGCTCGACGCAACTGCCACGGCCGATGTCACAGCACTCACGATGGGGCTGGATTCCGGCGGCGGCGAGGCGGAGCTCAGCGACGGGCCCGGAGATTGAGGGCGTGCACGGCGAGCCGCTGATCTTGTTATCATGTCTTGATCATGTTAAATTAGTTCGAAAATTCCTGACAGGTCGTCATAAAGTAAATGACACCTGCCATAATTCTCCGTCTATTTTTTCATTAAATGATGTTGAGCACATAATTTATTTCTTTATAGGTATGTAGTATTTTTCGTTATTGTAATTTATAGTTTTGGTTGGAATATATTTTCAGAAACCAACTTCAAACCTTTGACATTTAGTGTTGACAGCATTATTATTATTATTATTTATTTCAATAGAGCATTCTCGAAAGCACTTCGCTACTCAAGTAGTGATGTGGTCAAGTCGAATATTGAATTTGTCGATTGATACTCGTATCGATACAAGGAATACCTAAACAATTTTGTTTATTTAAATTCATTATTTATTTAGTTTTACATTACAAGTATAAGGGCGACCTTTATTCATATACGTTTATTTAAAAAAAATCGTGTCGCATTTTATGGTCGCATAAATGTTATAAAGCAAAAATAAATATCAATGTTTTAAATAGTAACATAATTATTATAATTTATTAATGATCGAGACGTTGCATTGATCACTAATTAGACATCGGTAGGTTATCTAACCTTCATTTAAAATATTTTTAGGTTACCTAAAGTCGCAAGCAGTACCAAATAAATAAATGTACTCGCAACAAGTCTTATTTATGCTAAATTGAACAAAATATTGGGTATCTATCGATATCGATAAAGAATTTCAATGCGCTACGTGGTGCGGCCTTGACCGAGTAGCAACGGAATTCGACCGATCACGCAAATGTCAACCGTATGTCTAACGCAATTAAGCTGACAATTGCGACCCCTTAGAATAGCGCCATCTATGGCCGAGTAGCGGAATTGACTCGTCAATCGAATCTTAATGTGACTATAGACCGTAAATACGTCTTGCCGCTAAAGCAAAATCAATCTTATTTGTATATCGTCAGGGTTTATTTCCAAATCTGTGATGAAGGCTAATTTGGACTAAAGTTAAAACTACAAATCAAACGAATTGTTTCTTTGTAGTGCAGTAATTATGATTATCGGTTTATTTGTGTGAGTTTGGCGACAGCGCGAGCGGTTCCCGTAGTAATTTTGGTGCATTGCACTTCCACTGTTTTTTCTGTTTGGCAACAAGGTCAAGAAGGTCACCTGGAACAGTTCCAGTGTGCCGACTGGCGGGCAGGCGGGCAGCACAGACTGGCTGACATCTGATAGCTGTACTTGGTATGAAGCAATTAATGTACACTTCATGCAACTTTGTAACTTGTTAACTTTTTCATTTGTTAAACGCTCAATGAGCATTCCCATGCCAACAAAAATGTTAATTCATTAATCCATCACTGTTCAGTTTCACTACTCAATTCTTTCTGTGTTCTGACAAGTATATTTTGTCAGTAAATATTTCACTGATTGAGTAAGAAGTTAGTCAACATCTACTTGGCTCACCAGCCAATATGAATAGAATGTCGCCCGAGAGCTGGTTCACATTTTTGGGTTGAGTAGGATTTTTTGGACAGGCTTAAAAAATATGGGTTGACTACTTCCCGCTTCTCCCCAGACAGTGATCGTTTGGGTATCATTGGAGAAGTCTTAGATAAGTAACTTTACCTCAAATATAAAAATTGTCAACCAGCTCTCGGAATAGAATAGTCAATAGAGTGAGAAGTTTCTCCGAGACATCGAGCGCTACACGACATCTGTAGTAGGCAGGCGTGAGGCGAGCGTGATGGGCGTGGAGCGCGAGGTGCACGGCGTGCGCGTGGCGGCCGTGAGCGAGGTGAACAGCGCGCAGTACGACGCGCTCGTGCTGGTGACGTCGCCCGGCGTGGCGCCGCCGCAGGCGCTCGAGGACTTCGTGACGGCCGCGCGGCAGCTGGACGCCGGCCTGGAGGCGGGCGCGCACGTGCTGCGCTGCGAGCGCGTGTCGGGCGCGCGGCTGGTGCTGGCCGGCACGGGCGCGCTGTCGGCCTACGACGACGTGCGCTCGGTGCGCGAGGCGGCGCGCGCGGGGCTGCAGCGCGCGGCGGCGGCGGGAGCGGTGCGGCCCGTGCTGGCGCTGCAGCCGCACCCGCGCTGGCCCGACGCCGCCCTGGTGGCGCTGCTGGCCGCGCTCGAAGTGCTCTACGTCGTGAGTCTGTTCTCTCATTCACAAGGCAGACCCCTCCTCTGATCTGGTATGTGACAGTGCGTGTCGGGTGCGTGCTTGCAGCCGCTGCAGATCCGCGAGTCGTTCCCGTCGCAGGCGCACAAGCTGACGGCGCTGGGTGTGTACGCGGAGGGGCTGGACACGCCGCTCGACCAGCTGCTGCGCGACGCCGCCGCACTCGAGATCGCCAGGTGACACACCCGCCTTTTATGATAGATATATATATGACGACGTCAGAGACGGCGGAGCAATAGGACGTCATCATTTCGGTTCGGTGATGAAGGATCCATTTTGTAGGTGTCGTTGAAGCAATAATAAGCGGAGCAATAGGACGTCATCATTTCGGTTCGGTGATGAAGGATCCATTTTGTAGGTGTCGTTGAAGTATAGCACGAATAACACGATACGTTAATAATAACCTCACTTTTGTTCACAATCACTTAATTCACAATATTATTTGATAATATTTTAGTTAGGCAAACCGACAGTTTCGTTTTGGAGATGTGACTTGGTCCGCGCCTCGATGCAAAAACTGAACGTTCGACAATCCCCACTTCCCAAAACGACTCTGTCCACGTGCCGCCATTACAAAATAACGTCACAGCCAACGACCATTTATAACTAGACGCCTCATGCACGATCTGACTAACGAAAATTATTCTGTCAAGTCGCTGAGGTACGACGTAAGCGAGGGAGACGGGGTACTGCGTTCTGATTGGCTAATACTGCGTTCTGATTGGCTAACTCAAGGTCAGTGCGACACGGGGACTCACAGGAGTGGTCGAGTCACGACGGTTATAAGATTTTTTTACCTAATGTGTTGACAGACATCGGTCGCCTGTGATTAGGAGTCTAGTTATATATGGTCGTTGGTCACAGCGTTTGCCCCACTACTACACTAATCAATTGAGCTACTTTTATTAAAAACAATATTGCTATTCACGACATATATATATATATATATATATATATGTAGGTATTATCAAAATAATTATGAAAATAAGTTTAAGTGTTTCCAAACGCATACAACCCTAATCTCTTCAAAGTTAGAGTAAACAGGCTTCTTCTGGGTAAGCTCGCTCCATCGTCGACCTTGTCTTAGTCACTCTTGTCCTAGACTAAGGTCAAGAGCAAACCCATTACACATAAAAAAAAAATTGGTATCTATTCGTTTGTTATACTTTAAGTCAAAGCGCTGGTAGAGTCAGAAAGGTAGATATATATAGACCTCTCGTCTCGTCTCGTATTTTCTTTTATGATTTTCAATTACTCCCTTGGTGTTGAAATTTCCGAAGTCTTGGAAAAAGATTTTTATCAATTTGGTTGATAAGTTAATTATATACCGGGTGTAAGTGCAAGCACAAACGGATTCCATGGGTCCAGGACATGATTCTGGACTGGAATTTTTCGTCGGTTTTTTCCTATTTTTTTATGTTTGTTTTTTTTTTAATAGTGAGCCGCGCTTTAAGTACTACAGGTACTGTGGTACTGGACACAGTATTTAGGTATACGATAACCTTTCATTATAAACATCTAAGAAGACACCATTATATGGATATATAAATAATGGACTGCTCTTTTGAATGAGTTTTAGTTATTTTTAGTCAAAAGCTACAAAAATATTCAAAAAGCAGAAGGTCCTATTTCTGGATGGTAAATTATTTGATCTTCATTCCATGAATCATTCATTCGAAATAGCTCTTGACGATAAAAGGTTGTACCGCGATAAATTCCATTCGAACAATGATTCGTGTTCGGAACATGAGCGTGTGTGTGCCGACAGGGGCGTGGCGCGCGACATCGGCGGCGCCGACCCCGAGCGCATGACGCCGCTGCGCGTGGCCGAGTACGTGCGCGCGCTGTTCGCGGGCTCGGCCGTGCGCGTGCGCGTGCTCAGTGACCGCGCCGTGCTGCTGCGGGAGTACCCGCTGCTGGCGGCCGTGGACCGCGCCGCCGCCGCCGTCGAGCGACACCGCGGTATACCGCTCATATTTTTAAAGCAACATTTCAAATTAAAAGTCAGCCCTCCAATTCTAGTTGTGGTAGTATCGACTCTTTTTGAACGAAGAAATAACTTAAGACATGACTCAGAAAGACTCGTCTTGTGTTTTAAGGTGATTCCTCAGTAGTAGCCCGCGAAATTCAAATTTTCATGTGTTTTTTGCAATTTGCTTATCAGTGACAAGTAGTAACTTGATCAAAATATGATTCGCGACAATAACAAGTATAACTTTATATACATATAAGAATGATCATAACATTCGCTCCATTCACTTTCACAAAGATTTGGACAAAATGAGTTTTCGGATTTTTTACCAACTTTGTACAAATCTTTTTGAAAGCGAATGCAGCGAATGTTTTGATCATTCTTATATGTAAAGTTATACTTGTTATTGTCGCGAATCATATTTTGATCAAGCTACTAGGTACTTGTCACTGATAAGCAAATTGCAAAAAACACACGAAAATTTGAATTTCGCGGGCTACTACTGAGGAATCACCTTAACTCACAAAAGTTCATTAGACTCACCAGGCGCGGCTAGAGCTGGCGGAGCAACCTCTCGTCTAGCGACACATCCGTCGTGAGTGTAACATGTTACTTCGAATGTGTCACTATTTAACACAAATGTGTGATGAGGAGCCGCGTGTGACTGTTGTGTGCGTCCGCAGGGTGCGTGATCTTCCTGGAGTACGAGCCGCAGAGCTACGAGCGCACCGTCATGCTGGTCGGGAAGGTGAGTGACGTCCGCAGTGCGAGCGTGGCAGTGGTCTGGTAGTGACGTCCGCAGTGCGAGCGTGGCAGTGGTCTGGTAGTGACGTCCGCAGTGCGAGCGTGGCAGTGGTCTGGTAGTGACGTCCGCAGTGCGAGCGTGTCAGTGGTCTGGTAGTGACGTCCGCAGTGCGAGCGTGTCAGTGGTCTGGTAGTGACGTCCGCAGTGCGAGCGTGGCTGTGGTCTAGTAGCGACGTCCGCAGTGCGAGCGTGGCAGTGGTCTGGTAGTGACGTCCGCAGTGCCAGCGTGGCAGTGGTCTGGTAGTGACGTCCGCAGTGCGAGCGTGGCAGTGGTCTGGTAGTGACGTCCGCAGTGCGAGCGTGGCAGTGGTCTGGTAGTGACGTCCGCAGTGCGAGCGTGGCAGTGGTCTGGTAGTGACGCTCTCGTGTCCGCAGGGCGTGACGTACGACACGGGCGGCTGTGACATCAAGGCGGGCGGCGTGATGGCCGGCATGTCGCGCGACAAGTGCGGCGCCGCTGCTGTCGCCGGCTTCCTTAAGGTGAGCGATCGTCTGTGTTATGCTACTTCCAACAGCACGCGTTGCATGGCGATTCCATCTCGATTCTACCAAGAAAAGACAAAGCTCTTTCTATCCTACTTGATATGTCTTCTGCCCGAGCATGGCGCGGCATAGACCCGCCTTTCTATGAAGACAAGACATAAGATTTCTTTCCATAGCAACGGCGAATGACTGAGCTCTGTTAACCAAAAAACGTGTAAAATTCTCAAGTTTTCAATACAATTAAAATGATTTATTGGAATCAGACAGAATTATACATCATTCTGGTAATATGTGCATTCATTTGCAATTTAAAAAAAAAATTGCACATAAATCAAAGCGACAACAAAACGCAAAAAGTATCCAAACCATGGATACACAGTAACAGTAAACAAGTCTTTCCTAGCCAAATGTCAAATAAAATTAATATACTTTCGAGAAAGAGAGAAAAACAACTGTAGAAGATTATCTATGCGATCTATGAGAGAATTAGATATTTATTTTATGATAAATTATGATTATGTCTAGCCCAAAAGTTCGATGACTTCCAGCCACCGGAGCAGGCCGGGTTCCGAAAAGGCTACAGCACCGTGGACCACATACATACCCTCAGGCAAATAATCCAAAAGACCGAGGAATACAATCAGCCTCTGTGCCTAGCGTATGTGGACTACGAGAAAGCCTTTGATACTATCGAGACCTGGGCTGTGCTGGAGTCCATGCAGAGATGCCTCATCGACTACCGCTATGTTGAGGTGATGAGATGTCTGTATAAGGCCGCAATTATGAGTCCAAGTACAAGAACACAGCACAAAACCAATCCAACTGCGTCGAGGGGTAAGACAGGGAGACATCATCTCTCCGAAACTGTTTACAAACGCGTTGGAGGACGTTTTGAAAACAAATTTAAGTCAATAAACACCAAGAATATTATAAAATGAATCTTGTCTAGGTCTGATATGATTTAGACAAGTTTCTCTTATAGAGAAGAAATGTGTCTTCTCCCAAGCGTCAAAAGGAGAGAAAATTTTTGCATGGCATGCTTGACGTTGTAGACTTGTTTCTATCGTAGAGAAGAAACATTTCTTTTCTACGTGACAAACATCGCCATGCTTAGGACGATCGAGATCTTTCTTCAATCGGTCAGTTTGTCGATTCTCCCGTCGATATAACTCGTTTCTCCGGAGGTCAATGCCTGCAATGCGGTGAAAATCGACTATAGTTTTTTACTACAAAGGAAAATGCCAAGATCTGGCTCGAAGGATTACAGTCTATCAGTTTCTATATTAACGATATCACGTAAGTAAACAAAGCTACCTCGACTGATTATTGTTTACCCAAATTCATCCTGTGTATAGGGATAATTAAGAAGTATTGGAAGAGTTTTCAGCGTGTCATAAGCACTGTCGCAAAAATGTGCGTAACTTTAAGTCTACAAGTACGTATGTAGTTGTAGCGTGTGGCGCGTGTGTGTTGCAGGCGTGTGACGAGCTGCGGCCGGCACTGAAGGTGGTGGCGGCGCTGGGCATGGTGCGCAACTCGGTGGGAGAGGAGGCCTACGTGGCCGACGAGCTGCTGCGCTGCCGGCGCGGGCTGGCCGTGCGCGTGGGCAACACTGACGCCGAGGGCCGCATGGTCATGGGCGACTTGCTGGCCGAGATGTGCGAGCGCGCCGCCGGCGAGCGCTCGCCCATGTTGTACACCGTGGCCACACTCACCGGCCACGCCGTGCGCGCCTACGGCCTGGGCTACACCGCCGTGCTGGACAACCACGCGGCGCGCGCGCGCGGCCACGCCCTCGCCTTCCGCGCGGCCGCCGAGCGACTGGGCGACATGGTGGAGGTGTCCACCATCCGGCGCGAGGACCTGGCCGCACACCGCGGGCGCTCGGCCGGCGACCAGGTGCACCAGGCCGACAACGCGGCGTCGTCCGCCCTGCCGCGCGGCCACCAGGCGCCTGCCGCCTTCCTGCTGCTGGTGTCGGGGCTGGACGAGGCCGACGTGCCGTACGCGCACCTGGACGTGGCGGCGTCGGCCGGCGAGTTGCCCAACCCGCCCACGGCCGCGCCGCTGCTGGGGCTGGCCGCACACTTCGGTCTCGTCGCCAAGCGCTAGTCCGCCTGGCCACGGATCTCGACAACGATATAAGCGGTAACTTGTAAAGTACAAAACTGCATAATGATCATATTTTTATTACATTTATTTTTCGATGTTATCTTTTTTTTTTCTATGAAGCATACTAATGTTGGCATAATTACTAGTTGTTTTATAAAATAAAAAATAATATTTAACGCAGCGTGTGGTTTGTCTGTAGCGTTACTCGTGTGTGAAGATGTGAGACAGCGCATGCGTACCGCAGTGACGGCAACGCAATGTGCGAAGTACAAAATGATTGATATGTTTTTTCGAGTGTACTTCGGCAGATCGACAAACGGGTGCGTGATTCATGTTGTGCAACAAAACTGAACTGCGACTCACTGTAGTTTGACTGCACGCTTGTGCGACACACTGAATTTTGATTTTGGTAGTTATGTGAATACATCATCATCAGCCTATAATGTTCCCACTGCTGGGACACAGGCCTCCTCTCTGTGAGAGGGAGTGGGCCGTAATCTACCACGCGGGCCCAGTGCGGATTGATAGATGTCACATGTCTTCGAATTTTGGGTTCTAGGACATGCCGGTTTCCTCACGATGTTTTCCTTCACCGTTTTGAGAGCAGTGGTGATGAAATAAATTACACAAAGTAATGCGCCTGGCGGGATTCGAGCCCACGACCTACAACTCGTAAGTCGGGGCCGATACCACTGGGCCACCACTGCTCTTTGTGAATACAACTTTAAGTAATGGGTATAAGCTTGATTTTGCATTAATGTATGTTTTTTTTGTTCTTTCTCTTTTACAAACCTAATTCAGGACAGTTTTAAGTTTGTTTTTGTATGGGATTGTGTATCTAGTTGTTATTAACGATCGAAGCCCCTCCCAAAGAATAAACAGTATACAATGCAAGTAAAGAAGCAGCACTTCGCAAGCAACAAAGTGCAATTCAGCTCGAACAAGTGCTCAATTAGACATATTCACCTACACATGGCCGCTCTCTTCTAACACGTAACTCTGTCGTTGTCTGGCGCAGAGTGACGAGCTGCAGTGGCGCTAGGGTTGTCTACTTGACCATCACCTTGTCACCCTATCGAAACATTCAAGACATTTTTAACACGCTTTTATTAGCTTCACTTGTAATTGTTTTTTTTTTTATGTTTGATGGGTTTGCTCTTGACCTCAGTCTAGGTCAGGAGTGACTAAGACAAGGTCGACGATGGAGCGAGCTTACCCAGCAGAAGCCTGTTCACTCGTAACTTTGAATCTAAGAAAGTCTTGTAATCTTAATTTGACCCACTTCCCGGTCTTCGATTAGGATGAAATTTTGCACACGCTCTGAGTTCTGATGACAATACATGACTAGTTAAGAAACGTCATAACGAATCCAATATGGCGGCCTCCCCAAGATGGCGGGCTGGCTATTTGAAATCCACCCCCATGATAGGGGTATCAAATGAAAGGGTTTGCTGTCAGGAATACGAAAAAAAAGTCTCGTGACTTAAATACAATATGGCGGACGTCCAAGATGGCGGACAGGCTATTCGAAATGCACGCCCATGATATGGGTATCAAATGAATGGGTTTGCTGTCAGGAATACAAAAAAAAAATAGTCAAGTGACTTAAATCCAACATGGCGGACATCCAAGATGACAGATTTGCTATTTGAAATGCACCCCATTGATAATATGGGTATTAAATGAAAGTTTGCTGTCAGGAATACGAATAAAATTATCACGTGACCTAAATCCAATATAGCGGCCGTCCCAAGGTGGCGGATTGGCTATTTGAAATGCAGCCCTATGATTTAGGTATAAAATGAAAGGTTTTGCAGTCAGAAATACGAAAAAAAATAGTCACGTGACTTAAATCCAATGGCGGACATCTAAGATGGCGGATCGGCTATTAAAAATGAACCCCCATGATATGGGTATTAAATGAAAGGGTTTGCTGAATGGGATACGAAAAAAAAATATCACGTGACCTAAATCCAACATGGCGGCCGTCCCAACGTGGCGGATTGGCTATATGAAATGCAGCCCTATGATTTAGGTATAAGTCGCGGGACACACGTATACCGCGACATAGGTACATAAAGGGCTATTGAAGGACACCGTGGATTTTAGTCAGTACGAGTCCGACAGTCCCTCCCGTTCTGCCCTGGGTGGGAGGACTCATTTGATGATTTTACCACATAAAAAATAATTATTATTTAGGTATAAAATGAAAGGATTTGCTGAAAATAATGCGAAATGACATTTTCTTACCAAATTACCGTGTCATAGGTATCAATCAATAAGGTTCGACGAGAGGAATACGAAGATTGTAATTTCTAGTGCGTGTTAAAAGCGTGTTTTTTAGTTTTTTAAAGTAATAGCAATTATTTATATTATGCACTGTTGCAAGTTTTGACAAATTCAAATCTATGTTTTACAAAAAAAAACAGACTGCTGATGCTATTTCAGCGATACATGGACAGTGCTGTAAGTGTGCAATATTATTTGTGCCGCCTGCTGCCACTGTAATTGCACACTTACAGCTCCTGACTGCAAAAAATGAAAAGGTATTTATTTTCTCAGGTTTATGATAACATATCGTTTGGGTGCGATATATTGAACCAATCTTGTCCAACAATAAAGGCGACAATGTAATGAAACAGCGTCGTATTGTCCAACTTTTTATTTCCTTACTGTTTATTTCATAATATTCTTTTTAATTTGCAATTTTACAGCTCGGCGGGCGACGCGCTCGCCGCGTTATCTCTATACAAATATTTTTATAACTCTCAATTTAAATTGAGCTTATCACTCACATATACAACTCATAAATACAACAAATACAATTAATAATAATAGTAATTTACACAACAACATAATTTGACGCATCCCCTCGAGCCGAGTGTATCGGCCGGCTGTGCCTCCATCACAATATACATTATACGTAGCACCTCCAACATATTTTACATCCGTCAGGATGTCAACTGAACAGTTTTCAGAAAGCCAAAAGTGTTTTATATAACAAGTACTAGCTGCAATCGTGGACTGCGATAACAAATCATTTACAAAAACAATGGAAAACAAAGTCGCCGCAGCGCACTCGTCGTGCCGGCGCGTGTCGCAGTCGCGCGGTCGCGTCGCACCGTCGCGCGGTCGCGTCGTGCCGTCGCACGGTCGCGTCGCGCCGTCGCACGGTCGCGTCGCACAGACGCGCGACAAGCCGCGCGCGCCGGGGACTAGTGCGAGCGGGCGGCGGCGTGTGCGTATCAAACGTACATAAAAAAATATACAGGACATGTACACACTAAACTAATCTCACTAGAATCGAACAGCATCTCACTGCGTGCGGTCAGCGAGCGTGCAACGAAGTGTACGTTCTGCGCGGTCACAGCACTAGGAGGGCGCGCCCGGGACGTCGGCCGCGGCCAGCCGCAGCGCTGCACACGCCAGGGGCGGCGCACCCGCCACCGCCGCGCCGCCCACCGGGCCCGCGGCCGCCTCCTCCGCCGCCAGCGCGTGCTTGAAGCTCTCGTAGGTGAGCCAGCAGATGGCGGCGGCCGGCATCTGGTAGAGCACGCGCGCCTGCACGCCCTTGAGGAAGCCGCGCGGGCCGCTGGCACGCAGCACGTGCGCGGCCGCGTCCAGCAGGCCGGTGGCGCGCGCGGCCCTCTCCTGCGTGTTGAGCACGGTCTTGCACACGTCCAGTGGCGTGGTGGCGGCGGCCGCCAGCGCGCCGCCCGCCGCGCCCGACAGCGCGTGCGCCAGCGGGTCGTACGCGCGCGACGGGTTCAGCTTCTTCTGGCACGCCTCGTACGTCACGAAGTGCAGTGCCTGCGAACAAACGACTTCTGAACATATTGTCGATGGCCACTCATTCGTGCGAAACTCAATGTCAAACCATTCATTGCAATTAGGCTATGAAAAAGGCACTTTTGAACGTCGCATGTTTATAGTATAAAACAAGCTATACATATGCACGCTTGGATCTTTCAAACAACGTACTTAACGAATTTTAACGCCATTTCAATTCAAGATAGTGATTTAACAGGAAAGGGCGTCATCCATTTTGATCCCTCTTCCTCCTTTCCTAACATAACTGCTTCGCAGAAGCAGGTGACCGCTTCCCATTCCTCCTCGACCGGCAGCATGGCATGTCAACCAATGCCGGGTGCAGGAGGTAACTGTCACTTATCGCGTGAGGGCACGGCGGCTCCGCTCCAGCGGGACGGACTCGCCGGGAGAATACGATGGAGCATACGGTAGAGCCGTATGCTCCATCTTCTTTTCCGAGCGATCCACAAAGTGATTTTTCCTTCCACACCTGTGCGTTTCGTCCTGCTTAATCTGAAACAGGAATCTCCCGAAACATCCGTGTCCGATGAGAACCTGAATCAGGCAGAAGATGAGGACGCCGTGGCGCCTCTCCAACCACTCCTCAAAGAGAAATAATTGAATATTTGACTACCCCGGAAGAAATTCACCTTTAACCAATATTGCTGGCTAAGAAGTAGATACCTGCGTAGTGCGTACATACAAGGCTTTTTTTTAGCGTGATAAAATCATCAAATGAGTCCTCCCACCCAGGGCAGGGCGAGAGGGACTGTCAGACTCGTACTGACTAAAATCCGCGGTGTCCTTCAATAGCCCTTTATGTTCCGGGGTTACGGTAATGAAATAAGTCCCGCGACCCCGGCAGGCTTTGGCCCTGGGAGCCCCGTCATCATGCTGACACTCTTTGAGGCGCGCGTGGAACACAACGCGCCGTCGACCTGGGCATGGTCCATGGTCGGGTGGCGAGTTGCCCATTACTCGCCGCCCGCATGCCCGCGCCTACGGTGGCCGGAGATCGCCCCGCGACGTCCTACGCCGTGGGCGCCTACCACTGCGGCTGGGGCGGAGGTAGGACGCTGTCCTCTCTCTCTCGCGGCTCACCTCCTCCTTCGCGAGCATAACTGCTTCGCAGAAGGAGGCGACCGCTTCCCACTCCGTCTCGCCCCGCAGCATGGCCTCGACCAGTGCCGGGCGCGAGAGGTCTCCGCCTACCGCTGCCGTGACGACACGGCGGTGCTCTGCCCAAGCGGGGCAGTCCTGCACCGTATGCTCCACTGTGTCCTCCGGGCGATCTTAGCAGTGGTGACACCCAGGCGTTTCTTCCCTCCCTATCAGACACAGGAACCTCCCGAAACTTCCGTGTCCGGTGAGGACCTGCGTCATGCGGAAGGTCAGGACGCCGTGACGCCTATCCAGCCACTCCTCAAAGAGGGGTCTTACCGCCGTGATTGCAGCGTGCCCGGTACATGCAAGGCTGAGAGTGTATTACGGGAGTTGGACTAAAAGATGTGCGACAGAACTGTGCAATAAATTTTTGTCGCACAAGCGTTTATCGCACATCGCTTTTTTTGTGAGACATTGAAGTTCGAAATTACTTGAGTGATAAGCAAAATATTATGCGTTCCAACTAAGAAGGTCAGTGTCTATGGTCTTCATCTGTCAAATCGTAATAGCTGTCCATAATGTATGTACAACAACCTTCTTATTTGGATCGCACTATGCTACTATACGACACGAATACAGATCCAGTATCCAATGTGGTAAAAACCTCAAAATGGCGACTTATTTTTATAGAAAGAGGTTTGAAGATTCTTGTACGGAGAGTGAGCCTAATAATCGCACGAATTTTTTTTTTCAGAATCGTGCCTATACACGACTAAAGTTATATTATGTTTAGATAGAGGGCACTTAGACAAAAATACAGGGTAATTTTTTATGTACTTCGGATAATTTAGTATGTTACACATTTACGAAAATTAATAAACACGTTTATTTTATTGTTTTACCAAAAAATAAGTTTTCGCTTATTAAAGAATATCTACTTGTAACAGATGTTCATGGTCACCCGATGCTTATCAGCTGTGAGCTCGACGCGACTATCTGTGACGCGACACAATAAGCGCGCGGGCGCTACGTAAGGTTGAACGACCTGTATCTACACCGATCCGATACTGTGTTCTAGCTTTAAAATTATTGTTATTCACGTACCTAAAGTTTTTTAAAGATTAGCACTGATCTACTGGCAACGGCGGACCCGGGGGTCATGGGGGTCATGACCCCCCCCTGAGCGACATGACAGGCTGGGTCATAGGCGACCACTGCAATTTTATCTAATTATTTATTATATTTTATTTATAAACGTAAACAAATTATACGCGAAAGACGCACATAATCATAATAATACAATTCTATGCTGTTATTGGTTATAGTTATAAAGTGCAAAACATCGAATAAAATTATTCAAGTTTGCCGCGCAGCGTGACCGCTGTGCTTACTGTCCTATCGCGCCGCATGGCACGCAAGTTTTTATTGTTCTTCAGTGTGCACCAATAAAAATATATAATTTCCACCTCACACGCTCGGAAAGATTCTACTCCTTATTCAAAATCTGAGCGCAAAACTCCATTTAGTGCTCTAGCGCGGAAAGTGTTTTCAAAATTCGAACACTTCTTGTTTTCAATTTATTTTTTTGAAAAGTTGTGTGTTGCGCTCGGCAGCAACGTTATTCAGCGTATCGTACCTTTGAAAACTGAGCGAGTGAAGGGTTCTATATTTAAACCGCTCGCTTCACTCGCGGTTCAATCTTAGAATCCTTCACTCGCTCAGTTTTCAATTCACGGGGCGAGACGGAGTGGGAAGCGGTCGCCTCCTTCTGCGAAGCAGTCATGCTCGCGAAGGAGGAGGCGGGCCGCGTGAGAGAGAGGACAGTGTCCTCCCTCCGCCCCACCCGCAGTGGTGGACGCCCACGGCGACAGACGTCGCAAGACGATCTCCGGCCACCGTAGGCGCGGGCATGCGGGCGGCGAGTAAAGGGCAACTCGCTGCCCGACCATGGACCATGCCCGAGTCGACGGCGCGTTGTGTTCCACGCGCGCCTCAAAGAGCGTCAGCATAATGACGGGGCCCCCTCTCTAGAGGGCCAAAGCCTGCCGGGGTCGCGGGACTTATCTCATTACCGTGACCCCGGAACATAAAGGGCTATTGAAGGACACCGTGGATTTTAGTCAGTACAAGTCTGTCAGTCCCTCCCGCCCTGCCCGGAGTGGGAGGACTCATTTGATGATTTTACCACGCAAAAAAAAAAAAAAAAAGTACTCGCGCCAAAAACAACTTTGCAGCCTTGCATAACAAATAACTATTTCACCTCACAGGCTCGGAAAGATTTGTCATTCGAAATCTGAGCGCAGCGCGGAAAGTGTTTTCAAAATTCGAACACGTCTTCTATTCAATTATTTTCTACACTGACAGGCAAGCCGGTCCCACTGCATTTCCTCGCTATATTGAGGTGAAAAGTTGTTTGTTGCGTGAAGCAGCAAAGTTATTTCTGCGTCTCGTACCTTTGAAACTTCGTTACGCTCATGATTTAATTCAAGTACTCGCGCCAAAAAACAACATTGCAGCATTGCTTAATAAATACAGTAACTATTGTTTACAAATAGCATTATTTACTAGATTTTTTGGGTGACTCTGTCCGTGACCAGGTAACTTTGCTGCAGTAGAGGACCAATATGCAATCGACCCCATGAAATCTTATCCGTTTAGCGGTTTCAAGGTGAAAAATTGACAAACATACTTTCACGTTCCTATATAAAATAAAGTATAGTTATACATATCTGATCGCCGGCGAATCGGCCAACCTCCTTGCCGGATTGCTGCCCTAGCATCTGGAGGCGACTGCCCTCCAAAGCGTCTATGAGTCGGAAGAGTTCATTTGTTTGAACGTTTAATCTCAGAAACCAGAGTGGGCCATAAGCGTGGAGGCGCAGCGCACCGGGGCGAATCCCTGCTGCCTCGACAAGTCGAGGAGCGGCGGGAAGAGCTTCGGCGCGATCTCAGGACAATACGGAGGGAGCGACTGTCGCAACCGAGGTCCGGGCACGCCGCAATCGCGGCGGTAAGACCCCTCTTTGAGGAGTGGCTAGATAGGCGGCACGGCGTCCTGCACCGGCGACCTACCGCATGACGCAGGTCCTCACCGGACACGGAAGTTTTGCGAGGTACCTGTGTCGGATAAGGAGGGAAGAAACGCCGGGGTGTCACCACTGCAAAGATCGCCCGGAGGACACAGTGGAGTATACGGTGCATGACTGTCCCACTTGGGCAGAGCACCGCCGTGTAGAGTTGAAGGACACCGTGGACTTTAGTCAGTACGAGTCTGACAGTCTCTCCCGCCCTGCCCTGGGTGGGAGGACTCATTTGAAGACCACGATAAAAAAGTATAGTTATATCTATCCCGAACTAGACTGCGTAGACAAGCTGTCTGCGACATGGTGACCGCCCCCTGATATAAAAGCTGGATCCGCCCTTGTCTACTGGGCTGTTTACTCCTTGAGCTCGCATACGAGGTACACTTTCTTGTTCGTACATTGTTCTAGCTGCACGAAGGCTTTCACCACTGAGTAAATTAACTAGTACCATTTCGTAGTACTCGTGATTTGAAAATCGTTGGGACGTCATTGTTACGACACACGACCGGCGAGTGCGTCGGCGCTTGCGCGAAATTGCCACATTCTCTTTGCGCCAGAGTTGACTGAGCTTACCGGGCGGCGCGGCGGGCGGCTCGCGTTTGTTGTCCTTTACCACGCGCCGCACCCTGCGTCCTGCATCCCGCGTCCCGTACCCCACACCCAACCCCCGTTCCACGTGACTGCTGTCGCATCGCGCGCGTGTTTGATTGTATAACGTTGTGTCTATGATTTTCTTGTTTCTCGGATATTTTTGCTCGGATTTGGTGGGATAAAAAAGTAAAAAGTTATTTATGGAAATGTGTTCTATTAGTGATATAGAACCGCAGAAAAAAATATCGGAACTACATAAAAAATACCCTGTATACATAATAGACTACTCTCCTAAAGCGTCAGGTTTTTATTAAAGTAGAAAAAGAAAAGAGAGCGCCACGTCGCTAGAGCACGTGTGGTGGTACCTGGAAGGGCACGTTCATGGCGATCTGCGTGCCGTAGGAGCGGTAGAAGGCGCGCGCGCCCTCCGCGCGGTACACGCCGCGCGCGCACTCCCACACGCCGCGGTACGGCGAGTGCAGCATCTGCAGGCGCTGCTTCACCACTGCAACACAACACGCCGCCCACATCACACACAACCATTCATATACTAAACTTATTAATTAATAAATACCCACGCATATTTTTTTAAACTCCAGTTATGGACTCCTTATGACAGTATTTTTTGGCGGGATATCACTTAAGTACATTAAAACTGTTAATTATAAAGTAAAATAAATTCTTTAGTTATGTTTAACACGATCTTTACGAACAAACAAAAGTTTATCTAAGTTCACCGAATGCAATTTTGTGGACCGAAGCCTCCTGCAGACACACGCGATTAATCGCGCGGGGCGACATGTCGCGGTCCATTCGCAGTATTTTTAGAGTGGAAATTAGCTTGGCTCGTTGTCGCAGCGCGATTAATCGCGTGTGTCTGCTGGAGGCTTAAATGTTTATAAAACACAATGCTACAATTATATCTGTATCATATTATTCTATATTTTTTCATGTATAAAACGTTGCCCCACACTAGGAATTTCTTCCTGTACCGTGGGTGAGTTTTCAAACATACAAACGCACATACACAAACACCCATACCCGAAACAACTTGGTGTAGATCATACAAATGTTTGTTCGGTGCGGGGATTGAACCCGCGACACACTGTGCAGCAGTCGATCGCTCAACCATTGCGCCAACCGTGGAATGTGAAACAAAGGAAGGCACTTGATTTGTTTTGCCTACCTGCTCAAAGATTAGTACCACGGTTATAATATTGTAATGTTTAAGGCGGTCTTAATAGCAGTCAGTAAGCGATCATCATCATCTTCCTGTCCTTATCCCATTTTACTTGTGGTCGGCGCAACACGTTTTTTTCTTCCATTCTCCCCTATCAGACGCCACAGTATCATTTACTCCCTTTTCATTCATATCATTAGACAATCCATCCATCTTTTCTTTGGCCTTCCTCGTCCTCTCCATCCATCAACATTCATACTCATCACTCTCTTAGTCACGTGAGTCTCATCCCTCCTCATCACATGTCCATACCAAGACAGACGATTCCCTTTAATTTTTTCTGTAACAGGCGTCACTTTCAAACTTCCCCTTATAAACTCATTCCTTACTTTATCCATTCTCGTCACTCCACACATCCATCTCAACATGCATAAGGAACATCACCATCAGTAAGGAAAGCGATATGTTCCGTAAAAAAAAATGTTTTTGGACGATGGAGGAGGTAGTATAAATGCTTGTATTTACAATAAATATTCAAAGAGCTCTTCATGTAGAATCATTGAATGACTTCTTGAGTAGCTCGTGATGATTACGTTAAGTAAGTACCAATACAACAAATAATATTCATGATATCGGTTGATTTGACGACAGTAATTTTATTATTTTCTCTATGGAAACATTGCGGAGAAACTATGTTGGGTGTCGGTACTCGTTGATCACACACATTAAGTTGCACATGGGCGCAGAACACGATTTTGATGACGATGACTACATGCAGATTTTGCAGAATATTTTTAAAATTACCTAAGTATTTGCAAAAAAAAAACACTCAGAGTAATCAGTGTACCTACCTAAATACATAAAAAAAACATAAATGAAATACCGACCGAATTGAGAACCTCCTCCTTTTTGAAGTCGGTTTAAAATATCACTTCAGAGTGGTAGGTACCCACGATCAATACGTAGGTACTTAATGAACCACCAATTCACAAAAAGATTAACTTTAAAGTTTTTTTAGCTGACTTCAAAAAGGAGGAGGTTCTCAATTCGGCCAGTTTTTTTTTAATGTATTTTATTGTAAAAAATAACTTTAAATCTAAAGTCGTCCTGAAAAAAGGGCCTCGCACATTATGCGTCTTGCCCTCGCCTAGGTTCGGTCTCGCTACCCCACTGTCTAAAGTGGAGATCTTCTCTGACATCTGAGAGGTGTTATGTCTGGCGGAGTTCTGCAGGAGACATGTCAACTTTACTACAGGTTCGCTCGCGGAGAACTTGATTTTTGCAATGCAGGATTGCATGCATTCATCATACGTATTTCATGTCCCGCCAGGCCAGTCTTTGTGGTATCTTCGGCATGAGTTGTAGTGCCACGAGCGCGGTTATAGCGTACAACCGACATCATCATTGTTTTGACTATAAATAATTATCATGGTACAGCTACTTCACTGGCACACGTTCAGTGTGGGGAATTTTCTTGTGCGGCGAGGCTGACTCACGCGTCGCCTTAGCTATATTTTCCTCAACGGCACGTGCCGACTATTAAGATGATACCCCCCCCCCCCCCCTCCAGACAAGGTAAACCAGAGCAGCAGAAGCCTGAGCACCATACATAAAGATAGGGCACTCGTCGTTCGCGGACGAGGCAAAGATACATAAGAAATCTGGCCCACAGGCCAGTTTTTGGGTGGGCGACATGTCCCTTAACCCAAGTTAACAAGCTCATTCTGAATGATGCTCTCTGAATATAGTTTGTTGGGTCGTGACCGTTAAGTGTCTACAACGGAGTTAGTGGATCGCTCATTCATATTCTAGCTATTAGGTACGCCATAATGGCCGAGTGAGTGGGGACCGTCGAGTGCAACAGATCGCGCCGCTTCCGAGAACCACGCTAACAGGAAAACAATGCGCGTGGAATTCTTAAATTATCATTAATTTATTTAAAGCATACTGGAATGATTACAAGTGACACGGCAGCAGCGCAGACGCTAATATTTATTTGAAGATGACGGTTGGAACACTGTGGCACAGAGAGTAACACCTGACTATTTGTTGAACAAATATGAAAATATTAGCAGCTGTGCAAACGGCAGGCTTCGCACAAATAACCTTCATGAACGTGACATGCAGAAAGTAGTCAATAATTTCCAAGGACGCACGCGCGTGAACAGCGACGTGAACTGTACTGGGTCAATTTTCAATATCTGTGACATCCGTTGAGGATAATGACGCCCGATCTTTTACTACTAGTGCAACCATCCACTGACAAAAAATAAAAATATAAATTATTTTAATTACATCTAACTTAAATGAAATTAAAACAATTTATATTTTGGTTTTTTGTCAGTGGATGGTTGCACTAGTAGTAAAAGATCGGGCGTCATTATCCTCAACGGATGTCTCAGATATTGAAAATTTACCCAGCTGCAGTAGCGTTCAAATGTTCTGAACGCCACATTTGAATATTTCCTTGGGGATGTTCACTTGTTTTACGTAGGAATCGAACGACGGGGAAAATTTTTAGGCTTCCGTAGCCTAATGGCAAAAACGGAACCCTTATAGATTCGTCATGTCTGTCTGTGTCTGTCCGTCCGTATGTCACAGCCACTTTTCTTCGAAAGTATGAGAGCTATCCTGTTAAAACTTGGTAAGTAGATGTATTATGTGAACCGCATTAGGATTTTCACACAAAAATAAAAACAAAACAAAATTTGGGGGTGCCCCCCATACTTAGAATTGAAACTCAAAAATTGTTTTTCACCTTTGGCTTGAATAATTGTGTGTCTTAGGAATCTGGACATTCTTTAATGTAAAGGTACCGTATGGCGTATATCATCCTGTTTCGTTATCTCAATAGTATTTGTCATGTTCATGTTGAATGTTTTTATCAAATAAATAAATCTCTGAGGGTAACAGACAGCAAAGCAGCGAGGATTTGCCATGAACCATGTGTGTAGTGTGTACTAAGCTCTGACAGGTCTGTTTCTCCGCCTGCAAAGGCTCAGCGATGACCAACATTTAGTTCAGCCAGAACTAAATGTTGGTCATCGCTAAGCAGGGCGTGGCCGGGGCACTCGCGCACATGGCAACTGTTTCCGGCCGCGGCTACCGGGAGCCGAGCCTGATGTTGCTCGTTCACTTCCGCGCACGATGCTCGTACTGTCACCGACAAGCGCAGCACCAGTACTCACAAAAGCGCGTCGTCGAGCGCTCTGTCAATATTTACATGTGCAGGTTGTCCTCGGTCGTGTTCCAGTCCGCTTCTTCTAACTCACAAGAAATGTGCTCGAGGGACTCAATGATCTTCTACGATACATCACTCAAGGATAAATTAAACAAACCGCTCAACTGCGAGCAACAACCCGCTAAGCATAGTTTCTCCAGGTGGAGGCCACCGCCGCCGCCGCCGCCTTGGGTAGGTAGTAGGTACCTGTTGATTGTATTAAATTATTCATACTGATAAATAAACCGCTAAAACACCGTTTAATTCCAGTTGTATCGTAGGTAATAAATATTCAAAGAGCTCTTGATGTAGATTAACTGAGTGACATATTGAGTCAAGTGGCTCGTCATGATTACGTCAAGTACCAGTACAACCGCTAACAATTGTATTAATTTCTCCATGGAAACGTTACGGAGACCCAACATAGAGTTGTGCCGATTGCATCTGAGCACAGGACTCAAATCTGATTACTGATTACGGTATTTATTACATTGTGATCGAAATTTTTGTATGAAAATGAGTTTGGTTATCGAAAAGGGAAAGTAATGACCCGTTTCATTACTTGCCCCTTTCATGTAGGTAGCCGTTTTACATACCTACATTATTAAAGCGTCTTTTATTATAAGAGCTTGGTAATAATTACTCAGCGTTCTTTTATTATAAGAGCCTGGTAATAATTACTCAGCGTTCTTTTATTATAAGAGCCAAGTAATAAATTACTCAGCGTTCTTTTATTATAAGAGCCAAGTAATAAATTACTCAGCGTTCTTTTATTATAAGAGCAAAGTAATAAATTACTCAGCGTTCTTTTATTAAAGAGCCAAGAAATAATTAATCAGCTTTCTTTCATTATAAGAGCCAAGTAATAATTACTCAGCGTTCTTTTATTATAAGAGCCTGGTAATAATTACTCAGCATTCTTTTATTATAAGAGCCTGGTAAAAATTACTCAGCGTTCTTTTAGTGTAAGAGCCAAGTAATAATTACTCAGCTTTCTTTTATTACAAGAGCCAAGTAATAAATTACTCAGCGTTATTTTATTATAAGAGCCAAGTAATAAATCACTCAGCGTTATTTTATTATAAGAGCCAAGAAATAATTAATCAGCGTTCTTTCATTATAAGAGCCAAGTAATAATTACTCAGCGTTCTTTTATTATATGAACCAAGTAATAATTACTCAGCGTTCTTTTATTATAAGAGCCTGGTAATAATTACTCAGCGTTCTTTTATTACAAGAGCCTGGTCATAATTACTCGGCGTTCAGGTTTTTCCCAAATGAATGCGGGTGAACCCACGGGGCACAGTTCGTGTATGTATAAGTGGCAAAATGTAACCTGTTTTTGTGTCGCCAGACCATTGTGGTAAATTGATAACGCCGCCTATTTGCACAATGATTACTTCGTGTTTATAGTAGAATCATTGAACTCGCGCAGTGTTCGCCGCTGCGCTATCTGTGAGCGCGGGGCGCGGGGTGTGAACACCCCGCAGCTACACTCCATACAAAACAGCCACTATTTACTTCAAATATCTGTTACTTGCAATACAGATTCACAAACAGACCAGTGAGTTTCACCTGGACTTGATGTTTAACTGTTTCTGTATTGAATTTTTTAATAGCCTGTACTGTCCCATAAGGTCAATTATTCTTGAGCCTTTTCGGATCATTCTCTCAGGGAGCTAGCTCGTCACGCCAAGCAACGTTTCTTACGCCTGCCTCGGTTGTGACGGCCGTCTTCAGGCACGATAGATATAACTAACCCGATAGATATGTAAAAATAAAAGCACTGCTTTATTTATTAGTGCGTAGTTAAGTGGGTAGCCACAGCGGACGTGTGCTACACGTTGTTAGTTGTTACAATGTAATGGCGCTGCTCTACAAGTCTCCGCCATTATCCACGCTGATAATAAATAATAACACTACCAACACGAGTACTTGTGTAGATCGCGGAACATACATACACATGCATTTTGTACACTTCACGGAACACTAATATAACCGAATACTTCAAGACATGTTTTTTATAATTGTTTGTAAAACTAATATCGTACAGACTAAATTGAAAATAGTACTTTGGCCATGTGGATTGCACAAATAAAATAAACGCTTAAAATCTATGAAACCTATGGGAAAGGTGGATGGTATCTGCACGCACTGAACGGGCACGCGTCGTGCCGCAGGATAAAACAATAATTAAAAACCGGCCAAGTGCGAGTTGGACTCGCACATTAAGGGTTCCGTAGTAGCAAGCATTATTAGGGATATAATTATATTGAGATTAATAAGTAATATATAAAAAAAAAACATTTAAGATCTTCTCACCAAGACCTTTCATTTGATATGTCACAAGTTGCAGTTTTCAAATATTTTTTTTAATTTTCCCCTTCCCCCCCAAAAATTATATATACAGGTATATTATATACAGATTTCATCTATTCACGTCACACCTCTGTGCTTGGGTCACTGGAATTGATATGTGTACCCAATTTCAACTTAATCGGTCTAGTAGATTCGGAGATAATTGACTGTAAGCGACAGACAGACGGACACACGAGTGATCATATAAGGGTTCTGTTTTTGTATTCGGACGTACGGAACCCTAAAAATGATATTAGTAACCTCAATATCATTTATAAAGACCTATCCATGGATACCCCACACGTATGGGTTAGGTGTTTTTTTTTTTTTGAGTTTCTATTCTAAGTATGGGGGTACCCCCAAAATTTGTTTTGTTTTTATTTTTGTGTGATAATCCTAATGCGGTTCACATTATACATCTACTTACCAAGTTTCAACAGGATAGCTTTCATACTTTCGAAGATAAGGGGCTGTGACATACAGACGGACAGACAGACAGACCTGACGAATCTACATATAAGGGTTCCGTAGCCAAATGGCAAAAACGGAACCCTTATAGATTTGTCATGTCTGTCAAAAATATAAACAAAACAAATTTTGGGGGTACCCACAACAAATTTTGGTAGTCACCAAACCCATTCTCTTCTCAGTCGCTACACTCTTGGTAGAGTGGTCGTGGTCGTCACATCAGGGGTGGTGACTCGCTTCACAATTCGCCGCCATTCCTCTCGCACCGCTGCCTTCCTGGTACACTCGTGTAGGGGACCATTCAATGCAGCCTTGATCTGGTCTGATTTCATCTGCGCACCCACCGTTGTTCGAAATTAGTGCACCAATGTAAATATAGGCCGAAACAACGTCGCAACTCGCGATATTAGTCACTTTTGGCGATTTGTTATTTGCACGATCGACAATCATCATCTTCGTCTTGCTGCGATTAATTTTCAGGCCGAAATCATGGCAAGCTTGCTCCATTTTGCGAAGAAGATTACTCATATTGTCGACCGTTGTTGCGAAGAGGGTGGTATCATCGGCGTATCGCAAATTTGATATTTTATGGCCTCCCATATTATCCCTATTCTATTCTTGCCACTACGGAACCCTTCGTGAGCGAGTCCAACTCGCACTTGGCCGGTTTTGGGTGTCTAAGCGTGATTTCAATAATTATGTCTGTCTTCACACAACATAAGGTACATTATCTTCACACAACATAATGTATCTTATGTTGTGTGAAGATGTCCTCGCCAATATATAATATAATATTCCACAACTATCACACAACGCCATCTAGTCCCAAGCTAAGCAGAGCTTGTGTTATGGGTACTAGACAACTGATAAACATACTTATATATTTCTAAATACATACATATTACAGATAAATTACACCCAGACACAGAACAAATGATCGTGCTCATCACACAAACATTTGTCCTGGGTGGGAATCGAACCCACGACCTCCGGCATAGCAGTCAGGGTCACTAACCACTAGACCAACAGGGCTGTCAATATTATTCAAGGAGCATGCATTGCAAGTGTTTTTAGGGTTCCAATACTGAGACTCCGCTGTCCCTCCGTCTGTCTGTCTGTCCGTTTGTCACCAGGTTGTATCTCATAAAACGTGATTTTTACACAGTTTAAATTTTCACAGAAGATGATTGCTTTTGCCGCTATAACAAAAAATACTAAAAACAGAATAAAATGAAACCGTGAGGAACAGCTAGTATGTTCATACAGCAACCACGTGTACACACGGCTACACATCAAGTTATACAAAACCAGCATAAGCTGATCGTTGAATATACGGAAAGACCATACAAAGCGAAACCATGATAAACTGGTTTTGTATAGCTTGATGCGTAGCCGTGTGTACCTAAACAAAAGCCTGTTACAAAAAAAGATAACGAGGAAATTAAAAAAATTGGTACCGTCATTAAGAATGCTCACCAATTTTGAAGCGGTTATCACACAACTTTTTTTATCATTCGCTAGTGCGAAAACGGCCCGTGTGTTTCAGTTGGTAATTTTATGTAATGTCAATGCTACAATGATGCCAACAACTTCCTGGGGTTATGATGATGCCATTCGTTTAGCGCTCTTCGAGTGATGCGGTTCAGAGACAATCCCTACCGAAACTGAAGGAAGTTGCACTAACTCTAGTCTCAAGAATAAGCGAGCTCAAGCGCTCTGCAAATTCTACCAGGTATGTGCTCTTTGAGGCAGATGTTCCGGCTTAGATAGTAGAGGTGGTGGTACTCACCCTCAGCTGGATTGGAGACCGCGTCGTGTATGAGCGACGCGATGCAGCCCGACAAGCCTGCAACAGAGAGCAGTTGGCGTGAGCGGACGAGTCGCGACACAACACTAGCGGGTGGAGGGCAGCTCACCGTGCGTGATGTGGTCGTGCCGGTGCCGCGTGAGCTGCGACAGCGAGTGCTTGCAGTACTCGTAGGTGGCGAAGAAGCAGGCGTGCGCCGGCCCGGCGCCCATCACCACCGCCGACATGCCGCGGATTGGCCTGCACCAACATAAATCAACTGTTTCATTTGAATGCATTTATACATATTTGAAATTATAACAGATAATACCTATAATACCACTTGAATTTTATTCATTAGATAATTTCATATGATCCAAGCTGATCTAACGTTAGTTACATTTCATATTTGACTGGCCTGTTAATCTAGTGGTTAGTGACCCTGTCTGCTATGCCGGAGGTCGTGGGTTCGAATCCCACCCAGGAGTCAGGACAAATGTTTGTATGATGAACTCGATCATTTGTTCTGTGTCTGGGTGTAATTTATCTATAATATGTATGTATTTAGAAATATATAAGTATGTTTATCAGTTGTCTAGTACCCATAACACAAGCTCTGCTTAGCTTGGGACTAGATGGCGTTGTGTGATAGTTGTGGATTATTATTATTATTATTATATTGTAGAAGAAGCAAATAGTAACTGTAATAACAGCTAACTATTACAGCCAAATTACAGCACATATTTTGATCCATTCATTGAGACAAAGTCTCAGTTGGCCGCAAAAAAGTTGGGGATCTTTGCCAAGGTTAGACTACTTCACGCCTAATAGTTCTTTGCCTTTCGATTAAAAAAAAAAACCAGAAAGCCATAGATATACCAGTACAGTTGAACTGTACTGGTAAACTTATCAGGTGCAGTCGAGCGTGTGTGGCCATTGTGTTGCTATGTGCCTAGGCATGGCAGGCATAATCAGAATGTGGCAATTCAATGATCGACCGAATACATGCGTAACCACCTCGTGTACTAACATCCGTCATTACTTATTTTAAAGAATGACGTAATACTCGTTTTTTGTCTTAATATTATTGCAGTATCATCATGCCTCAGCAGCGAACACTGTCTGCGCGCACCGCTGCCGCGCTGCCGCCGCTCATGTGTAGGTCGCGGCTCCAGCGGCGTCAAAACTAGTTGCCCTCAGCTCAGAAAGATAGACTGTAGTTCCGTGGACGAGCTCGTCGATGACGACTTAGAGAATAGCACGCTAGTCTGTCTGTATATGTAATAATGGTATATAAAAATTCTTTAATAGAATGTGCCGCTTATTTAAATTATTATTAATACACTTCTGGACACATCTATTGGCCCACCTTGTATTTTCAGTTTCGTTTGGTCCTAGCTAAAATTTTATATTAGGTCGAGCAAAAAGTTTTTATGCAGTTTTGAACCTGGCACATTCACAATTTCATTCAATAGTCTTTTTTTGAATTTCGAACACAGAATTTAAAGAAACAAAAGACAATTTGGAGCCTGTTGGTTGATATCAAACAATCGAATACTAAGAAAACTTGGTTTTATTGGTTTACTTGAATTTAATTCTTGAAAAAGTGATTGATATCTTTGGTTTTGCAACAAACATTACTTATTCTTAACATTAAGGTGATCTATCATATATATCAATAATCTATGGATACTTCACCTGAAGTCGCCGCCCAAGCTGTGGCACTTATTCAGGCCGGACACAGCCAAAGAAACGTGAGTGCTCAACTTAATTAAGTCAATCTGCGGTCCGAAATGTTTATCGGAGGTACCTAGAGACTGGCGGCTTTGTTCGTCGCCAAGGAAGGCCACGATATCGGGTCACAACTGAAAGGCAGGATCGATTCATCGTGACGACCAGCTTGAGAAATCGTCACCTTACCTCCTTTGAGATACAAAACCAACTTCGCGACTTCCACGGAGTATCTGTGAGCGCTCGAACTGTTCGGAGAAGGTTAAAAGAACGCGATATGGTACCACACAAGCCAGCTAATGGGCCCAAACTAACGCGAGCCCACCGAACAGCGCGCCTTCATTTCGCACGCAGTCATTTAAATTGGACACAGCAAGATTGGAGCCGTGTACTCTTTTCTGATGATTCTAAAATTGTGTTACATGGCAATGATGGAAGTAAGAAGGTCTACCGACGTAAGGGAGAGCGTTTCGCACAATGCTGCTTTGAAGAGAGGGTTGCTTATGGCGGTGGCTCATGGACTGTCTGGGGCGGTATATCCGCGAGCGGCAAAACTCAACTTGAGGTTGTTACAGGACCACGGCTGCCAACATTAAATGCTGAAAGGTACATTCAAGGTGATACCATACGCGGACTATGTGGGCCCAAATTTCCTTTTTATGCATGATAATGCAAGAGCCCATATGCGGCCGGCATCGTCAGGGAATATCTTCGGGATGTGAACATCACAGTTATGGACTGGCCAGCCAGAAGCCCAGACATGAACCCCATTGAGCACATGTGGGACGAGCTAAAAAGACGTGTTAGGGCTCGTCAGCCAGTTGCCCAGACGATGCAGGAGTTGAAAACTGCCATAGAAGAGGAATGGGAGATGATCCCTCAAAATTTCATAGAGCGGTTGATAAACTCTATGCCTAATCGTATGAGAGTTGTGGTAGATGCCCATGGAGGCAACACGCGTTATTAAATTAAACCTTAATTTGATAAAACATGTTTTTTATTAAAAAATCAATTGCCTTTAACAAGGCGCATATCCGACTTGTTAGGCGTAGCTCCATGTCGTATGGTATTCTGAATTCAAATTTAAAACAATACGATCGAAAAAGATGGTAAAATGTATCAGGTTTAAAACTGCATCAACAGTTTTTGTTCAATCTAGCAATCATATTTCGGTAGGGGCCATCGAAACCTAAACTCTAAGGTGGGCCAATAGATGTGTCCAGAAGTGTAGCAGAACGTTCATCTAATTCAATTGTTACTATAGTAAATCTTCCTCGAGAACCACTCTATCCATTGGTAAAAATATCGGTGCAGTAGTTTTTGAGTATTTCGCGAACAGACAGACGCGGGGGAGGACTTTGTTTTAAAATGTGTACTAAAACACACTGAGCCTGCACTTAGGGTGCCTTTCCACCAGAGATGTGCTATGTAGCTGTGCTGCGAAGATGTAAAAGCTGAGCTACGAAACAGTGTGACCGTTTCCCCTGATGCTACGCTATGTAGCTTTGCGAGTAAGATGTGCTATGAAGATGCGCCGCCACAAAGTAGCTGTGTTGCGAACCAAACGTGTTCGATTATCTGCCGGCCCAAAAGCCGGCAGTCCGGAACATTTTGAGGTTAAGTCGCCGGTCACTCGTGGTGAATTTGAAGGCTTAATTGCTTAACATTTTGGTGCTAAAACGATATTTGAATGTGCTTGAACATTTGGTGTGCCCGTGCGTCCCTGTAGGAGATTAGGAATCCTGGATGCGGCGTTGCTGTGCCTGCTGTGCTATGTAAACCAATGAATATGATTGGTGGATATCAAACGCATCCGCATTCCGCAGCAACGTAGCATAGCGCATCTCTGGTGGAAAAGCAGCCTTAGCTGTGTGCATTTTGGGTTCCGCACCCGATAGGTAAAACGGAACCCTATTACTATGATTTCGCTGTCCATCTGTCACCAGACTGTATTCATGAAACATGATAGTTAGACAGTTGACATTTTCACAGATGGAGTATTTCTGTTGCCGCTGTAACACAACAACAAATAAATATTTAAGGGGGTTTCCATACAACAGACATGATTTTTATGCCGTTTCTGGCTCGCACGTGGACCTTTTTTTTTGCCATGGAAATTTTTATACATAATTATACTTAATTGACTTTTGTTAAATAAATGTTTTTCTTTTGTTTTTTTTTTTTAATTCTCAAATAGTTGGTTTTACTGCAATAAGTGTTTTCTTTTAATTATTTAAAAAAACTAATTTTAAAAAATACGTGAAAAAATTTACTTAAATAAAAACTAAAAAGAAAGAAACAAGCCCAACAGAACAGCAGGAAGAAGCAGAACAGAACGACTCACAGTCGGGGCCCCTACATCATCATCATCAGCCCGTATTCGTCCACTGCTGGACATAGGCCTCTCCCAATGTGCGCCACTGAGCCCTGTCTTGAGCTTTCCCCATCCAGTCTCTGCCGGCCGCCTTTCGTAGGTCGTCACTCGGGGCCCCTTGGGAAGATTTTATAGGTAAAATTTGAATGGGCCCCGACCGTTCTGTTCTGCTTCTTCCTGCTGTTCTGTTGGGCTTGTTTCTTTCTTTTTAGTTTTTATTTAAGTTAATTTTTTCACGTATTTTTTTAAATTAGTTTTTACGCGGTCGGGTTTTTTGTTTTTCTTTAAATTATTTTTTTATTTTATACTTTTTAGTTACGATTCATTGTTCACTGTTTTTTTTGTTTGTATATGGTTTATAGTTGAAATAAAAACTTAAATCAATAAGTAAGAAAATTAGCGAGAATGATTGTTTTGTTAAACAACTTTAAATCGTTATATTATATCCTAAACTATTATTTAAAATGAAAATGATGAAAGAAACCTAAAGATGATTTTAAAATACCTATTCAACGACACCCCACTTGACATAGTTCATCGACTTTTTATTTTTTAATTTTGACAATTTGGCGTCTGGTTGTCGCTGTGGTGAATTTTGATTACTGTCATGTCTTTAGTGACACTCACTCGCAAGGTAAAGACGAATTGATTGACGTAAGAATCATCTAAATCGCCTACGCATTTGGTCTCTAGAACGCCACATAGAAACAAACATACATACTCGTACATACATAGACTGATAAACACATTACCCTCCTTTGCGTCGCGCACTCAGGTAAAAATAAGTCTAGACTCTAGAGAATCCACAGTCTAATAACCGTATAGTCGTCCAATGAAGACGTCTAGACAGGGCAATCGTGCAGGGTGTGAAGGAAGAGACGCGGGAGAACCGCTCCCAAACTGCGAACAAAACGAAGTTAGTAGTTTGGGAGATATCATTCAGGGCTAACGCGTGTTTATTTTTTTATTCAAAGTGGTTCATTCGACGTGTGCTGTGAGACATTGTTTTTTTCCTAACATTTTTAAGAATTATTTCATTACAATGCCAATAAAAGTCAAAAATATGACATAGCAATGGCATAGACTGAAATGGTTTTATGTCAAGCTATTTAGACTCCTGAATATTAATTTATTTTTATTTTATATCGACGGTAAAAAGGCAAAAGGGGTCAAGCGCCACATTTTGCGATCTTAACTTTTTTATTGACCCCAACTCCACTATTTTTTCTCTTTCGAATGGTCATAGTATCGTTTTTCTAGCAAGAAAAAAAGTCACTTGCACCAAAGAATTATTTGTACTGAATTGCCAAATCGATACTTACCAAAAGTGCTCAAGCGACACCGACTTTACCTTGCTTGGTTGAAGGACCATTTTGTATATTACGTTTTTGTATCGCCTTGTCATTTGGCATAATTTTAAAAACAATATTAGAAATAAATATGTCGTTTGTATCCATATTCCTTTTATTTGTTTAGTAATATTTTTTCACTTAACACTATTGATAAGAAAATGAAATACTATAACGTCGCTTACACCAATATAGTAAAGATTGTCAACTAAACATAATTGGCGCTTGGCCCCTTTCTTAAATAATTTTATTTTCATTACGTTGCATTTGATTCACTCAGTACGCGCGCCAGCGCTGTTGCAAGTGGGTGTATGTTTTGTGTGCGTGAAAGCAAGTTCACGCGTGTTTGAAACGCGAATGCAGTTTTTAACACAGATTAACATTTTATATAAAACATGTCTGCAACTCCCGAAAAAGTGAAATTGAGACGTATTTTAGACCAAATAATTGTTGATTTTTTATTTTATTAAGGAGTCTCGAGGCCGATTTTGATGTAAACTATTGTTGTGACTGTACTTGTTCAACTCAATAATTTCGTATTAATTGCTGAATACAGTGGGATTGTTGAGACGTCAAATCCAGTGAAACATTGAAAACAATGAAATTTTATAATTTCGAATTAATTATGGATCAGTAGAAGTACAGTAACATATAAAATAGCAATTTCATAAAAATCTGTAATTTCCTTAAGTTTGCCGTATATGATTACTTCCCAGAATTTGATCCTTATTAGCAACACTATCGAATATGTAATAATACAGGTGTGATTTTTTTTTCCAAAATCAGCGGGTTCGATTCCTGGCCAGGATTATTAATTTTTCTAAAATCCAATGATGCAGTTTTAGTTTTCATCAGAATCGGCCTCGATACTCCTTTCATCGTTTTTTGATATTCCTCATAGTTTCGGAAATAGCCATCCACGCCCAGTTAAAAAATTCATCCCGTATAGTGAAATTAGCTATAGCTTTGATTTCCACATCAGATGTTTCTGATCTTCGATTTTTATAAGTCAACAGGAAATGCCCATCAGACCGTTAAACGTCGACAAAAATAGTTATTGTGGGTTATCCCTAAGAGATAGACATATACCATCGCGGACTTTATTGTAGACCTTATTAAGGTGTATAATACTGTGGTACATCAGTTTGATCTATCTCGTAGGGTTCAGCCAGCGTTTGCAATATAAGCGCAAAAAATAGTTTATTTACGACCTTACAAAACCTCTAAAATTATAAGAGTTTCTCTACGATATTATGCATGTATTATACATTAAAACCTTCCTCTTGAACCACTCTATCTTTAAAAAAAAACCGCATCAAAAACTGTTGCGTAGTTTTAAAGATGTAAGCACACAGGGGGACAGGAAGCAGGAAGCGACTTTGCTTTATACTATGTAGTGATAGTTAAGCTGGGCTCTTGGAGTTCCACACCAGGTGTTCCAGATCTTCAAATTTATTCTCTCAGCAGAAAATGCTCATCACGTGGAACCATTTTTGCTATGGCACCATTTTTGTATCTCTTATAGTTTAGCAATTCTGTTGCGGTTCTGCATCAGGTGTGTCAAGTTTCCAAGATAAATTATAGCCTATATGTTAATTGGACTTAATACCTATACAACAAAAAATCATTCAAATCCGTCCAGTAGTTCCGAAGATTAGCGTGCACAAACACACAGACAAAAAATAATTAATTACAATTTCGGGTTCGGCATCGATAAAATAACAACCCCTGCTACTTTTTTTTTATAAGTATGTAAAGAGACTGGCTCTCTTTATATTCAAACCTTTTTTGCTGCGCTTTGCGTCTTGACAGATGAAGTGATTGCTAACGGTGACAGATAAAAGATGTCGTATAATTATTTGTGAAAATTAATAGAAATTGGAAATATAATCTTTAAATGTCGTTTCTTTGTTTTACAGGTAATTTTAATTTGTGAATAATATGTAGAACCTGTTGCTAATGTTACCTACATATTGTTTTTGGTTTGTACATTTTACTAATAAAATGAATCTTTGTTTTACAGAGCAACACATTGGTTTAATTTCTATCTAAAGAAAGATATAATATCATTATTATAAAACGACATTGTGGTTAGAAGATTCTAATAAAACATGGAGAAATTGCGTTTTGAATTTAATTTGCTACCTGGAAGTGATGGCAAATCGAATATTCTTTGCATAAGCTCAATAACAACTAGTGACAATAAAAAATATGTTTTACCGGAAAATCTTCAGTCAGCGGGTTTTCATACGGGATTAATGAAAACAAATGCTTTTGCCAAAGTAAAAAAAAGTTTACTGAAAAGATACCAAAAAAGAAGAGTTTGGATCTCTTTAACAGATGACCTTAGAGATACCTACCTGGATGAAGATAATAATGTTCAGTTTGATGGACAATTTTTGGAAGAATTAGATGATGACGAACCGGTTACAGGACAACAAAAAGAAATTTCCTCTTTGGGAAAACTGTTTGAGAGAATGTTAGAAAATACTCAGGAAAACAAACAGCAGAACCTTAAGAATATTGCAGAAAGGTTTGTTATTGATAAATTCACTAGTAAACATACGAACGCTACCCAGTGGATTGAGATTTTTGAAAAGGAATGCAGTCGTTTTCATATAGATTCAGATGAAGAAAAAATTGAAATACTTAGATTGTTTATGGATAAGACTTGCGTAGACTGGTATAGCTCCATGATTGTAAAATTAACAATGAACTCTGAATGGTCAACATGGAAAGAAAATTTTTGTGGATCATTTACAAACAAGGGGTGGAGTCCTGTTACAAATGCATTACTGTTCAAGTACAAAGAAGGTTTATTGTTAGATTATGCTATTAAGAAAGAAAAGCTTTTACTAGAGATGAGAAAATCAATTGATTCAGGTACAATGATTGATCTTATTGCAGCGGGTTTACCAGAATTCATACTCAATAAAATTGATAGAGAAGCAATAAAAGATACAGTCACTTTATTTAACGAGGTGAGCAAATTTGAACATATGACTAATAAGAAAAAATATTTTCCAAAGAAAAGATATTATGTTAATTCCAAAACAAGTAACATAAATGAAGAACATACGCCATGCAACATTTGTCAAAAATTAAATAAGGGTACTCGTTATCACCCTGAAGATACATGCTGGTTTAAATCCAAGGAGGATGACAAGATAAAGAAAAATAACATCAGACATGTCAATAATACAAGAATTGAAGCGGAGTTAAATGAGTCCGATCAAAAAAACGAATAGCAACACCATTAATAAAGGTCAAACTACTAGTAAATGATAAGTTTGAAGTATATGGAGTTTATGACTCAGGTTCAAATGTCTCTCTGATAAATTCAAAATTACTTAAACTTAGAGGACAAGAAACTAGCTCAAATAAAAAAAACTTAATAACGATTAATGGTGTTAAAAAAACAAGTGGTTTGACAAACTTGAAAATAAGAATATTGGATTTGGAAAAATATGTTGATGTGTATATAATAGATGAAGAAAACTTTGCTTATGATTTTTTAATAGGATTGGACTTGATAGAGTCATTCCATTTAATACAAAACGAGAACTTAAAAATAACACAAAAAATTATTATTGAAGAAAAAAAAATTTTTACAGATGAAAGATCAAACACAGATGTTAAAAATGAAAAGAAATATTGTATGTCAGGGTCATATGAAATAAATTTCAATGAACATGTTAAGGTGGAAGATTTTCAAATACAAATTAATCATCTTAATGATAATGAGAAGACAGAAATAGATAAACTAATACAAAAACATGAAACAGTATTCGCAAAAAATAAATATGATGTCGGAAAAGTTAGTGGATATGAAGCGAGGATAGACTTAATGATAGACAAATATTGTAGCAAGCGTCCTTACAGATGTACACTAGCCGACAAACGAGAAATAGAAGAACAAATTGCGAAGTTATTAGATAACAAGTTAATAGAAGAATCTCACAGTCCCTTTGCTGCACCTGTAACTTTGGCATACAAAAAGGAAGAAAATAAGAAAAGTAGGCTATGTATAGATTTTAGAGACTTGAATAAAATAGTCGTACCACAAGCTCAACCATTCCCGCTCATAGAAGATATGGTGACAAAAACCAGGAATTGCAAATATTTCTCAACTTTGGACATTAATTCTGCGTTTTGGTCAATACCATTAAGAATAGAGGATAGAGAAAAGACAGGATTTATAACGCAGGAAGGACATTTTCAATGGACTTGTCTCCCATTCGGATTAAAGACTGCGTCAGCAATTTTCCAGAGAATCCTAAGTAATATATTGAGAAAATATAAATTAACAAATTGTGCAGTTAATTATATTGATGATGTTCTTGTTTATTCAAAAACATTTGATGAACATATTCAACATTTATCGCAGTTGCTGGAAGCAATCCAAAAAGAAGGATTTAGGTTAAAATTTACAAAATGCACATTTGCATCCGACTCTGTGAAATATCTAGGACACATAATTCAAAATAATTCTATAAAACCAGTAAAGGATAACCTGATTTCAATAAAGGAATTTCCAGTACCGAAAACACAGAAAAACGTAAGGCAGTTCCTAGGAAAAATAAATTTTTACCATGAATACATTCCAAAAAGCACAATAATTCTGGATCCACTGCATAATTTACTTAGAAAGAATCAAAAATTTGTTTGGTCAGAGGAGTGCCAAAAAGCATTCGAATTGATAAAAAACCTATTATGTTCCCAACCAATTTTACAGATATTTGACCAAGATTTACCAATTAAAATTTACACTGATGCTTCTTTGGAAGGTGTAGGAGCTATTCTGAAGCAGAGACAACCTGACGGAAAAGAAAAACCAGTGGCTTATTTCTCCAAAAAACTAAATACGGCCCAAAAGAAGAAGAAGGCAATATATTTGGAATGTTTGGCTATAGCAGAAGCAGTGAGATACTGGCAGTATTGGTTAATAGGCAAACCATTCACAGTATATACGGACCATAAGCCTCTTGAAAACATGAACCTTAAATCCAGAACTGACGAAGAGCTTGGTGATTTAACATTGTATTTATCACAATACGATTTTAAAATTAAATATGCACCAGGTAAACAAAATTTAGAAGCAGATTGTCTTAGCAGGAATCCAGTATTGGAATCGAGTGAGAACATGGATGAACAGTTAAAAGTGGTGAATCTAATTCAATTACATGATATTATTACAGATCAAAATAAAAATATAGAAATACAGAGAAATAAAGAAAAATTGATTAAAAAACACAGATTATATTTAAAAAAGGTTGGAACAAAAGAAAAAATAATACTTACAGAAGAGTTTTGCGTCAACCTATTAAGAAATGTACATGAAAATCTGTGTCATATTGGAATGGGACAAATGCAGAAGACAGTTAGTCCATTCTATACAGCCAAAAATTTAATTAAAAATATAAAGAATGTTTGTAGCAGCTGCGAAATATGCATAAAAAATAAATCAAGAGGACAAAACAAATTCGGTTTCATGTCACATTTGGGTCCGGCCACGAAACCTTATGAAATAATGTCTATAGACACAATTGGAGGTTTTGGAGGTTCAAGATCCACAAAGAAATATCTTCATCTGTTGGTAGATCATTTTACTAGATATGCATTTATTATAACATCAAAAACCCAGAGTGCAAATGACTTTATAAAATTAATCAAGGATATAGCAGAAACTGAAAATATCGGCATGCTCCTCACCGATCAATACCCAGGAATTAATTCCAAAGAATTCAAGGATTTCTTAAAAGACAAGCAGATACCAATAATATTTACAGCTGTAAATGCACCGTTTTCAAATGGTTTAAATGAAAGATTAAATCAAACATTAGTTAACAAAATTAGATGCAAAATCAATGAAAAAGAAAATAAAAAGGCCTGGACGACTATTGCAAGAGAATGTGTTAATAAATACAATGAAACTAAGCACTCTATTACGGGATTTTCACCGAAATATCTTATGTTTGGTACAGATATCTCAATATTACCAAATGAATTTAAATTGGAAAAATCACACAGTGACTGGATCAGAGACAGACAGATAACATTACAGAATACAATCAAATCACACAATTATAACAAAACACTATATGACAATAAACTAAAAAAATGGGAATTTAACGTAGGAGATATGGTATACATAGAAAATGGAAACAAACTGAACAGAAAAAAATTAGATGAACTAAAAGTTGGACCGTATAAAATAATTGAGAAAGTTTCTAATACTATATTTAAGATAGATACAGGTCACAGAAAGACTGAATCAAACCTATATCATATCACTAAAATGATGCCAGCACCTGTACTTTAAAGGTGTATAAAAAGATGGATGTAATAGAGAAAATTTATGAAAATTTTCTTCCCTTGGGAGGGAGATGTAAAGAGACTGGCTCTCTTTATATTCAAACCTTTTTTGCTGCGCTTTGCGTCTTGACAGATGAAGTGATTGCTAACGGTGACAGATAAAAGATGTCGTATAATTATTTGTGAAAATTAATAGAAATTGGAAATATAATCTTTAAATGTCGTTTCTTTGTTTTACAGGTAATTTTAATTTGTGAATAATATGTAGAACCTGTTGCTAATGTTACCTACATATTGTTTTTGGTTTGTACATTTTACTAATAAAATGAATCTTTGTTTTACAGAGCAACACATTGGTTTAATTTCTATCTAAAGAAAGATATAATATCATTATTATAAGTATATTTACATTGTAACAAATTTATTGTATAATGTATACCAAATTATTGTGGTTTATTTACTCAAATAATGTGATAACATGCTGTTGTATGTACTAACAGTTAGGTAATTGCTGTTTTTTGGAGCCCAGTTTTGTTCCTTTTATTGTTTTAGTTTAATAAATAATTCATAGTTCTATTACCTACCTGCTGTGCCAAATATAAAATAATACTTATTAAGATTATGGTAGCTTAAGCCAAAATCTGAATTAGTTCTATGATCTGTTGTGCCAAATAAAATAAAATATTACTTTATTAACGTGAAGCTTAGGCCAAAATCTAAATATTCCAACATTAAATATTGTTACTTGACCCCTCGCAAATGCGATAAACATGGTAAAAACCTGGAGTCAAACGACATCTATCTTTGAAACTATTGATCTCAGGCTTATTTTGATGTAAAATTATTAAAGAACATTGTATTTTAGTAAACTTTTCTGAAGATTGTGATGTGATTCAATAAAGCAATAAAGAGATATTTTTTATTAAAACTTTCTTTTTATTCTCCTGAACAATATGATCTGTGGTGCTTGACCCCTTTTGCTTTTTACCCGTCGATATGCATTCATCCGCCTTGAAAAGTAGTTGAAATGGGTAATAAAAAAAAAACACTGTTTAATTTCAAACTGTTTTAAACAGGTGTTTTAAAACAACTTGTTTTAATCATGCCAACCCTGAGTGCTGGCGATAGTGGATGCCATTTTCGTAGCCAGCACCCCAATTTAAATTTAAAGAGATAACTAACTATATTTTTACATGAGACTATACAGGGTGTAGCTAGAAAATCAGCTGTTCCATACATTTTTGCCGATTCTCAGCCGACAGTGCGGTAGTACATCCCTGGAGTGTAAACGTCACAATAATTGCGTAACAGTGGAGAAAGTGCTTGGTGCGGGCAGGCGGCAGGTGGCACGGCGCGCGGCGGCAGACCGCTCACGGGCGGCAGGCGCGCGGCGCGTGGCGCGGCCTTCATGCTCAAGGCCGCCTTGATTCGGGCGGCGGCGGCGGCGACCTCAAACTAGCTGTCTTTTCCCACAGACGTACTTGAATCGATTTCGTCGTTCAAATTCCACACATTTGCCTACTATTTAGGGACTTCTTTGTCGTTTATTAAATTATGTACCGGACAAATCTATGTGAATTTTTATTTATTTATTTATCAGGAACAATTTACATTGTGTTCGATACATTTAATAATATAGAATAGAGACGAGACGGTAAATTGACATAAGATTTTACTGACTCCATCATATTTACCTAACTACTTAATTAAACTATAACACCGCATACTGAGCTCAAGAACGTAAAATGCTGACTGAAACAGGCAGGCATACAGGCAAGCTGTGACACTAATAAAGGCACCATCAAGATCAGATAAGAAGTGGAAGCCATGTGCGCGGTTCTTACCAAACAACTAGACATCGCTGGCAATGGTAATACTGGCAACATACCACAGTAATACGTTTTTCTTTCCAAATTTTGTCTCGATTCAACCCGTTTAGGGTTGCTAATTGCTACGATATTGTTCTGCGCCAATAAATCAATACATTAAAATGTTTACACAGGTTAGATACAGTAGTGTGATATAATGAGGACGCAAGTGGAACAATTGCGGAAGGCAAGGTCAAGGGTCTGACTCGTCGAGTAGCTGGTACTGACGTCACAAATCCATTATTCGCTCTTTATTCGCTAGAATAATTCCACGTGCCTATGGCGGCTAACACGCTCATTAACTAACTTTTCAGTTGAAGAAATTGAGGGTCTCTGTAAAGTGGTCGTTGCGTTCGTACTGTACGGAGGAGCTCCTCCTAGCGTTAGAGCCGGTCGGTCACTCGCATCCAATAATGGCATGTTGTAGCAAAAGCAGAAGTTCAGAAAATACGGGCCGTACTAAACTTTTAGGTGAGCCCTACTCCCTATTAGTTCTGAATTCATAAGTTCTGTCAAGAGCCACCAGAATGCACAATCACGTAGTGCCTAGTGAAGTTAAGTTTATTAGTAACATAGGCTGTTCTTATAAACTAACACATGTTGTTTTTTATAAAATTATGTATGTTAGTTTGTAAGGTATGTGTCTATGGGCCAAAGCAGCCTGAAAATAAATAAATAATAAATAAATGGCGGCCCACGGGCCGGAAGCTTCGGGTTTTGGGTTAAGATAGTACAAAGTATCCCGGAGTCAGAGAGTGCACAAGGATTGCGTGAGTAGCTCCGACACTTGCGCACAATTTCTAATGACGGTTTGTTGCACAAATCACCTCATCCTTCACAATTAGCAGTTTCCTTTATAACGCGTTCTTTCAATTAATCGGTGTCCGATGTACCGGGAATTGTTTCTTTTTTAATTATTGTGGAAACATTTAGCTGTTTCAATGTAGTTGATACCGAAATATAAATATTAAATACCAATAATAAGCATTAAGTTATGACTTGATTTCTCTGAAGCGAAAATGACAAAGGTACCCGAGTATTAGTAAACTTACGGGGACGTGTTATTCGGTATTCATTTTTCTAAGTAGCATGTCACACTCCATAAAATGAGTGAAATCGCGTTATCCTCGGGCAGAAATGTCGAGTTGTATAGAAAGAGCTTTGTCTATTCTTGGTAGAGAAAGTGGCCATGCTACGCGTGCAGGAGGTAGCGCAGGGCAGAGCCGCGCGCGCAGCCCCAGAGTGGATTATTAGTAAAGAAAGAAACTGACAGACAGACCCTTCCGATTCACCCAGTTCTGGAGGACTCATTTTATGATTTTGCTACCCGAAAAAAAGGTCAGTGTACTTTACTTTTGTGAATCGCTCAAATATTTGTTTTTCGATACCTTACAGAATAATGTTATCACCTCCACAATTCATATCCACGCTGGATTAGATCGTTGTCATATGGCCGCCTATTTCGGGCTGAGATTAGTAGGCGGTCCGCGGTGTAGTGGTAACAGTCCGACAGCACGAGCACACTGACACACTTGTATTGTATCTCGCATTACTCCGAGATACGCACGGCTCTACATAAATATTGCATTTAAATTTTTAACTAGCTTCTGCCTGCGACTCCGTTCGCGTGAAGTTTTGTTCTTACCAGAAAATTGGGGTTGTTACTGACAAGGTACTCGTAGTATTTCAACAGAAAATGATAATTTTCCGATCCAAGACTTCCGTAACGCGGATTTTCGTATAACCGCTTTGTGATATTAGCTTTTTGGCTTAATGTGCTAAGTCTTGGGCGATTCGGACACGCCGCAATCGTGGCGGTAAGACCCCTCTTTGAGGAGTGGCTGGATAGGCGTCACGGCGTCCTGATCTACCGCATGCCGCAGGTCCTCACCGGACACGGAAGTTTCGGGAGGTACCTGTGTCGGATAGGGAGGGAAGACACGCCTGGGTGTCACCACTGCGAAGATCGCTCGGAGGACACAGTGGAGCATACGGTGCAGGACTGCCCCGGTTGGGCAGAGCACCGCCGTGTCCTCACAACAGCGATAGGCGGAGACCTCTCGCGCCCGGCATTGGTCGAGGCCATGCTGCGGGGCGAGACGGAGTGGTCGCCTCCTTCTGCGAAGCAGTCATGCTCGCGAAGGAGGAGGCAGGCCGCGAGAGAGAGAGGACAGCGTCTTCCCTCCGCCCCAGCCGCAGTGGTAGACGCCCACGGCGTCGGACGTCGCGGGACGATCTCCGGCCACCGTAGGCGCGGGCATGCGGACGGCGAGTAATGGGAAACTCGCCGCCCGACCATGGACCATGCCCGGGTCGACGGCGCGTTGTGTTCCACGCGCGCCTCAAAGAGCGTCAGCAAGATGACGGGGCCCCCCTCTCCCTGCCGGGGTCGCGGGACTTATTCCATTACCGTGACCCTGGAATGTATAGGGCTATTGAAGGACATCGTGGATTTTAGTCAGTACAAGTCTGACAGTCCTTCCCGCCCTGCCCTAGGTGGGAGGACTCATTTGATGATTTTACCAATATAAAAAAAGTCTTGGGCGATTACGAATTACCAATCACCCTGTACATATATAAAGATACATCGATAGCAAACTACATAAAAACTGTGATTATAAAGATTGTCCTCGTTGATAACGGATCATGTGGCGCTCGCCACGCCTGGCATTTCATACAAAAATCGGATGCGCCAGAGCCAGACCAGTATCGTCATCGTCTAATGTGAAAGCGCCCTTTCTTGTTACCAATGGAATGAGTTGGAAATATTCATGAATAATGTGCCGTAAACAAACAACTAGAAAACGAATTTTACTTTTTTTGTTTTTCTTTACTTACTTTATTTTACTTTTTTCTTTACTTACTTTGTTTGTTCTTTTTCTTTACTTAATTTATTTTACTTTTTTTGTTGAATTTGTCTTTTTTTATTTTATTTTTTGTTTAAAAATCTGTTTCAAAGGAGAGATTTGAATTTTTTCTATATTTCGGAGGACGTATAACTTTAAATCCGTGCCATTTTGCGGTACATTATACATATCGTAATGTTTCGGCAGATATTGACCCAAGCTGCCCACAAACCCAGCTATCGCCTCTTGCAACATATTGCAGGAGGTGATAGCTTGGCTCATTATTTACTGGACACCCTGTAGGTCTGTTTAATTTTGTACATGGGTATTGCCCGCCGCCTTGTTTGCTGTTTATTTTAATTTATAACTCTTAACGTTAGTAAGTGTTTGCACGAGTCTTATACCGAGGCTGATAATACAATTGCCTCCTACTATGTAATTAGGAGTGCTTGCAACGAACGCGTCACTCCGCACAGGAGGTGCGGAGTGACGCGTTCGTTGGTGTACTGTCGTGACACTGACAGTACACCAGCACACGGTGGAACTATATTTAACAGTGGCGTAGGGTAAATATTCTTGAAAGTGAAACCGGACCAAAACGTGAATTCCAGTAACTACAGCTTTGGCCTAATATTAGCCATTTTAGTTTAAATATTCAACCCAAATTCTTGTCAAATACCTACATATCTTTCTTACATATGAACTAGAATTTTATTATCCGTAGCACCGGTTATAACATCGCCCATGTACACAATAAGCTAAAAATGCTCATAAAATAAAAACTACTGAACCAAACTATGATTTTTTATGGGACCAAATGGCAGGCGTCTTCGCCATCAGACCCCTAATGACAGTTGCAACCCGTCTAGGTGAAAAGTTCTTATCAATACAAATTAATCAAGCTCAAACACAAGGTAGCTGCTGTGAATCGTTGAGGAGTTCCATCAGCTGTCTCTCGGCTCCATCATCAGATATTATACTCCAGACCTATATTAAATTGTGGTGCTTTGAAAAAACTTACAAACACACTAGTCGCCCCTAAGATTTTTGAAAAGATCCACTCGATTTCTCTGGTCTTGCATCATCAAACTCTGATTTTCTTATCATGGGACCACATTTGGAATATCTCTTTCCAAGTTCCAACAAAAAAAAAGATCATCAAAATCGGTACATTAACGACGAAGTTATATCGCGAACAAGGAACAATCAAACAAAAAAAACAACATTGTACACCGGACCTGGTGTACGAAATGGGTCACCTCTAACCTCTTTTTTTGTGGCCGGTTAACAAATTGAACGCTATTTTTGAACACTATTTTAGAATTCATGTTCACAAAACCTTATACTAATCGCCTACAGATCTTAACACCGCGATTCAGGATCGTGACGTAATTGCACAACGCCATCTAGTTTAAACTTCGAAACTAACATAACACCGTTTTACGGTGAACATTTACCAAAGAATACAATTGAACTGAACTAACCTTGTTATTACTGCACTCACTACGCAAAACTTATCAATTTCAACAATAATACCAAATCAAATGCAAATGTACAGATGAAAACAATAACATACAAAATTATAAATAAGCGCGAAAAAAAACGAATGTGAATCTGTCATCCAAATAATACTATCTAAACGAATTACGAAGTCCAGTATCATTCCATCTCATTCTGGCGTACGCATTACATATCTCTGTCCTTATCGTAAGCCGTAAAATCGCGGGTTATAACTTACTTAAACTAGCCGAGTTATGAGCTCACGGTCGCTAAAAGAATTGCAATGAATTAGATAGACTGAATTCCTGGTTCGCGTTGCGGCTTCCTTGCTGTTTGGCGCGAGTTGAAATTGCTCGGATAAAAATGGTAGGCGTTTATTTATTTCTTTGTTATTTTCATAAGCAATAATGTTATACCTGCAAAGTAACTTGAATAGGTAAAAAATTTTGGACTCGCCCATGAAGGGTTCCGTAGCAGCAAGCATAGATTAGAGATATAATTATATTGAGATTAGTAAGTAATATACACAAACAATAAAATAACTTTGTTTTTCATAGTATTTGTATGAATGGCAAAGTTATATTTGCGGTTTTTGAAAATGTACTATATCTCAAAAACTGCTAACTGTATCTCATCCAAACCAATTTTCGTTGGTAGTTTTGGTTGAGGTCTACATTATATTTTTTTTTTAGTTTTATCATTCTCTTATTTTAGAAGTTACGGGGGGGGGGGGGGGACACTTTTTACCACTTTGGAAGTGTCTCTCGCGCAAACTCTTCAGTTTAGAAAAAAATGATGTTAGTAACCTCAATATCATTTTTAAAGACCTATTCATAGATACCCCACACGTATGGGTTTGGTGAAAAAATTTTTTTTGAGTTCCAATTCTAAGTATGGGGGGCACCCCCAAAAGAACAATGAGCATTTTGGTACTTGATCCAATAGCAATCATTGTGGTGTCATTGGATAGATCTTTTAGTCAGGAAAAATATTTACTATGACGACTTGTCCCAAATCCTTGTCCGAAAACCATGGGAAGCCCTCAAAGTTAGTTTTTGGTACTTGATCCAATAGCAATCATTGTGATGTCATTGGATAGATCTTTTAATCAGGAAAAATGTTTACTATGACGACTTGTCCCAAATCCTTGTCCGAAAACCACGGGAAGCCCTCAAAGTTAGTTGATATCATAATAATATGCATTAGTACCCATCATGGTTGAAAATACGAAAAATAACAATGTAAAATAACATTATTTAAAAAGAGAAATATATTGTGTAACTATTCATATATAACGACTAACGAATTACCGAGACCCCGGAACGTAAAGGGCTACTGGAGGACACCGTGGATTTTAGTCAGTACGAGTCTGACAGTCCCTCCCGCGCTGGCCTGGGTGCAGGGAGGCCTCATTTGATGATTTTAACACGATAAAAAAGGCAATGCACTCCGCTGGCAAAATGTTCAAAATACCTAGCCGTTCCAATTCGTTCTTTTCCGTTGTGTGTTACAATGGCTATATAATCGATGTTTTGTGACCATACGCTGCCACTAAGACCGATTAAAACATCATGAGCGACATAATGAATGATGGAGAAGAGAAAAGGAACCGACTTCAAAAACAAACACGAAAAAGCATTAAATAACTTTTCTTTCTACTTCCGAAAGAAAAGTTATTTTGACGCCTTTTTCGTGTTTACCCTTATGTAATACCTTTTTTAGTTCAAATATTCATCAAAAATCTTCGTTTAACGGCGTCTTTGAAAATCTACAATCCAAGTACTTGCGTACTTGGATTGTAGATTTTCAAAGACGCCGGGTCCGACATGGGTCCATGCGGGCAACGTCACGGGATATCTATTATTATTAAATACTAAAACCTTCTCCGGAATGTAACAAACACTTTTCTGAAAACTACATCAAAATCGGTTCAGCTAAACACGAGATAATCAAATGAGAGATCGAGATGGACAAGCATACATACATACAGGTCGACATGAGAACCTACTTGTTTTTTTGAAGACGGTTAATATTAATGTTTAAAAAACAATAACGTTTCTTACTTTTCTTTTTCTTTATTCCAGAGTGTTTATTCATTTTTAACCGACTTCAAAAAAAGGTAGCTTCTCAGTTCGACCTGTATGTTTTTATGTATGTATGATTGTCCGCGATTATCTCGCGTATAGCTGAACCAATTTTGATGCGGTTATTAGCCGACTTTTTTTTTAGCGTGTTAAAATCATCAAATGAGTCCTCCCACCCCTTACTGTCAGACTTGTACTGACTAAAATCCACGGTGTCCTTCAATAGCCCTTTATGTTCCGGGGTCACGGTAATGAGATAAGTCCCGCGACCCTGGCAGGCTTTGGCCCTCTAGAGAGGGGGCCCCGCCATTATGCTGACGCTCTTTGAGGCGCGCGTGGAACACAACGCGCCGTCGACCCGGGCATGGTCCATGGTCGGGCAGCAAGTTGCCCTTTACTCGCCGCCGGCATGCCCGCGCCTACGGTGGCCGGAAATCATCTTGCGACGTCCGTCGCAAGACGATTTGAAAGATACTGGTCGAAATGAAAACCTATTTTTTTTAAGTTGTTTAAAAAACATCCATGCGGGCAACGTCACGGGATATCCATTAGTGTTAAATACAAAAATCTTCTCCAGAATGTAACAAACACTTTTCTGGAAAAAATCTTTTTGAATAAAAGGGAACCGACTTCAAAACCATAATAATCAATGAAATAAAAAAACAAAGCCACCGACTTCCGAAAGAAAAGTTATTTTACGCTTTTCCGTGTATGGTTTTGAAGTCGGTTCCTTTTTTCAAAAAGTTTTAGTACCTACTAGCTGTGCCCGCGACTTCGTTCGCGTGGAGGTCGGAACTCAACAATGTATTTTTTTAGTGCTTCTTTATTAACAACATTAGCTGTAAACCATCATTCTGGAGCATACATAAATATGCGTACGTAAATCATCAAATGAGTCCTTCTACCCAGGGCAGGGTAAGAGAGACTGTGAGACTTGTACTGATTAAAATCCTCGGTGTCCTATAAATCCTTCGATAAAATGAAAAACAAAGCCACCGACTTCCGAAAGAAAAGTTATTTTACGCTTTTCCGTGTATGGTTTTGAAGTCGGTTCCTTTTTTCAAAAAGTTTTAGTACCTATTAATCAACACATATGATTTTATGCAAGACAACGATATAATATGACCATTATCTTAACTAAATCAAACAGAAACGAAAAATAATAAAAAAAAATTTATTAAATACTTAACACAAAATAACTCCGTTCCGACAACAAATGAAGACAAGCGACTCGGTTATCATTAATCCTTGTAAAAAGACCTTTCCAATGATATATTTGTTATGGCTATTGGGTCGAGTACCAGGCTTCATACATTTTTGCCCATTCTCCTTTGTTTTGTTTTGATTTTTGTGTGAAAATCCTAATGCAGTTCACATAATACATCTTTCTACCAAGTTTCAACAGGATAGCTCTTATACTTTCGACAAAAAGTGGCTGTGACATACACGGACAGACAGACAGACAGACAGACAGACAGACATGACGAATCTATAAGGGTTCCGTTTTTGCCATTTGGCTACGGAACCCTAAAAACCGCAAATATAACTTTGCCATTCATACAAAGTTATTTTTGTTGTTTTTGTATATTACCTATTAATATCAATATAATTATATCCCTAATCTATGCTTGCTACTACGGAACCCTTCATGGGCGAGTCTAACTCGCACTTGGCCGGTTTTTGTGGTTGTTTTTGAAGGCGGTTACTTTTTTTTTAAATAGTTTCTTATTTTACTCTTTTTAATTTAAATATTCAACCCAAATTCTTGTCAAATAAATCATTCTCTTACATGTGCACTAAAATTTTGTAATCCGTAGCACCGGTAACAACATCGTTCAAGTGCACAATAAGCTAATAAAATTCCCTATCTCAAAAACTCCTAAACCGATTTTGATGAAACTTGCAGTATTCCGTAAGTTAAACAATACCTAGTACAACAAAAAAAGAATTACTTAAATTGGACTTGCAGTTCCGGAGATATGCGAACACAAACTAAATCAGTCGATGCCTACTCCTTACTGTTAAGGAGTTGTACTTTCCATCATCAGCTCAGCTACATGAGATGATGACTATCATACGCAAGTACTTAAATTACTTCATAAAATTTGCGAAAAACGATGTGCGGGCCTATAAAATTTGAGGGTTGCCCTCGATTTCCCTGGGATCCCATCATCAGATCCTGACCTGATGGTCATGGGACCACTTGGAAAGTATACCCTTTCAAACAAAAGAAAATTTTTCCAAATCGGTCCAGGCGTCTTCGAGAAATCGGGGAACATACATAAAAAAAGATTCCGACGAATTGAGAACCTCCTCCTTTTTTTGAAGTCGGTTAAAAATCTACCCTCGAATACAATAAGTATAATAAATATGAATGTTTACGAAATATTTACGTTTTATGTATTTCTAGCGACCCGCCTCGACTTCGCTCGGGAACAATAATTTTGCAAATAAGATTTAGATAATAATTCGACGTTATCCATCTACATTTTATAAGTTGGTTATTACTCGTAAACTTTAACTAATCGTAACCATTGGGGAGGGGAGGGTCGGGCACGCGAGTCTTAAAAAAAATGCTGTTTAAAACACTGTTTGCCAAAATAGTATTTAGTAGTATTTTAGTATTTGCCATAATAGTTCGCGCGAGTGTAACTTGCGTGAGTATAGATGACGCGCATAGATAAAACAGACAAGCATTATTTTATTACAAGCAATTAATAAAAAATTGTAAATATTTAAGTTTTAAAAAAGCGCCTGACGTCATTGGAGTCATGTTAATTTGTTCGGGGTCGATCACAACACAACTGTGTGTACTCTGCGACCTCTGAACTCACATAAAGATAAAATTAACTAATTGCCATCAGATAGTGTATCTGAGTTGCTACTACGAGGAGGCCGGCTTTGGTGGACACGATAATAATAACATTTTAAATTCTAATATGGTATCGATATATGTTGCCGATCGCCGATGCTGTAAGCTCACGTGTGTGGAGTAACGATCGTCCGCGCCACTTTCACTGTCCGTATCGGCGCATGCGATATTTATGCGATAATGTGTGATTATGAGATCAGCGACTAGTACACGAAGCTATGTTACGAGTGTGACCTGATGACCTGGACGATATAGCTGGCGGGGACACTGGCCTCGCCGCCGGAGCCCCCTTCATCAATAATTAATATAGACGCATCGGGCGTATTGCTTGAGAGCCAGCAACCTGTAACTAAGGCTGTCTGCTTCAAGTCGAGGCTGCCGAGTTTACCTCTACGAGTACCTATCCGATACCCGGCTAAAGGTTAGGATTGTAATGCATCTCTGAAATAACGTGTACAGACGGCCGAACGTCTGTTCAGGGCAGGCTCAAGTTTAAGTAAGGAGCCAAGTGCAGTGACATGTGTGCTCATAAAGTCATCAAGTCATTGCTAGTTCTGAGGTTTTGCATCCACACCTGGACCTTGAGCGATCTCTAGTATGAGCGAGCGGGGCGCGCGCCGGGCGGTCGCCCGCGCCGTCGCGTCGCGTCGTCTCCATACATATTCATGAGGGGATGGCCACTGGAGGCACTGGACGACTGACCGTAACCTCGTATCGTTCTCGTTGTAATAATACCGCGGCCGGAGCACCGCTCTTTCTTGACCTCAGTGTCCGGGGATTCCGGTAAAGTCCTGTTGTTGTTACGTTATTAATGTCATTGCACTACTTGCATCACAATATCTGCTAAGTACTTGTTTTTTGGTATATTTCTGACTAGCGACCCGCTTTGGCTTCGCTCGTAATTGAGAACAAATAAAGTAGTTCGTTTACTGAACAATTATTTAATAACATGGTGATTTTATAGATCGTTTACTGAACAATAAATTATTTTGCAACATGGGTGATTTTATTTTGCACTATCGTAATTTTTTGGGGGTACAAATCATTAGATGGGTGGATACCCTGGGTGGAGTGAATGGGACTGTTGACTAAGAAACAGCCTGATCCTGATCATGCCTTTTGCCTTGTGCGTATCCTGTATAGACAGTCCCGCGGTCCCAGGGAGACCCGAGGAAGGTAGCGGCATGCAACGGTACGTGCTGCTGGAGCGCTAACGTACCGTGGGGTGATGCAGTGCTCAAAGAGCTGCAGTCGGCAAGCAGCACATACAGTACCAGATAATAAATAGATACCTATTACTACATCCTGTGCAAAGGCGGTTTTTATTGTTTGTAAAGATTAAGTAATGCTATAAACAGTCGGCCACTTAGAGACGGTTATCAATAATGTATGTATGGCATGACACGCAATAGATAGCGAGTACAATGGTAAGGGCAGACAGCAGCAGCGCGCGCGGCGGCGTGCAGCCTCACGTACACTGATATCAGATAGCAGTCGTGATAGGAGCGTCGTGTGATAGTGCAGGCGCCACGTTGCAGAAGGACGAGGTTGCAGGTGCTGTGCGGAGCACGCGCTCGCCAAACAGACAGATACGGTCACATGTTTGTCACCTTTGTCACAGTTCGTACACTTGACGTGTAACGAGTTATATTTAAAAAAAAAATACTTTAGAAATCTCGCATAAAAGTGTAAAATAACTTTTTTGTTTTTTATTTCATTGACTTTTGCCACCAACTTCCGAAAGAAAAGTTATTTTTTGCGCTTGGCAACCGTGATTATCCAATTTTTCTATGCAATTGTTTTAATTTTCGTTTCGATAGATGGCATTAATTTAAATTGACACAGAGGTTGCAAAAATAGTCATTATATTAACACGAACTACTAATTATACCTGGAACGTTTTGTAATACATATCTGTTACGTATCCTGCAAAGAGAATATAAAGTAATGACATCTAAACGAAAAATTAAAAAATGCACATACTTAGGTTTGACAAGCTCACAGACTCAGACGAAAAAGTACCTAGTTTAAGTTCCTACGCTAGTGATAGGGACGTGTCAGTTTAGTCTCTGTGGTTTAGTTTAAAAATTGTATTGATTGTGCTTGTCTAGAATGATCAATCTTGTACAGATTCATTGATAACTTGCTTCATTATTTGCCAAAAATTGTGATAGGTGCTACGAGGCAACATTGACCCAAATGTGTGTAGGTACTCGTATTGTAGCAAGATAACACTCACGCCTTCATAGCTAGTGCGGTGACGTTATCGGCAGACTTGTGTCGCACGCCGGCTGCTCCTCAAACAATATTTTATCAAAGGGAACGACTTTTTTACAGTGTGTTGCTCACAGTATGCGCTAAGCATACCTCATTAGTTCTGATTACAATTAATGTGCAAGTCGCAGCCAGATGAACACATTCTCAGCTACAAGCATGAGCGTGCAAACGAAGATGGCCGCAATATGCTGATACTAACACGCGTTTCTAAGACATTCCCGGGACTATCACCTCGAGTGTCCGGTGCTCAGTCAGAACTGTGAATACTCGCTACAACACTATTGAAATGTAGACGATTACAGTACACACCCTTAAACCAAAGTGAACTGTAAGCATAATAATTAATCAAAATAAAACACGAATCAAAGAGTTTGATATCTCTGCACTAATAGTATTGTATGGAGTAAGTCTGCAGATGATGGGAACCATCCTCTGAGCGGGTTTGGTTTGGTCCGTAGAGTGCCTGGCGTGCGACATTGGTGCGGCGCGGCGGCGCCTGGCCAGAGCGGGTGGAGTGGTGTGCGTACGTTACCTGAGCAGTCCCTCCTTCTTCACCATGTGCCGGAACGTCTCGCTGATGGAGCTGTTGTTGGCACTCCGTAGAGACTGCATCCGAGTCTGTAACAACGTACACAACAGTCAGTCAACAATCATGCAACAGGTCTTTCTCCCGACTACCACCTACTTCACAAATGTTATCGCATTAATATTATGATTCAGCTAATGTGGCCGTTTTAGTGTGAACGTGTGTGATGCTCTCAGCAGGCGGCCAGGCTGCACCGTGTGCGCCAGGTGACTTGGGCTTCACACTGCTCCTTCTCCATTATTATGTATTTAATACAAGTGACACCTCAAAATTCTTTAAATGACAAACCTTCAATTTATTGTTAGCTTCAGTATAAAAACAAACGACGTAGCCTCTAATTCTCTCTTTAACCAGTCTATAATTTTGACCGATGATTCTACACATCAATGAAAAATGAGTTTCCCCTATAGCAGTACACTTGACGAACAAACAATATTTTTTTAATCACAGGATATTAACGAAGAGTGTGTAATTTAGACATCAGTCAGTCCATGTGATCACAGATCAGCTTGACATTGAGCAGCTGGTTATATAAAGTGGTTCAGGCGGGGCTGCGTCATTAGCGTCCGCGGCCCTTCGAGATGAGCATGTGGTTCCGAGCGCTGGTGGTGGTGGGCACGCTGGCGGCGGCGCGCGCGGTGGCCATGGACGAGGACATGGCGGAGCTGGCGCGCATGGTGCGCGAGGGCTGCGTGGACGAGACCGGCGCCGACGTGAAGCTCGTGGAAGCCGTCAACGGCGGCGCCGACCTGATGGCGGACGACAAGCTCAAGTGCTACATCAAGTGCACCATGGAGACGGCCGGCATGATGTCGGACGGCGAGGTGGACCTCGAGGCGGTGCTGGCGCTGCTGCCGCCCGAGATGGCGGCGCACAACGGGCCGGCGCTGCGCACGTGCGGCACGCAGCGAGGCGCCGACGACTGCGACACGGCCTGGAAGACGCAGGTGTGCTGGCAGAACGCGAACAAGGCCGAATACTTCCTCATATAGTGCTTCACACATTATTATAACACATCCTGTCCTTTTGATTCATTTTTACATAATATGTATTGAACATGTTTTATGTACATAATTTCACTCCAAATTAAAATTCTGATAAGATACATTTATTTGCTATTAAATACTTTTATTTATCCTATTAGATAATTTTCTGGTGTCTAGTTAAACATAATTAAAAATGTCTGCCTGCATGCAAGCAGTAGAAATATTTAATAGGTTACCGTCTCAGTTAAAATTATTAATTTATAACTCTCACTTGTTTTAAAACAAAACTTTAAGCCTTCTTATTGGAAAAGTGCTTCTACTCAGTCTCAGAATATATGTCAATTGATAAGAAATGAACAAAATAATTGTAACAAATAATTATATATGTATATCCTTACTATAGCCAAATGCTTACCACTTGGACATTGATTATATTTTAAATTTGCATCTATAAAATTTATTGAAATTATTATTAGGTATACACCAATTTGAAATTTTTTCACATATTAAATATTGACATTAAAGTTTTTCTAATACCCAAAAAAAAAAATAATAACTTTGTATTGTATTGTAAAATGTTTCTGCATGCAAAAATTGTAATAATATTATGTAATGTTCAACACAATGTAACTTGTTATGAATAAAAAAAAACTTTTTCAAAAAAAAATGTAACCGCCTTCAAAAACAACCACAAAAAAGGGTAAAATAACCTACAAAATGACTTTTCTTTCAGAAGTCGGTGCCTTTATTTTTTATAATTTCATTGTCTTTTTTGCCACCGACTTCTGAAAGAAAAGTCATTTTGTAGGTTATTTTACCCTTTTTTGTGGTTGTTTTTGAAGGCGGTTACATTTTTTTTTGAAAAAGTTTTTTTATTTTACTCTTTTTAGTTTAAATATTCAACCCAAATTCTTGTCAAATAAATCATTCTCTTACATGTGCACTAAAATTTTGTAATCCGTAGCACCGGTAACAACATCGCTCACGTGCACAATAAGCTAATAAAATTCCCTAAGTATCTCAAAAACTACTGAACCGATTTTGATGAAACTTGCAGTATTCCGTAAGTTAAACAATACCTAGTACAACAAAAAAAGAATTACTTAAATCGGACTTGTAGTTCCGAAGATATGCGAACACAAACTAAATCAGTCGATGCTTACTCCTTACTGTTAAGGAGTTGTACCTTCCATCATCAGCTCAGCTACATGAGATGATGATTATCATACGCAAATACTTAAATTACTTCATAAAATTTGCGAAAAACGATGTGCGGGCCTATAAAATTTGAGGGTTGCCCTCGATTTCCCCGGGATCCCATCATCAGATCCTGACCTGATGATTATGGGACCACTTGGGAAGTATACCCTTTCAAACAAAAGAAAAATTTTCCAAATCGGCCCAGGCGTCTTCGAGAAATCGGGGAACATACATAAAAAAAAAAAAAAAAAAAAAAAAAAAAAAAAAAAGATTCCGACGAATTGAGAACCTCCTCCTTTTTTTGAAGTCGGTTAATAAAATGGATGTCTCTTTTATTGACCATGTTCCTGCGGCTGCTCTAATATGGCCAAATATTCCTAAAAGTGATTCACATTTTGAAATTCCGGCAATGTTATTAGAATTTTTTCTAAAATGGTTACACGCATAGAATTGCTTGTCATAACTGAACATAGACATATAGCATGTTGAGCATTCGCTGCTTTAAATTGCCATACCTACTCTCGTGAAAGGGCGGAAACCAATAGGGTATTAATTATGTTTGACTGAAAAAATATAATTGTCCGTCAGTTAAGATTATCAAAAAATATAAACACGTATTATTTCTTTTGTTAAGTAAAACAAAATTATCACTTTGTCACCACAAGCAAGTACGATTTTTAATTGCTTCTGACGTAATGAGCTCCTACTCTCAAATTTTGACTTATTATATTAGGTATTCATTAGGAATAATGCTAAGTGGCCGTTTTAGATCTGCTGAACAATAGTTGCACACACATAATGATGTGAGTTTCCTCCCTCTTACTAAACACACTCCTCTTCAGATCTACTTGTCACGTTGATGATCTTCATCCGTCACAATAATATTAAACTCCTAAATAAACTGTTTGTATGGATATGGTGTATATTATATTTTATGTTGTAACTCTTGTTTCAGTCCCATACTAAACCCAGAATGTGCACTTTAAGTTCAACTGTATCATCATACAGACATCTATCTAGAGAAGGGCACCTGTTATGACCCTTACCTACACCTTTCGCCTCGTCCACATTCATACATCGGTACTATGTGCCCAACCTTTCGGATTAATAATATTTAATTTATAATATAAATTGACATGAAAAGTAATATTTGTCATGTGTGTGTGCAGCTGTAGTAGAACAGCTAACTATCATCATTACTTGCAAGTTTTGTAATTATCACGCTTCAGTGAAAAAATAAGTCCTTATTTTTTAACCGACTTCAAAAAGGAGGAGGTTATCAATTCGACTGTTTTTTTTTTTTTTATGTTTGTTACCTCATAACTTGCGACTGGGTGAACCGATTTTGATGATTCTTTTTTTATTTGAAAGCTGGTGCTTCCCGTGTGGTCCCATTGTCACTATTTCAATATCTGATGATTGGATCCTGGAGAAATCGAGGGCAACCCTCAAATTTTATAGGCCCACACATCGTTTTTCGCAAATATTATGAAGTAATTTAAGTACTTGCGTAATCATCATCTCATGTAGCTGAGCTGATGATGGAAGGTTCAACAACTCCTTAGCAGTAAGTAGGCGTCGACTGATTTAGTAAATTATTTTTTTCATTAAGTATTTCAAAGCACTACAATTTAATAAAGGTCTGAAGTATATCTGATTATGGAGCCGAGAGACAGTCGAAGGAACTCCTCAGCGATTCACAGCAGCTACCTTGTGTTTGAGCTTGATTAATTGGTATTGATAAGAACTTTACACCTAGATGAGTTGTAACTGTTATTAGGGGTCTGATGATGAAGACGAAGGACAGTTCAGGGAATTCCTCAACGGTTTATAGTAGCTACCTTGTGTTTGGACTTAATTCATTTATATTAATGAGACTTTACACCTAGATGGGTTGTAACTGTCATTAGGGTTCTGATGATGAAGACAAAGAACAGTTCAGGGAACTCCTCAACGGTTTACAGCAGCTATCTTGTACTCGTATTTGGACTTAATTCATTTATACTAATGACCCATATGGGTTATTGTTCGATGCAGTATACCTGCCATTAGGTCCCAAAAAAAAAACATTTATTTTGGTGTTCTTGCTTATTGTGTACATGGGCGATGTTATAACCAGTGCTAAGGATAATAAAATTCTAGTGCATAAGAAAAAAAAAATATGTTTTGACAAGAATTTCGGTTGAATATTTAAACTAAAAAGGGTAAAATAAAAAAGTTTTTTAAAAAAAATGTAACCGACTTCTAAAAAAAACAACCACAAAAAAGGGTAAAATAACCTACAAAATAACTTTTCTTTCGGAAGTAGGTGGCTTTGTTTTTTTTATTTCGTTGTCTTTTATGCCACCGACTTCCGAAAGAAAAGTTATTTTGTAGGTTATTTTACCCTTTTTTGTGGTTGTTTTTGAAGGCGGTTAAATTTTTTTTTAATAAAGTTTTTTATTTTACTCTTTTTATTAGGCTTCCGTACGTCCGAATACAAAAACGGAACCCTTATAGGATCACTCGTGTGTCCGTCTGTCTGTCGCTTACAGCCAATTATCTCCGAATCTACTAGACCGATTGGGTTGAAATTTGGTACACATATCAATACCTGTGACCCAAGCACAGAGGTGTGACGTGAACAGATGAAATCTGTATGTGGGAGGTAATTTTTGGGGGGGAAGGGGAAAATGAAAAAAAAAGTTTTGAAAACTGCATCGTGTGACATATCAAATGAAATGTCTTGTTGAGACAATCATAAATGTATTTTTTTTGTAATTTTATAATAAATAGTTTCCAAGTTATTCAAGAAAATAGACGAAATTTGACCATTCCCCCTCCCCCCTTATCTCCGAAACTACTGAACCTAAAATTTAGAAAAAAATACAGTAATTAGTTATCTACTTATAGATTATAGGAAAACCTATAAGAAGTCCGTATCTGTATATGGGAGGTAATTTTGGGGGGGAAGGGGAAAATTAAAAACAATATATTTGAAAACTGCATCGTGTGACATACCAAATGAAAGGTCTTGTTGAGACAATCTTATATTTTTATTGTAATTTTAAAATAAATAGTTTCCAAGTTATTCAAGAAAATAGACGAAATTTGACCATTCGCCCCCCCTTATCTCCGAAACTACTGAACCTAAAATTTTGAAAAAAATACAGAAATTAGTTTTCTACTTATAGATTATAGGATAACCTATAAGAAGTCCTATCTGTATATGGGAGGTAATTTTTGGGGGGGGAAGGGGAAAATTAAAAAAAAAAATTGAAATCTGCATCGTGTGACATATCAAATGAAAGGTCTTGTTGAGACAACCTAAAAAATATTTTTTTTGTAATTTTAAAATAAATAGTTTCCAAGTTATTCGGGAAAATAGACGAAATTTGACCATTCCCCCCCTTATCTCCGAAACTACTGAACCTAATTTAAAAAAAAAATACAGAAATTAGTTTTCTACTTATAGATTATAGGAAAACCTATAAGAAGTCCATGATATTAAAATAACTTGGTAAATCATTCAATATTGTGCGTACCAATTTGGGTCAGATTAAAAAAAAACGATAGGTAACATCGTACGGAACCCTCTTCGCGCGAGTCCAACTCGCACTTGGCCGGTTTTTTAGTTTAAAAATTCAACCCAAATTCTTGTCAAATACATCATTTCTTACATGTGCACTAGAATTTGGTAATCCTTAGCACTGGTATTAACATCGCTCATGTACACAATAAGCTAATAAAATTCCCTATCAAAAACTGCTGAACCGATTTTGATGAAACTTGCAGTGTTCCCTAAAGTGAACTATTCCTCGTACAACAAAAAAAGAATTTTGAAAATCGGTCCACAATTGGCGGAGTAATCGCGTAACAAACACTCAAAAAAGTAAAAATCATCACATCATCCATCAATAAAAATGCTCCCAAAATAAGAAGTACTGAACCAAATTGGATAAAATTTTTATGGGACCAAACTGCAAGTATACTGCATCGAACGAAAAAAGAATTACACTAATCGGACCAGAAACCTCGGAGTAATCGGTGTACATACATAAAAAAAAAAAACATACCGACCGAATTGAAAACCTCCTCCTTTTTTTGAAGTCGGTTAAAAATAGTCATAAACAAAGCCTGGAGTAGGTAGATTGATTTTGTGTACTTGTATACATCACAAAAGAACTGTCATACAAATGAAATACCGGGACAAGGCCTTATCAATGTTATGACATTGATAAGGCCTTGTCCCGGGATTTCATTTCAGTACTAATGGGATTTTTAACCAATTTGGTTGAAATTTGAAATAAAGATGGCTTATACCCTGAATTAACACATATATTACATTTATACCTAAATCAATCTACCTACCTTCCTCCGGGTCTTGGTCATAAATAAAGTCTGTAATACAAAAGTTATGTAATATGAAGCACACATCAACCTGAGAGTAATTACCATCAGCTGGACCGAGACAGTGTTCCCAGACAGATCCAAGCCGATATATAATAGCTGTAAAAACTTCTAAGTTCTTTAGAAAACCTTAAAGCATTTAATGAAAACAAATTGCCCAATGAGTCTGTTTCTATATTTCACTAGAGTAGTGTTTTGATGACATTATAGATTGAAGATCTGATTCATGCTCTACAAGAAATCACTATTTTTTCCTTAGATACAATGTGTCAGGTATAGGTCTGTACAAACTTAAATGCGAGTTATCTTGCTCAATTCTGACAATAAAATTATTCTACATGTGGGGATGGAATCTTACCTCATGAATTATAGCCATTTTTAATTAGGCTTTAATTTAACCACCACACCACAAAGTTATTAAAATAATGCACAGTATGCCACTGATAAAAATATTGGAAATTGGAAAATTAAAATCTAGCTAGTAACAAGCACAACTGTTGAACAAGAGGTTACTGATTTTTTTTATAAGGAATTTCTCAGAAGTAGACTGGAGGAGTCAGGGAATCGTCTATCTTGGTATGGACATGTGATGAGGAGGGATGACATCCATGTGACTAAGAAAGTGAGTATGAGTATGAATGAGTATGAATTTTGATGGATGGAGACGAAGAGGAAGGCCAAAGAAAAGATGGATGAATTGTCTAAGGAATGATATGAAAGAAAAAGGAGTAAATGATACTGTGACGTCTGATAGGGGAGAATGGAAGAAGAAAACGTGTTGCGCTGACCCCAAGTAGAATGGGATAAGGGCAGGAAGAAGAAGAAGAGACTGGAGGATTCAGGACTTTGGCCTAGTTGGTGGCAATAGGGTCAGCTCCTTTTAAATAGGACTTAATGTGAGTGTACTATTAGATACACTTCTGCCAAAGCCACCAGAGATTACAATGTGTAATGCTTAAATTAATATTGATGCAATTGTTAATGAGTGAGGCAGTGAATACACACTATAAAGTGTATAATTACTAACAGATCCATCATATTTTGTGAACATTACATATTTACTTTTACTTGAAATGCATATAAAGTATCCCTTAAGTAATGTCAGTTTTCTTCCTAATGTTTTTAGTCTTCTTTACTACATCCTAAGACGACCCACTGACCCATACATGATACATGATGGTATTGTTATTTTACTGTGAAGTGATATGGAAGCAACAAATGCTGACAGCTTAGCTCACTTGCTAACAGTGGTGATTATAAGTGGGCACGCAGCAATAGCATTGAGACTAGCTCACAACACAACATCAGTGTGTAGCTGTCAGGCAACCTCGTCACTAACAAGCAATCTTGTATCAAGGTCATGTTTGTCTCTACAAACATGTCTCAACTACACATTTTATTGTAATTTCGAGAGCTATTGTGATATTGTCATCTTGTTTTTAGATAAATGTAATCACTAATTATAATGCATGTCCCTTGATGTACCTATTTATAATAATAGGGCTCCTAATAGGTTTTTATGCATTAATTTAGTAGTTACTGTGAGGCATATTCTTAATGGTAATATGTTGGTTGTTGGTAAAAACTAATATAATGGCCATGTAATTACTATGTTATATTATCAGTACAACGCAAAATGCAATAAAATTAGGGGTTATCATACAACGTGTAAAGGACAAAATAATGGGTTCGTCGAAACAGTGCCTCAGCTGGTTGGCAAATTGGAAACTAACATGATTTTACATAACGAGAGATCGCAAATTGGTGGCGTAACAGGCCAGGAGACACAACTGTCACACTGATTAGGTTAGTTGGAATGGCAGACAGCAGCAGGGCTGCTGCGCCGCCGGCTGCGGCCCATGCTTTGCTTACCTTTACGGAGTCGAGCGGGTACATTATGCAATGTTCCATCACCCCCGCTATTGCTCCGGCGGTCATGTGTGTGACGGAGTTTTGGGTCGGAAGGGTTTCATAGTCCTCAAAGTTCATAATACTCACTGAATACTGACACTCAGCACAAAAAAAAAACACTGTAAGTGGAAAATTTACAAGGGACTATGATTTTGATTTACCGAATTAGAAGTATCATTTTCACTCACTATTTTTATCACAAGTCATCTGAAATTTAGAACACTCAAAATTGATTCCATAAAAACGACTCTCAAGCACGCGCGACTTTTGCGGTATCACAGAGTAAAGATTGTTCAAACAAAATGTCATTCCGTCATTCGGTCTCCTTTAACCTGTGGTATAGTAATGTGCCGCCCATCAGACTTCTATAAATCGACTAAATTAGCTAAATTGTTTTAGTTGCATACCATAGTTGCATCAATTTTAAGCAGTGTTGCCAACTCAGCACTTTGAGTGCTAGATTTAGCACTATTTTCATGTGCCTAGCACTGAAATTTAAGAAACAGCACCCAGCACTAAATCTAGCACTAATTTTGATGTTGTCTGTTCGCTCACAAAATGCAGCTGTGGCTGAAGTAACAAAACGCAAACTATTGTAGTCTGTAATCTGCGGCACTTCGGTAGATAAAGGCGTGTATGGCAGACGAGGCGAACAGTGCTGTTTGACTTTTTCTCTAAGATAACTCCTTCTTTGACTAACCTTGCTTGTTTTTCGTTCATTTTTGTTTTTCATTCATCGTGTCTTTGTGCGCAATAATTATCTGATTAATAGTTTTAATCATTTTATTAACTTAAATTTGTTTTGTGTTCGGTGACAGTGAGACGAAAATGGATGTTCCTTTACGTAAAAAAGGTACTTATATTCAAAATTATAGAAAAGAATGGGAGGAAGATCCAAAATACAAAAAGTGGCTAGACCTGTGCTAGGAAATAGTTCAAAAGCAATGTGTTCCTTCTGTAAAATAGAATTTAACGCAAGAATATTTGAAATTAAACGGCATTCGGAATCAAAAAAACATATAGATAAAATTTTAAAAAAAATCGAAAATTAGAACATATTCTGTTATGTGTTCTTTTTTATTAAATTCATATATTTGGCACTATTTTTGAAACTTTCTAGCAATTTAGCACTATTTGAGATGTTACTTAGCACCCAACCGTGGCATTGAGTTGGCAACCCTGATTTTAAGATTTGTTGTTATTTTATGGGGAAATTGTAGGTCAAGGGAATACATGTTCAACGCGCAAAAAAGTTGTAGTGAAGCGTTAGAGTGATATGATGTCCCTGACTAAAGCAGGATCACCAACGCCAAACGCTTCCATTTGACATAAAATACTAGGTAGGTACTCTATCTCTATTGGGACTTCAAGAGTTTTTCTGCGCTGAGCCAGGCCTGTCTCACTCCGCGGTGTAGGCATAAAACTGCAAGTAGTTGCGGGGCCATTATGTCGTGGCCCATTCACTACGGCTGCCACGCGCCACCCGTTACGCACGCGCTCCGTCTCCTTAATATTTTTGTTACGTTACGTGTAGTTACGCAAAAGTTTCTTGCTTTAGGTGCTTTTGGTAAATTAATAACACAATATTATTATGAAGAAAAAAAAATATAGTACATATTTAGTAATGATCAACAAAATTATCTCCCTGCTTGTGAAGTATGGGCTTAACTGATCATGATACCTAATCATGAGGTTACAAGTTTGGAAATGAGGCGAGATACTAATTGGGGGGGGGGTGAGCCTACTGGACGACCAAGATAAAAAGACGACACTCTCACTCACCTTAAGCTGAGTTCTAAGAATTAAGATCGGTAGAAAGTAGAAAGATGTTTGCGTTGTTGTTTAAAAGTTCTAACTCAGAAAATGGCCACACTACGCATTCAAGGTCAGCGGTCGTAATTCGCTGCGCCACTTTTTTACCTACCTACAAAGACACGCAACGCGGGGCCTGTGACAGTATGCGATAGTAATTGGTTAGTTACTAGGTTGAGTGCAAAATAATAAGGACTGGCTATTTTGCCATAGACGATAAAAATCTTTTAAATATTATTCTTTTTTTTTTGTAAGATAAATGTTCAAAAATATAACAATAATAGGTAGAAAAGATAATATTATTATAAATATTATTCCTCACGTAAGGTGCCGTAGGTACCTACTATTATCATTCTGTGCTAACAATCAATAATGTATGTAGTAATCGATGACGAAACCAAAAAGATATAGGCTGATGATAAAAACAAAATTCCTTGAGGAACATAGGTATTTATGGTAATAATGTAATTTAGCAAATGCATAAAAAACGCATAGGTACCTACCTATTTGTGCCTGAACTCGCAAGTCGCAACCCTATTGAGCTTGACCCATAGTAACCTTTTAATGTCGTTGGCGTCAGATAAACCAAAATAAACTCTCGGGCGTAACCATTCAGTACATTTTTGCTTGCGCACGGGAAGTTTAGGCTATTATAAAAGTAGGTGGGCGGTACGGCTGCCAGTTAAAATGTACTTTATTCTCTCGTACATAGATTTTACATTTGTTTGATTTTTTTTTGGAGTAGTCCTTCTGTACGTATAGTACTATTAATTATTCTGTGGCTGAGCGCATATAAAAACATTACTTTACTACCCTTCTAACTTCTAAGTGATTACTTAAGAGCGCATATTCTGAAAGTTGGCACTGTCGCGCATAGTTGTCAAATATTAACAAGTTTTAATTAATTTAGCAATGTTATTGTGCACTGTATGGAAATAAGAAATATCGTTGCTATTTCTTGTATTTTTGCGCCACCGGAAGTTGGCGACTGGAGCACGTGGCGTGGCCCGCCTGTTTCCCCCTAAATCCGGCCCTCTTGAGAAGCTTGTTCCCTTGTTGCCTTTATAGAATAATAATACCCTGCAAGATAAAATTGATACTCGAAATCTAGAATGCGCACTCCAGTACAACATGCAGGTGGGGTAGCGGTAGTCCAAGTTAGGTACACTGACCGAAAATTCAGATCCCCAAGTGTTGAGAAATTGCATGCCTATTTCCACGCAATGTACACACGGCTACACATATTAATGGAAACCAGGTATTCCTGGCCCCGCATTAGGTAGTGGATCTTTTCGCACAATGAGAGATCAGCTTCTTCGCGTTGCTGATTCTGGTTTTGTGTAGCCGTGTGTGCATGGCTTACCTAACTTATGTATTCCAAAGATTCCACGGTTCCACCTGTATTCCCTGCTGCGGAGCAATTGGGCAGATATTTTAATGAAACCTATGTCAATTCTGTGCAAGTAAATGATTTGATTCGTTTTTTTTTTTTAATTCTTTGGGGTCATATTCTATTATCGGCTATCTAATGCTCCATTTTCAAAAATGAGGGGTATTGATCGAAAATAATTTATGATAGGAGCCTCGCGTAGCGAGATTCAGTCGTCGAGGCTCCTAGAAACATACTTTAAAGCTGTGTCATTTCCTCAAGCATTCCAGCAGCAAGTCTCGCAGCCAGCCAGTTTCTTTCGGACACTCCAGACCATCAGCATGCGCAACAGAAGACATTCCTGTTCAGCCCTCAACTTAACAAGCGACTACGCGACTGAACTAGGCAGTACGTCTCAGTCAGTTGAGTTTTCGTCCTGGTTGATGTCAGCTGTCCTACATGGCGGCTCTCGCTGATCTGGCTCAATGGATTTTACTCACGAGCCGGATCATAATCTCTACCGTCAGATAATAAGTTCATAATGACCCCGCTCCGACCGTGTAGAGGTTCATACTGATACTGATACTGCTAGCCTACATCATCCCACTGCTGGGCAAAGGCCTCTCCCCATGACTTCCAGTTTTCATAATCCAGGGCCAAAGTGGACCACTGGTAGAGGTTCATAACGAGGAATAATAAACAATTCAAAATAAGGAAAGATAAGGTAAATATAAAACAACCACATAATTAATCGGAAATGCAAGTTTATTACTTTAAAAGCATATAGTCTTCACGATAAAAATCACCTCTAAATTCCTCTCACACATCTCTCAATTTCGGCGTGAATTATAATGTTGTAGTGATAGTTGCGCTCTCTATTGTATAACAAGCGGACGTGCGCTCGCGAACCAGTCCGGAGCGCACGCCGGTATACATACATATAGCATTATTACAAAATAAACTCTATATATACATCTAGATACAATTCAATATAAATAATTTAACCCTTTCTCTCATTCGCATTCATTACATTGAAAGCTGACATTGCTCATCATTTATACAATAACAATAGTTTCGTGAAGATATTATAGTCGAGCTTGAAACATACCGCCGCCGGCAACAGTGTCTCTGCCGAATGAGCCGTCGACATAATGTTACGTATAGAATAAAAAGGACGTAAAAGTGAGCAAGCAAAGCAAGTTGAAAGCACTTTTTCGATTAAGTTTTTTAATCGTTTTTTTTTCAATTTATTTATTTATTCCCAAAGTTTTTATTTCAGGATTATTGTTTAAAATGAATGATTATCAAAAAAACGGGAAAATAAGCTTTTTCATAGAATTATTCTTTGGATTGAAGATTCTGTAGCGGATGCGGTCATGACTGAATTGTTCTGTCGGTGAACAACTCATAATTAGAAGAAAAATTCTGACAGCTCATCCAGCGGAGTAATGTTTGTCGGAGATATGTTTCAGAACGTATTATAAAGTGTGTCCGCCTGGCTCTCCCACCGTTAGCTGTCTACAATATAATATAACGAGCTCAGGCTCGGACAGCCTAACTACGGAAGTTATAAATATGACACTTGGTAGGTTACTTAGTTCGGGAGCGACTAAAGGTGGTCGTACATATGTCATGGTCAGCCGTACACGCCGCACGCGCTCGTTATATGACATTGTGACGTCATCAGCAGTATTCGAAAGCTGTCAGCATTTTCCGATTTCATGTTTCATACTATCGAATCCTAAAGTGCGGCGCGTACGTCGCGTGCTGTCCTGACAAATGTGCGATCCGCTTGATATTCGGCCGCACTTTACTAACATGAATGTTAAACGTGTGCAATTGACAATATTATGAGCGCCTCGTGTGCGGCACAGGGACACCTACGTACTTAGACAATGCCTACACTTAATTGTAATGACGTCATGACAGTTCCATGTGCCGGAACTCTATCATTTTGCTTGATACCGATTAACATAATGCTAATGAACAGCTCATCTGTTCTTTATACGATTAAAAACTGTTTAGTGTCTGGTTTAGATAATCCGAGTACTAATTTATTTGAAATAAGTTTGAGATTTTTTAAAATATCTAATTTGTGTCAGTGCATTGCATTGATAAATAAAGCATACATTTTGAAATAACAAAAACCATATCTAAAAATTCTGTAGTAGAGCAAGATTGGGATACCATATTTGTGTAAATCCACGTAATAAAGCTATGCAGTAATATAGGGTCAGCGATTGTGATCCATCACGTGATCATCACAGCGGCACATCACTAGCTGCCCGGTCGACTGTGATGATGATGACAACTACGACAGTTCGTGATGAGTGGCCACTACAGAGCACTCGTTTCTAAATTAGATTAGGCATATCAATTGTATGTAAGCTATCTACTCTTACGCGTACCTTATCATATACAAAATTTATCTCGTAAGCCATACGAATGCTAATTAAAAACAAAAATACAATATTTTGAATATAATTCCATCTATATTGCAACCAAAAATAATATCTGCCTAGAATAAAATTAAAAACAATGACGTAATCCTATAAGCCAATGAGGCGGCGCGCGTGGTGACGTCACGCGCTCCCCGCCCCCCGGCCTCACACACACACACACACACGCACACACACACTCGACCGCGCCACCCGCGCTGCACATATTATGACAGTTTATTTGAGTTCTGATTTATAATGATGTGGCATTATAATGGTAGAATCACATTCCGTTCCGGCACACACCTCTCGCTCAAATAAAATAATCGTCCACTACCCACAAAAGCTAAACTTATAGCTACCAATACATAGCGATATAGTCATCTATGTCCCAACTTAAAGTCTAAATCAAAATATTTATCTTACATATCGTAATATATTTGGTTCTCACTAAATTAAAATGAATTCCACGCGCCCACACATAGTCACTATATAATAATATATAGGTATCTGTATATATCTCATGTACAAACAAGGCATCGTCAGCAGAGCGCGAGCCCCCCTCTCCCCCCGCTACGTAATATATTATTATATGTGAACGCTATAATATCATCGTATCAAACAATAAGGTCTCGCGTCGGCAGTGCGGCAGTGCGGCAGTGCAGCAGTGCAGCAGTGCAGCTCGTCTAGAAGAGCCGCGCGCGACGCTTGAGTTCGTTGCGGCGCCACTGCGGCAGGCGGTAGAAGTCCTGGCGACCGATCTGCAGGATGGCCTCGAACTCCGCGTCCGACAAGTGCCGCTGTAAACACGCTCTCATTAAATGATAGGTCAGTGTAGTCAGTCGGTAGACATGCCGGGCACCGTGCGCCCGCGTACCTCGAGGTTGAGGCGGTCGACGTCGGGCGGCAGGCGGTAGTTGGTGATGAGCAGCAGGTGGTAGGGGTACAGCTTGGCGGGCTCGTGCAGCAGGTGCGAGGTGGCCATGTTGGGCAGCGAGCGCCGCACGCCGCCGCCCGCGCCCGCTACCGCGCCCGCTCCGCCCGTGCTCGTGTGCCGCCCGCTCACGCCCACGCCGCGGATCATCACTCCACCGTCCGTCGTCTGCGGACACAAACTCACTTGTTACTTACATATGCCTTCCTTTATTACCCGACTACGGCAAAGCCAAAAGGAGGGTTATATCTTATCTAATGCTAAATTTTGTGACCATGAATTAATGGGTGGACTGATATCTGTTACTCTTTAACGCAAAAAATACTGAACGGATTTGGATGGATACTCGTACACAAATATTTGACCTGCATTAACATACTTTAGATATACATATATTCCCTTGGGATAGGTCCCAAGTTATCAAGCCACTGGCAACAGCTAGTATATGATAAATGAGGTGTGGCCAAGGGTTTTCAAAATAATAATAAGATATTAAAATTTAGCTGAGCCCTCCAACAAAACTTACGGTGAGTGAGTGTCAGATATTTCTAGTAATTCTGGATGATCGCACAGTATCGTGGAGTGGCGGCCAGTTAATTCTAAGTTTGTTTGAAACATAACAAGGAGGTTGTGAACTCACCACAGCACTTCGATCCACATCAGTTATGGAGCCGGCAGAAACTGAAATAATAACATTGTAATGAATCGGGCGTGTTCAGAGGAGCGCGCGGGCACGACTAGTACGCGAAGGCAATGAATGTGTCGTTAGTATACGGCTACGTCATGTGAAGCGAAGCGCTCATGCGGACAGCGGATGTCATGGACTCGATCAACAACATGATTCGACGAATAGGGACAGTGTGCGATCAGCTGATGACGACGCTCTGTGATAACCAGCGCGTGCGTGGCGCGCGGAGCACACCCGCGTGGCGTCTGTGGTGGCGTACGGACGCTCAGTGAACATTTGCGTGCGTGATCATGACAACAAAATAATGTGCTGAGGAACACATGATTTGTATATTATGGAAGTCGACGCTTCAAGTTAACAACAATAAAATCAGAACAACTATTATATTTTCACTTTCTTTGAATATTGAATGCCGAATATCTATCTTTGGTCATCAAAAACCTTGTTGTATGTAACTTGAGATATACAAAAAACATGAATAGGTACTGATACTGTACAGAAGAAAGATGAAGTACAAAAAAAAAGAATAATAAATAATGTAAGGTGTAATGTATGTGTGGCTAGGCAGCGTGCGTGTGGCGCGCGGATGGTGGCGGATGGTGGCGGGTGGCGGCGGGCGAGTGGCTCGCGCAAGCGGGCGGCGCTACTTACTGCACAGCTCCGTCCGCACTGCGCGCAAAACACACAACCACGCACGTCAGTACATCATACAGCGGACCAATCCTACTAGCACTGTGTGCCCATGTGGTACCAGAACACGACAGTATAGTAAGGCGACAGAACACCAACAACAGGGACTGTTCTGTTCGATATGGTGCTCTCTAACGAGTGTATATAATTGTATGCTCTACATCAAACTTTTTTGTTTTATTTTCACTGCTGGACAAAGGTCCATACATGTTTCTCCTATTATTTTATAGAAGAACACGGATCTGCATCGATGAGCAGACATAATACACTGCCTCTCATACATTAGCCTCCGCTGGTCACAATATAACAGTTAAAATACATAAATATATAATAATCAATAAGATTATAAAATATTACTCGTATCCAGTGTGTTTGGTTTCCAGTTACCAATACTTTAAATGGGATTTTATATAGGTACTTATTTTTATACACAAATAATTATTATTATCAGCTTCAAAAATATATCGATGTGATGTTAGTATATGTGATGTGAGTGTGAGTATTAACATCTTGGTGGTAGTTGGTACATCTGTTAGGTCCGCTATAGAACGCAGGGATACTTACTATCTGACTTGCCGCTGCTGAAGTCGGTGCTATGCGTCTTGTCTCCCATTCCGCTGAATGTGAAGTCGCCCTACAATACATACATACATACGCGGCGGTCAGTCAATGTTAATGGACACACGCTAGTTGGACACACTACACACGACACAACACTCAGGTGCAGGTGGCCGCCCGCAGAGACCTGCGCGGCGCCACACGCGGATGTGTACATACGAAGCTACTAAGCAATGATGCAAGCTACGAGTACGTGGACCGTTACACACGCGGTCTTATTCGGCAAAACTTGTCAGATGTGGCGGGACAGGGACGCGGATATACAGGGTGTTAGGGACATCTATTACCAAGTGATGAAAGGCTATTAAATTATTTTTTCAGGCGGCCTTTAGAAATGCTCCTTCAAGGATTGCTTCAAGTTAGCAACATTGATGTCCAACCTTTCGGACGTACCTACTTATAGATTTCAGTGGCTGAGAGGGATCTAAATTTACTTATTGAGGTTTTTCTTTTTATTATTATTATTGATATGTTCTTATTATTGTTTTAAATATAACACATTAACATTTTTATTACTTTTTTTTCTTTCTTTTTTTTTTTAGCTTGGCATCAAATGATTCCTCCCACCCAGGGCAGGGCGGGAGGGACTGTCAGACTTGTACTGAGTAAAATCCACGGTGTCCTTCATTAGCCCTTTACGTTCCAGGGTCACCGTAATGGTATAAATCCCGCGACCCCGGCAGGCTTTGGCCCTCTAGAGGGGGGCCCCGTCATCTTGCTGACGCTCTTTGAGGCGCGCGTGGAACACAACGCGCCGTCGACCCGGGCATGGCCCATGGTCGTTAACATTTTTATTACTTACCTAATTTATTTTAATGTATGTTTGCACGTCACATCATGAGGAAAATAATTATTATGTCTGTTCCTAAATAATGCTGTTACCATCTTGCATGCATGTATTGTATGTAATACAAATGTTTAAGGAAATAAATAATATGTTATGTTACCCAGTAGCTCACTAGCTCGTGCGTATGTAGTGTGTCAAAGACACCATCAAACATAGCAGCCGTAATTGAAAAAAACCGACATAACTACACAACACGAAGTAACTGAGATTAATGACTTTCATAATATTTCGTAACGTTTGCGTTCCAATGTCCCTGACACCCTGTATTATTATCAACATAAATAATGAAAGTGTAAGAAAATACACAAAGATAATCTGCAATAAACTGAAATATAGGCGATTTATTGAGTGACTTGAAACTGGGGGTAAAGAAGTTATTCATTAATAAATTCTACAGATAGCATTTGTGAAATTTCGCCAAGTAATACAATGTAAGCCTGTAAATATATTTCCGGTAAGGGGAGACCTCGTGGGTGAACATTACGTATATAGGAAATGAAAATAATATTTGTAAGCATAAGCAACTTCTATCATGATTCATGAATCATGAGTGAGGACATAATAAATAATAACTGATTTATTATAACAAGAGTGTACATTTGATTACAATTTCCAAACCCTTTCTCAAAGTGGACAACACACACTACACACAGTATTTAATATTACAGCTAGTTGAACATCATCACGGATCAAGGCTCATCCCCACCATAGACATAGAGAATGGACTGAGTGTTCCTTAAGTGACAAGGGGCGTGTCTGAGAAGTATCTCAGATGCGAATAAGAGCATTCTGTTCAAAAACAGCTCAAACCTTTAAGAATAGCGTGTTGTTCTGTTGTTTCTTGTATAAACAGTAATGTAAAAAATATTTTATAAATCATTATCGGTCATATAGGGCTGTGTGGGAAATATTAACATAGTTGCAGGGGAATGTAGCTTCACCGGGTTTTTATACATTTTTATTTCCACGCCTTTCTTACTTTTATGGAGTTTTCTTTAACCAGCTGTCAGGCGTGTATTCGGACAGAAAAGTGTGACAGAGACAAACGAAAGCGGCGGGCATTGTCTTTTTCCATATTATTCTCTATATCTTACAGGAAAGAGATAGGTGTGCCGCCGAAACGTTTTCTCTCTTTCTAGAGAGTCGTTAATTTCCCGCAGATATTGCTCAGTCCATTATATATGTCTATTCTCAAAAACACACAAGTGTTTGATCGGCGTGCGGCGTGTAACGCTTCCGCACAAATGACGGTCGTGTGTGGCGTACGATCACGTGTGTGGTGTGGTGTGTGTCGTGTAGCGTGCGCAGTACTCACGGCGGTGGAGGAGGAGAAGGTGTGCGAGCGCGGCGCCAGTCCGTAGCCGGGGCGCGGCGCGGCGCGCAGCGACGACACCACTGTAACACGTCGCTGTAGCGTCTGTACCTCGCCCCCCGCCCCCCGCCCCAGCGTCCCCCGCCCTAGCTCCCGAGGTCGTCGTCAGTGTGCCGTGTGTGTTGTGTGTGGTGTGTGTGTGTGTGTGTGTGTGTGGTACTCACCGGGTCGCGGCGGCCGCGCGCGGGCAGCGTGCTGGACCGCAGGCCGGAGCCGGGCCGCGCCGCGCAGAGCCCCGCTACACACACACAGCTATAGTACACGCACAGGACACGGCTCGCACGCACACTACCATCCAATTTACATCATTCACATCCATTTCATTTAAATTCACCTGGTATGCAGTGCATATTTTGAATCGTGAAATTATCTTCAGACATGTCAAATGAACAAGAGAATTACAAAAAAAATGGTTAACTTTTAATCTTGTGCTGAATGTTTTAAAAAATGAATGCAATAATAGTAAAATTGGACGGAGTGCGTGTGTCGGCTCAACTCTCAAACGTAACAACATTGACATGGACGATGTGCACTCAACTTGCTCGACCGCACCACTCAATCATAATTACAATCAAGAAAGTCTAATACTGAGTCAGTTGACTGCACATCGTGTTCGGTCACATCCGCCTGCACAGTTTCTATTCAGAATTAAAATTGGAAACAGTTCGCGAAAGAGTTATCTGAGACAGCGCCATGTCGTCCAGCTGAGTGCAGCTGTTGAAACTGTGCGCGCGCATGCAGCATGCAGTACGGAGCACGTGCCACAACACTGCTCATTATATACCACACCTACTTGTATATACTTAAATTATAATATAAAGCTTATCACTAAATATAGATAAAAGCGATCACTAACATACTTATAGGTAAGCAAAAGAATTTGTTGTGCAGGCAGCAAGTTTTAAACAGTTTTCATGCACTTTATCTTGTTAGCCTAGACTTATGTTGTCTGTGAAAACTTGTAATTGGCCTCATTCTACTAATGTTCAAATAACTGTAATCCAGTTGTAGCTTTCCTTAAAATCAAACACTACGTACAGCTTAGTAATCTGTGGTACAGCCAGAGTTTGGTATGCACACATAGTGAAACTTATAACACAATATTGTAAAACCGTTTTAAACTTCTGTCTGCTTACCTAAGATCTCGAAATTATTCAATATATTACTGTACCTATGCAGTAATATATTGAATAATTTCAAGATCAATCAACATAAAAATAAGCCCAGCGGTGGTCATGGGAACACAATGCCAGCCCGTGGAACATGCGCCAAGTTAGTACGTTTAGCGACTGAGACGCAGAACTCGATACGTAACGTGAGCTTTCAGTTTTAATGACATCTAATTTGCTGAAAATGCAAAATATTATAGTTCTGGGACGCGAAATAAATATCACTATAAACCATTTTTGTAACAACATACTTCTTTGTTGAAAAAATTTGGTGGCAACACGGTTGTTACAGTGTCAGTAACCATAATAACCATGTTTAGACAATCTTTAGCCAGCTTGTTAAACTGTTTCAGTAAGGCAGCTACAAAGCTCACGTTAGTCGGCGAGAACTGCACGTGTAATATAAAGCAGAAGTAATGAACAAGAAGCGCAACAGTGACAGTGTATTGCAACAAGCTGCAGCAACATCGCGCAACTAATTTGCTGCGCCGACGCTGACAACACGACACCTACTTCTGAGAACGGATGTTTCACTTGATGTTACAGGACGAACAACGTCGCTTCATTAACTGGGGGACATGGACTATTGTACAATAGGCACGCTGCGTGCTTGGGTAGCGGTTACATAACCGATATATTTACTGAGTAAGTATGCGGAAAAAGTTACAAGCTTTAACTAATGTAATTAATGATTGAGATAACTTTAAATTAAGCGAATGATGCCCACATCACGGCAATAATAGTCAAGTTTTATTGAGGATAAGTACGAGGAATCGCAATGGAAGCATGTTTGTCATGTTACGGTATGCCGGCGTCGCGCAGCTGAAGCACATCCAGCACGAGCACACGAGCACACGAGCACACGAGCACACCAGTCGCGTGCAGCTCACCTGCTCCCGCCGCCTGCGCGCGCCTCCGCCTTCAGTTCACTTACTGTCCGCTCAAATAGTGACGAAGTAATACAGGGTGTAAGGGACATCGACGCACTAATGGATACCCGCTCAGCTGGTTTAAAAAGTTCAAATTAAAGGTCAACGCATGCTCAGTGACTCAATAGTGTCAAAGACACCGTTAAACATACCAGCCGTCATTAAAAACAACAATATAACATGTTGTGTAGACACGAAGTTCGAGTTTGCCAATTCGGTTATGGCTTTAAGTGTAGCCTTTTCGCGAAGTTTGCGTTGCGATGTCCCTGACACCCTGTATTATCACTCGGATGCATTGATACAAGATGACAATATCGTCCACGTCATTATGTTGTCCGTGGCTCAGTCGTGTGGTGCGCTGTACTATCATTCAGAGCGCCACCATTTGAGCGGATGACTTTTCCAAATATCTTACCTTGACGAGCGTGTTCAATGGGACGTCGAGCGAGCGTCTCAAAGATTGTAAGTTATATTATGTAATGGAAGACAAAGCGCTGATGACTGTGTACCAAGAGCATTACTGCGGATAACATAGGGCGCGATCAACAACGCGCGCACAAACTACCGGATCGATATCGTCTCAAACTACGAGCGGCGTGCGCTACTCTCGACACTGTGCTTGGATTATGAACTCTCTCTGCACGGGAATAGAGTGTACATTGGTAGCAAATGGTGTGGAGAGTAAGGCAGGGTGTAAGTAGTAGATGTGACTCACCGGCGTCTGTGTAGTACGTGTACGTGTGTACTGCAACAGACTGAATGTTAGCAAGTGTGCACTGTGCACTGGAACCATCGCTTTGTCCTTCATACGAGTACTGACAAACACACCGGTTCATACGTCATTCTATAAGAAAGTTTGTTGTCAAAAACATGTCAGTTATAGTGAACAAAACGATGAACCGCCGTGTTTGACAAGAGAAACATGTTAGTAGGAGCACCTGTGCCCAGTTAGCACTTAGTATCAGTTATGCGGGGCCACACTAACAGGACATGCAATTAATTATCGCGGTTATTGAGATTAAATGTTACATGGAAACGTCTATGATCGCGATGATGAGTGGCGTTCCCCGTTAGTGTGTCCCCAGCGTCAGTGTATGTTAGCAGTGGAAGACGACGTCGCGACGGACGGCGAGTCGTTAGTAGTTGTTAGTAGCGACACTGATGACGGGTTAAGTGTTAAGTTACGAGTAGGGTACGTATACACAACTCTCCCACTAGATATTCAGATGATGCGACCACGCCGCCAGTCAGAGGACTATATTATATTTTTCAATAAACTTTCATTACTTAGTACTTACTTTGTAGAGCGACTGGCGGCGATGGCAGCGAGGGGAGCCTGGGGGGGGACGCTGGGGGGGGGACTTGCGCGCTACAACTAGCTCACTTAACTTTACGGACGCTAATGATGACGCTATCAATGTATTTTTTTTTATATAGTATTAAAGCGTCATTGCCGCTGTAGTTCACTTGTAAAATGAATTCAAGTACATAGCTCGTTGAGTGAGTTAGTTTCCGCGCGCTGTGAGTGAACATCCTGAACGTATTATGGCACGATTTCATTAAAAACACACATTTTTACAATAATAGCAGAGCTTACTTTTAAAGTTATTGTCATTTCAATCCATGTGACAGATTCACGTCATCTCCTCATCATTTGGTACATATTTCTTGCTGTCACATAGATTTAAATAGTCGGTACAGTTACAGAGACAATTTATATTTCTGTGAATTTCAAAACTGATATCATCATTATTACAGAACAATATCACAAATCAATTTGTGTAATTGGTCGTGATCAGAGATCGTACAATCGGATGCATGTTTACCAAATTAATGGCTAGAAATTATGAAGGCAACTTCTTCATCTTTTTCAGACTTCAGATAATCCCAGAATGCACTGTTAATTACATACATTTTATAGGAATGACTTTAAAACACCGGGACATCGGGATTTTATAACTAGTTCGAGGTTTGTTTGAAAGAAATTGTAACTCTGCCTCGCCTTGCTTTTGTATTCATTGCGAGCTTACTACCTGGGCAATAGCAAAACACATTCGACTGATGAATATAAAATACATTTGACAATATTTATCCTAATTAATAATAGTTAACACCTCAAGTTTAGGATGCATCCGATCTTTCGATTTTTGATCATGAAACGAATTTAAATTATTGTTTTTGAGTATTATTTTCGTCACTGAACATGATAGAACTAAAGGCCTCTACCCACCAAATCAGCCGAGGCTCGATTATGCCGCTTGGCTTGTTTTGCGAGACCGTTATTTAGATTACCAAAAATATTTGACACGTATTTTTTCTTTTGTTACGTAAATCAACATTTACAATGCCTCTTTTATTATAATTGTCTATAAGTCACAAGCAAACGCAGTTTTCACTTGCTTCTGACGTCATGACCCCACACTTTCGAATTTTGATACGTTATATCTTGTTAAAAATGCATTAATTTGACAAAAGAAAAAATACGTGTCCATTATTTTTCAAAATTATTACTTATGGACTAATTAAATTTGCAATTTATTAATATAGTCCCGGTAGAGCCGGGCGGGCGTGCCGTGTATCAAACAGTGACTCACCGTTGTATGTGGGGATGTGCGAGTGGCTGGTGTGCTCGTAGTAGGCGGCGTCCGTGTGTGCGCGCGTCTCCAGGGAGCGGGACGGTGAGGCACCCACCGGGGACGAGTAGCGCAGGCGGGGGAGGGGCTCGCGGGACGCGGACGGGGTCCTGGGGGAGGGGGGGGGTTCATAATAATAGGTGAAACAAGTGTCAATTGCCACAGGTTCGATATAGTCCTGCTGACCAAAACACCGCAACAATAAAACGAAATTATATGCTCAGTAGACCAAGAGTCTTCATAAAAAACTTGGAAATCCATCACTAATCCGTGTACCTAAACAAAATCTCAGCAAATGTCGTTCTCAAGATGAACTTGGATGAAGAAATAGAACGCAGAGCAAACGTTGCATGTGTTCTGGTCATTCGTATAAATTGTGGTCTCTATAATAAATCCTCAATAGCTGTTACTTAATCGTCTCTCACTAAGCTTATCTCACCTGCTTGCATTTCTAGGATCCAGGTTCTGTTTCTTCCATTGCTGAAGTTTTTCCCGCTCCTTTACTTCTTTAAGGAATACCTGGAACATTTATCAATACAAAGTGTTAGCAGACCCTCCTCGTAGCCATAGACCACTGTACAGGGTGTCAGGTACATCGTGACGCAAACTACGTACGTTATTGTGTATAAATGTTGCAGTTTGATTATATAAATCGTCGTATTACATTACAGCTAGGCGTTTCCAAAAACAGGGCCATTTTGTATTGCAGCGGATTAACGATTAGCTGGATTAAATACGACTAAGTCAAAGTCTGCAAAAAACTGTTCGGCGATGTAAATATTATCGTTTATACCTGTGCGATGCCGGTCTCTATCTTGGCGAGCTCGTGTTCCTCGCGCCGCAGCTTGGGGTCGATGTCTCCGTTACCGTTTAGTTTGCCGTTCATCTTGCCGTCCGCCTCGTCGTCGCTGTCCGCCACGCCCTTGTATGTATCCGACCAGCGCCGCCGACGCTCTGAAGTAATATAATATGACACGAATGTTATTCGACATCACCAATTACTCGCAAGACACGATTTTTGCAGCAGCAGAAAAAAAAAAGATGTATACAGGGTGTAAGAGACATCGACGCACAAACGGATACCATGGGTCCAGCACTATTTAAAAAAAACAAGTAGTAAAAAATGTGGAAAAATCCGACTAAAACTTCCAACACGGGGATTCCAGAATCATGCCTTAGACCCATGGTATCCGTTTGTGCATCGATATCCCTTACACTCTGTATAATTTTTTTTATAATCAATATATTTTTTTTTACTTATGTTTTTACCTTTATATTGGACCAAAATCGCGAATTGAATCGCGAATTGGAGCAATCGCACCTAAACGAAAAAATCAAGTTGTAATGTAGTACCTGGGTCTGTGTAGGGGTATGGCGGCGCGGGGAAGTCGTCCCGCTCGATCTTGGGCTTGGTGCCGGGCGGCGGCTTGTACGCGGCCGGGTAGTGAGACATCTCGATGGGCTCCTGCAACACACCACCTCATGAGCTCTGCCACTGACATGACGCAGGCGCGGAGCTCCTGCACCTACCTCGTTGTTCATGTGCGGCGACTTGGGGCGCGGTGTCTCACTGCGGATGGAGTCCACGAGCACGCGCATGCCGGGGCGAGAGGACGCCTTGCTGGTCGGCCGGGAGGACGCGCGGGTGCTGCTGGCCGCGGCTGGAACACCACGAGGGGCTCAATAAGCGAGCTTGATGATGGCGCGACGCAACCAATCGATCAATCAGAACAACTATTAAGTAGAAAGATAAAAGGACCTACGTAATAGTTGTTCCGATTGATCGGATTCCCTCGGCGTCAATGTTGGCGAGAGAGGGCTATGGCTAGATGTTTCGTAGCGGATCAATCTTGATGTAGAAAGGCCAGTCCATCGAAGTCAGTACATCGAATAATTAAACCGAACACAAGTTATTAACACCAAAACAACATTACACTCAAGTAATTGTAGCAACCTTACTTTAATTTTTTCTTAATTATTTTTTATAATTAACAGATAATTCTGTAATAATTGTAAATAGTCTGGTAAATGAGTGCTCAAAAGGGGTGTGTGGTTGGAAAAGTCGAAAGCAGAAAATCTGACTTATGAACTTTGTTTGGACTAGTTAGAAGATAAACATATTAAAAGTCCTGACCCCTCCGAGGTGAGCCCGAGGGAGGGGGGGGGGCAAAGAAGGTCCCGTTTTTTGGTTTTTTGCTTATATCTCGAAAACGATGCGTCGTATAAAATTTTGTTGTACTACATAATAAAACCTCATAAAATTCTCTACAACTTTGTTTGTCACACTTTTTATCTATCTCCAATATTTGCACAGATGTGAACTCCGAAAAATGACCTATTTTCAAAAATGTGTTAAATTTTCTGTCTTTTTAAGGTGGTATGGAGCAAAACAGAAGGAGACTTCTCTTAATAACTATCGCTACCAGCGTTTCCTCCAGTCAGTATCAAATGTCAAACCAGACATTTCCTCCCTACCACCAACTGAGGGAGCAGCGATGGAGCATTCTTTCCGTACTTACCATCAGGTCCAGGCTTGGCTTGGACAAGACCTTTCCCCGGAACTATGGGGATGGAAACGGACTGAAAGCAACCTTTTGTTTCCTGTTCAAACCAAAGAACCAGCTGCACCGGAAGAAAAACTAAAGTTAATATTTTGCCGATGCACCACTGATTGTAGTAGTGCTAGATGTGGGTGTAGGAAAGCCTCCATAAAATAGGTCATTTTTCGGAGCTCACAGCTATGCAAATATTGGAGATAGATAAAAAGTGTGACAAACAAAGTTGTAGAGAATTTTATGAGGTTTTATTATGTAGTACAACAAAATTTTATACGACGCATCGTTTTCGAGATATAAGCAAAAAACCAAAAAACGGGACCTTCTTTTCGCAAATATTTTAAAAGAGTAACCATGGAGTTTCTTGCCGGTTCTTCTCCATGGAAACGACCAACCCGAACCGTGCCAATTTTTTTTTTCTCAACGTTTTATAAGTGCCCATTGAGGCCCATGTAAAATAAAATATTTTGATTTTGAATACTTACCTATCATAACGTTCTAGTTATTACCTAAACTGAAATAAAAGTGTCTTATGATTAACTTTTTTTTTTATTTAGCGAGCTCCTTGCCTTTGTTACCTTGATGAAAAGTTACGTGTTGTACTCGAGTTAGATATGAGCGCCGATGGTCAATCTGTCGGCGGCGGCGCGCCGACTTTTTTAAGTCGACGGCGGCGGCGTCGGCGGCGCGGCGTGACCGTGACCGACGTTTATTTAACTACTTTAATTTAAGAGAAGAATTAAAACAATATTTTACGTATAATTAAGATTATAATTTTGACGAGACAAATTGAATTGACGAGAGAGAGAATTGACGAGAAAATTGCACATCGCCATCTTTTTCTTTCGCTTGTTTCAAACAAGCGTCGCAAAAACTAAAGCTTGGTCGCCCAACACTGTTCGTTTTTTTCCCTCATTATTAACAACTAACTGACCAAAATAGGTCCAACAAAAACTGTGTTTGTTTGCTGGCTGATAACTTGGACAACACAGAAATTGGGGTACACATTTGACTATCGAAGATTAAAATACCTTCTATTAAAATATCGATGTTCAAAACATCGAAAATGGAAATATCGAACGACCATCAAACCGAAAATTAAAATAACGAAATTTATGATATCGAATTGTTAAATATCCTACGTTCAATATATCTAAAATCGAAATATCGAAGTACAAACTATCGAACGTCCTAAATATCGATGGGTACATATTATGTTATTTGCACATCGAATATTAAAAAATGAAACTTAAAAACGAAAATTAAAAAGACGGACTCGCTTTTGCATCCTTAGTCTTATTGCTGATTACCACCTTTCAAGGTAGGTCGACGAAGCCCCGCGAAGCGGGGCTCCTATTTCTGTTTGCAAGGATAAAAGTAACCTAACACGAAGAGGATGGAGCCTAACCTGTCCGAGTCGGGGTGCCCCAAGTCCCGAGCTCGCTTCGCTCGCTCTGGCAATCTTAGTCAAATTGCTGATTACCAACTACCAAGGCAGCTCGACGGACTTCGGATGGACTAGGGGATGGCGGGGTATTTCAGACCCCGCCATCCTCTTCGTGGATAGCGCTAGCTTCGTGTTAGGTTGCTTTAAACCTTGCAAACAGAAATAGGAGCCGCGAAAAGCGGGGCTCCGTCGACCAACCTTGATAGGTGGTAATCAGCAATAAGACTAAGGATGCAAGGGATAGGCTAATTGAATTTTCGGAATTCTAAAATCGGTATTTTAATAATCTGTAGGTAGATGTCAAATTATGATTTGACACTTCCTACATTTATGAACACATTCATATTATTTATTTAGGTATTTCTACTAGTAGGTATTTTTAACGTAGATATTATGAACGTATTCAATGTTGATATTTTGAACTTAGGCATAATGTCATTCGATATTTTGAATCATTCGAAATTTTAATCGCCTGACATTTCAATCTTCGACGTCTTAAGCGTAGGTATAACAATTTTCGCCTTTTTTTTATAATCGATATTTAAATGTTCGATGTTTTGAACATTGGTATTTTAAGCGTAGGTATTTTAATCTTCGATATTCAAATATGTACCCAGGAATTGTAATGTCAAAGAGTTTCGTTTTATAAACGTCTACGTCTAGTGCGGCCATTTTGCCAGCATTTATTAGTGTGCGTTCGGTTTGGTCAGCGTGTTAAATTAAACTGAACGCAGCCCGCTCGGGTTCGGCGCGCCGGCGCCTGGGGACGGCGGCGGCGGCGCGGGGGCAATCACGGCGGCGGCGGCGCGCCGGCGCGGCGCTCATATCTAACTCGAGTATAAAGATATCCTCGCTAACGCCCAGGGTTCTAATTTTTGATCCTTCTCTTGGTCGTCATCAAAATTGAGCACGTGGTCACAGATTACCAGATACTACACTCCATGTACTTACACGCGCTAACCACCTATTGTACCGGGCGCCGCCGGGTTATCGCATAGCTCAGTGGGTTGTCAACAGCCGCGCGGCGCGTACATACGCATATATTTCGGTCAACTTGACGTTAGTTTTGAAATCCTAAGATATGGCTACAATCGTTACATTATGTGTAGTAAATGAATGTAGATCCAACAAGACAAGAGATAAAAACTTATCTTTTTACGATTTTCCTCGTTTATAGTTTTTTTTTTTGTTTTTAAAAATATTGTTACCTACAATTATTTAATACTGTCGTTTATTAAATAGTTGTAGGTATGTAATTTTTAAAGATAAAAAAATCCCTACTAACATCTGTATCGACAGAGGTTACCCTGGCAATTCACAATATCCACGCAGCGGCAAACACACTTTATGTCTGTAAGGTTAGGTACATTTTCGTTCACAGCGTCTATCGACTTGAAAGTGTATGCTATTATAGCACTACTCTATAAAAGTTAGGCTATAACAGCCATCGTGTGTGAGGTGTATGTGTACGTGGTGATGTATGTGAGGTGTATGTGAGGTGTACGTACAGGGCGGGCGGTGGAAGTGCGGCGAGGTGGGCGGGCGGTCGTAGGGCTGCAGCGGGCGGCGCAGGTAGTTCGGCTCGCTCGTCAGGTACGAGTACGTGGTGATGTATGTGAGGTGTATGTGAGGTGTACGTACAGGGCGGGCGGTGGAAGTGCGGCGAGGTGGGCGGGCGGTCGTAGGGCTGCAGCGGGCGGCGCAGGTAGTTCGGCTCGCTCGTCAGGTACGAGTACGTGGTGATGTATGTGAGGTGTATGTGAGGTGTACGTACAGGGCGGGCGGTGGAAGTGCGGCGAGGTGGGCGGGCGGTCGTAGGGCTGCAGCGGGCGGCGCAGGTAGTTCGGCTCGCTCGTCAGGTACGAGTACGTGGTGATGTATGTGAGGTGTATGTGAGGTGTACGTACAGGGCGGGCGGTGGAAGTGCGGCGAGGTGGGCGGGCGGTCGTAGGGCTGCAGCGGGCGGCGCAGGTAGTTCGGCTCGCTCGTCAGGTACGAGTACGTGGTGATGTATGTGAGGTGTATGTGAGGTGTACGTACAGGGCGGGCGGTGGAAGTGCGGCGAGGTGGGCGGGCGGTCGTAGGGCTGCAGCGGGCGGCGCAGGTAGTTCGGCTCGCTCGTCAGGTACGAGTACGTGGTGATGTATGTGAGGTGTATGTGAGGTGTACGTACAGGGCGGGCGGTGGAAGTGCGGCGAGGTGGGCGGGCGGTCGTAGGGCTGCAGCGGGCGGCGCAGGTAGTTCGGCTCGCTCGTCAGGTACGAGTACGTGGTGATGTATGTGAGGTGTATGTGAGGTGTACGTACAGGGCGGGCGGTGGAAGTGCGGCGAGGTGGGCGGGCGGTCGTAGGGCTGCAGCGGGCGGCGCAGGTAGTTCGGCTCGCTCGTCAGGTACGAGTACGTGGTGATGTATGTGAGGTGTATGTGAGGTGTACGTACAGGGCGGGCGGTGGAAGTGCGGCGAGGTGGGCGGGCGGTCGTAGGGCTGCAGCGGGCGGCGCAGGTAGTTCGGCTCGCTCGTCAGGTACGAGTACGTGGTGATGTATGTGAGGTGTATGTGAGGTGTACGTACAGGGCGGGCGGTGGAAGTGCGGCGAGGTGGGCGGGCGGTCGTAGGGCTGCAGCGGGCGGCGCAGGTAGTTCGGCTCGCTCGTCAGGTACGAGTACGTGGTGATGTATGTGAGGTGTATGTGAGGTGTACGTACAGGGCGGGCGGTGGAAGTGCGGCGAGGTGGGCGGGCGGTCGTAGGGCTGCAGCGGGCGGCGCAGGTAGTTCGGCTCGCTCGTCAGGTACGAGTACGTGGTGATGTATGTGAGGTGTATGTGAGGTGTACGTACAGGGCGGGCGGTGGAAGTGCGGCGAGGTGGGCGGGCGGTCGTAGGGCTGCAGCGGGCGGCGCAGGTAGTTCGGCTCGCTCGTCAGGTACGAGTACGTGGTGATGTATGTGAGGTGTATGTGAGGTGTACGTACAGGGCGGGCGGTGGAAGTGCGGCGAGGTGGGCGGGCGGTCGTAGGGCTGCAGCGGGCGGCGCAGGTAGTTCGGCTCGCTCGTCAGGTACGAGTACGTGGTGATGTATGTGAGGTGTATGTGAGGTGTACGTACAGGGCGGGCGGTGGAAGTGCGGCGAGGTGGGCGGGCGGTCGTAGGGCTGCAGCGGGCGGCGCAGGTAGTTCGGCTCGCTCGTCAGGTACGAGTACGTGGTGATGTATGTGAGGTGTATGTGAGGTGTACGTACAGGGCGGGCGGTGGAAGTGCGGCGAGGTGGGCGGGCGGTCGTAGGGCTGCAGCGGGCGGCGCAGGTAGTTCGGCTCGCTCGTCAGGTACGAGTACGTGGTGATGTATGTGAGGTGTATGTGAGGTGTACGTACAGGGCGGGCGGTGGAAGTGCGGCGAGGTGGGCGGGCGGTCGTAGGGCTGCAGCGGGCGGCGCAGGTAGTTCGGCTCGCTCGTCAGGTACGAGTACGTGGTGATGTATGTGAGGTGTATGTGAGGTGTATGTGAGGTGTACGTACAGGGCGGGCGGTGGAAGTGCGGCGAGGTGGGCGGGCGGTCGTAGGGCTGCAGCGGGCGGCGCAGGTAGTTCGGCTCGCTCGTCAGGTACGAGTACGTGGTGATGTATGTGAGGTGTATGTGAGGTGTACGTACAGGGCGGGCGGTGGAAGTGCGGCGAGGTGGGCGGGCGGTCGTAGGGCTGCAGCGGGCGGCGCAGGTAGTTCGGCTCGCTCGTCAGGTACGAGTACGTGGTGATGTATGTGAGGTGTATGTGAGGTGTACGTACAGGGCGGGCGGTGGAAGTGCGGCGAGGTGGGCGGGCGGTCGTAGGGCTGCAGCGGGCGGCGCAGGTAGTTCGGCTCGCTCGTCAGGTACGAGTACGTGGTGATGTATGTGAGGTGTATGTGAGGTGTACGTACAGGGCGGGCGGTGGAAGTGCGGCGAGGTGGGCGGGCGGTCGTAGGGCTGCAGCGGGCGGCGCAGGTAGTTCGGCTCGCTCGTCAGGTACGAGTACGTGGTGATGTATGTGAGGTGTATGTGAGGTGTACGTACAGGGCGGGCGGTGGAAGTGCGGCGAGGTGGGCGGGCGGTCGTAGGGCTGCAGCGGGCGGCGCAGGTAGTTCGGCTCGCTCGTCAGGTACGAGTACGTGGTGATGTATGTGAGGTGTATGTGAGGTGTACGTACAGGGCGGGCGGTGGAAGTGCGGCGAGGTGGGCGGGCGGTCGTAGGGCTGCAGCGGGCGGCGCAGGTAGTTCGGCTCGCTCGTCAGGTACGAGTACGTGGTGATGTATGTGAGGTGTATGTGAGGTGTACGTACAGGGCGGGCGGTGGAAGTGCGGCGAGGTGGGCGGGCGGTCGTAGGGCTGCAGCGGGCGGCGCAGGTAGTTCGGCTCGCTCGTCAGGTACGAGTACGTGGTGATGTATGTGAGGTGTATGTGAGGTGTACGTACAGGGCGGGCGGTGGAAGTGCGGCGAGGTGGGCGGGCGGTCGTAGGGCTGCAGCGGGCGGCGCAGGTAGTTCGGCTCGCTCGTCAGGTACGAGTACGTGGTGATGTATGTGAGGTGTATGTGAGGTGTACGTACAGGGCGGGCGGTGGAAGTGCGGCGAGGTGGGCGGGCGGTCGTAGGGCTGCAGCGGGCGGCGCAGGTAGTTCGGCTCGCTCGTCAGGTACGAGTACGTGGTGATGTATGTGAGGTGTATGTGAGGTGTACGTACAGGGCGGGCGGTGGAAGTGCGGCGAGGTGGGCGGGCGGTCGTAGGGCTGCAGCGGGCGGCGCAGGTAGTTCGGCTCGCTCGTCAGGTACGAGTACGTGGTGATGTATGTGAGGTGTATGTGAGGTGTACGTACAGGGCGGGCGGTGGAAGTGCGGCGAGGTGGGCGGGCGGTCGTAGGGCTGCAGCGGGCGGCGCAGGTAGTTCGGCTCGCTCGTCAGGTACGAGTACGTGGTGATGTATGTGAGGTGTATGTGAGGTGTACGTACAGGGCGGGCGGTGGAAGTGCGGCGAGGTGGGCGGGCGGTCGTAGGGCTGCAGCGGGCGGCGCAGGTAGTTCGGCTCGCTCGTCAGGTACGAGTACGTGGTGATGTATGTGAGGTGTATGTGAGGTGTACGTACAGGGCGGGCGGTGGAAGTGCGGCGAGGTGGGCGGGCGGTCGTAGGGCTGCAGCGGGCGGCGCAGGTAGTTCGGCTCGCTCGTCAGGTACGAGTACGTGGTGATGTATGTGAGGTGTATGTGAGGTGTACGTACAGGGCGGGCGGTGGAAGTGCGGCGAGGTGGGCGGGCGGTCGTAGGGCTGCAGCGGGCGGCGCAGGTAGTTCGGCTCGCTCGTCAGGTACGAGTACGTGGTGATGTATGTGAGGTGTATGTGAGGTGTACGTACAGGGCGGGCGGTGGAAGTGCGGCGAGGTGGGCGGGCGGTCGTAGGGCTGCAGCGGGCGGCGCAGGTAGTTCGGCTCGCTCGTCAGGTACGAGTACGTGGTGATGTATGTGAGGTGTATGTGAGGTGTACGTACAGGGCGGGCGGTGGAAGTGCGGCGAGGTGGGCGGGCGGTCGTAGGGCTGCAGCGGGCGGCGCAGGTAGTTCGGCTCGCTCGTCAGGTACGAGTACGTGGTGATGTATGTGAGGTGTATGTGAGGTGTACGTACAGGGCGGGCGGTGGAAGTGCGGCGAGGTGGGCGGGCGGTCGTAGGGCTGCAGCGGGCGGCGCAGGTAGTTCGGCTCGCTCGTCAGGTACGAGTACGTGGTGATGTATGTGAGGTGTATGTGAGGTGTACGTACAGGGCGGGCGGTGGAAGTGCGGCGAGGTGGGCGGGCGGTCGTAGGGCTGCAGCGGGCGGCGCAGGTAGTTCGGCTCGCTCGTCAGGTACGAGTACGTGGTGACGTATGTGAGGTGTATGTGAGGTGTACGTACAGGGCGGGCGGTGGAAGTGCGGCGAGGTGGGCGGGCGGTCGTAGGGCTGCAGCGGGCGGCGCAGGTAGTTCGGCTCGCTCGTCAGGTACGAGTACGTGGTGATGTATGTGAGGTGTATGTGAGGTGTACGTACAGGGCGGGCGGTGGAAGTGCGGCGAGGTGGGCGGGCGGTCGTAGGGCTGCAGCGGGCGGCGCAGGTAGTTCGGCTCGCTCGTCAGGTACGAGTACGTGGTGATGTATGTGAGGTGTATGTGAGGTGTACGTACAGGGCGGGCGGTGGAAGTGCGGCGAGGTGGGCGGGCGGTCGTAGGGCTGCAGCGGGCGGCGCAGGTAGTTCGGCTCGCTCGTCAGGTACGAGTACGTGGTGATGTATGTGAGGTGTATGTGAGGTGTACGTACAGGGCGGGCGGTGGAAGTGCGGCGAGGTGGGCGGGCGGTCGTAGGGCTGCAGCGGGCGGCGCAGGTAGTTCGGCTCGCTCGTCAGGTACGAGTACGTGGTGATGTATGTGAGGTGTATGTGAGGTGTACGTACAGGGCGGGCGGTGGAAGTGCGGCGAGGTGGGCGGGCGGTCGTAGGGCTGCAGCGGGCGGCGCAGGTAGTTCGGCTCGCTCGTCAGGTACGAGTACGTGGTGATGTATGTGAGGTGTATGTGAGGTGTACGTACAGGGCGGGCGGTGGAAGTGCGGCGAGGTGGGCGGGCGGTCGTAGGGCTGCAGCGGGCGGCGCAGGTAGTTCGGCTCGCTCGTCAGGTACGAGTACGTGGTGATGTATGTGAGGTGTATGTGAGGTGTACGTACAGGGCGGGCGGTGGAAGTGCGGCGAGGTGGGCGGGCGGTCGTAGGGCTGCAGCGGGCGGCGCAGGTAGTTCGGCTCGCTCGTCAGGTACGAGTACGTGGTGATGTATGTGAGGTGTATGTGAGGTGTACGTACAGGGCGGGCGGTGGAAGTGCGGCGAGGTGGGCGGGCGGTCGTAGGGCTGCAGCGGGCGGCGCAGGTAGTTCGGCTCGCTCGTCAGGTACGAGTACGTGGTGATGCGGTGCGGCGACACTGCGCCCAGGTCGCGGTACTCGCGCAGCACCAGCCCGGGCGACACCGCGCGGTACCCGTACTGCAACGAGAACACTGCGCTTACAACACCATTTCATTTGTGGGACGTCAATGGTACGTGCGTCATGGAGATAGGGCGGAGGCGGGGCCCTTTCTCTACCCCTTCGGGGGTACCATTCCCACATTTTTCACTATATTAATGTGATTTAAGAGAAACGAAAATTTTATCAGCCTAGGGTAAATTATGAACAGTCACAATGGGACAACAACTCTGTCCGACCTGAGTATCGAACTCAGCTCATGCTCTGCAGTCGTCCTTGCGACCGATCAGAGCTACATCACATGACGATAGGTCTCTTACTCTGGCCGCATACACACGTTTTCCAAATTCGTTTTACGAATGTGGAATTCCGATTAGAAATGTCGTGAGACTAACATGGTTTTTTTGAAACTCAGCCGCGCTAATACAATATACAAAAAACCTAAAGTCTGCGCTAGTCTCCCGGAATTCCGAATCGGAATTCCACATTTGGAAAACGAATTCGGAAAACGTACCGTGTGTATGCGGCCAGCTTAAAAGTATGTATTAGGAATCCCCACATATTAATAGGTCAATACTATGATATCGTAATTGCGTAACTAAATTCAAAGTGAAATACTTAAAACATCCTGTAAAACAAGTAGGTAGAGTTAAAGATAATTAATAAAAACTAATTACAGGACATAAATAACAAGTAGCATGCAATGACAGCACTACACGTATTTTTTATTGTGTGAGTTCACGAGCTACACCGTAGCTGCGTGCATAGCAATATGCGTAGACGCACACTGCTTCTTTTACAATACGATATTAGATATAACTCATAATAATGATGCTAAAACAAACTATTTATTTTGCTGGCTTTGTTTTTTTATTATTTAAATCCCAATCATTTACCAGAACTTTACACCTTCTGAAAGATAATAGTACTAGTTGTAGGTAGGTCCCACAGTTAGTCAACACATCCACATGCCCGCGAGTCGTGCGCTACAGATAACACAACAACGATAACTAACGAAACATTCACTGAAACGTGTCAATGTGTCAACTGAAAATAACAGTAAAGATGTGCCCTTGAAGTGACATTCTATTACAGAGGATCTTTTTTTTTTCAATAAAACTTTACGATCGTGTTGTGTATGTGACAGTTTTATTGTCAAAATAAACGCCCGTGACATTTATCATCTTCAAAAGCACAAAAAAAAAACTAAAAATAATAAAAAGAAATAAAAAGTGTGTGTAACGGACCTTCCTGGTCAAGCTACTGTAGGGGCTGCAGTAGGAGCCGTTGACGCTGGGCGTGCGCGAGCGCAGCGAGAACTGAAGACAACAAGCGGGTCAGGCGGGACAGAGCGCACGGGACAACGGGACGTGTACGGACATTGTATAGAACAGGCATGATTTTCTTTGAAATATAAAGCGCTGGACATACAAAAAAGACGTAAGACGCAGACGGGGCGCGGACATTTGTCTCTACAGCTTCCATAATGTATAGAAGCGTCGCGACGCAAAATATACAGAAGAGTCGGGTCGTGGGTGCAAAGCTTTTACTGTTTGCGCCTGTCCGCGATGCGTCCTCGTCATAACGTCTCTTCTGTCTGGCCTGCGCTTTGGGTTTATCTGTGATGGACCATTAGGCCAAGAAAAGTCTCTTTGTAATTGTACACGTCATATTGTGTGCAGTGCGCGCGGCCCCGGCCCGACACTCAGGGCCGCCCTCACGGCCCCGCAGCCCTGGAGGCACTGCGGGGCCGTGATAGTCAGCCCTGATGCAAATAAACATTGAAAATAAATCAAACAATTCACTTTTGTACACGTATGACCGTCGTTTTACTAAAATATCATAGAACGTAGAATTTTCAATTTATTTTATACTAAAAATCTGAATGGAAATACGATGATCTTACGTGAACAGTCTTGCTTGTTTTTTTTTTATATACTTATCTAATTTATTTTGAACTGATCTATTAGATAGGACTATAATTAAACAAATATAAACAAGCAAGAAGTTCAGAGTGTAAATAACTTTAGTAGGTGATAACAAATATTTTATTTGTAATATATTTGTGATCACTCACTAAACATATTTAGTCATGTGTGGGAGTGCGTCTGCGGCACTTGCATTCAAATGTGTTGCTAATGCAAATGTCACATAATATAAAAAAAAAAAAACACTAGGGCACTGAAAGAAAAATAATAAATTACAAAAGAAATATTTGATCCTGTCGACACATACGTTCAAAATAATATATATGGCAATTGGCTATAAATAAGAATAACTTTTTAAATGCATTGAAATAGAATAGAGAATTAAATAATGTATGCGGAGACAGGCTCAGTGGCGTGAGTCTACAAGTGCGGTGCGGCAACACGAACTATACATCACACACGCACGGTGAATATTTACAACTTGTAACTACTGTGCACATCTCATACAAATATTAACAACCTGATAAAAATATGTATGAGATTACGAGTATGTGAGATTTGTCAGTATCATATTGTACAGAATTATTTTGTGAAAGTAGAGCAAGTTGAATTTATATAGTACACGTGTGGCTGCTCATAGGTTCAATTAAAAAGAATCTGATTCTACACATGAACCCTTTCAACGCCGCACCGTATGAACAGCGTGTAGTGTATTTAGACAGGCCTGTTGTTCTAGTGGTTAGTGACTGACTGCTATGCCGGAGGTCGTGGGTTCGATTCCCACCCAGGACAAATGTTTGTGTGATGAGCACGATCGTTTGTTCTGTGTCTGGGTGTAATTTATCTATAATATGTATGTTTTTTCTACATTTTTGTTAAATGTTTTTTCTGCACTATCGAATTGGGAAACTGTAAGGATAGCTATATGTGTTTAAGTAAATAAATAAAATGTATGTATTTAGTTAGAAATATATAAATATGTTTATCAGTTGTCTAGTACCCATAACACAAGCTCTGCTTAGCTTGGGACTAGATGGCGTTGTGTGAAAGTTGTGGAATATTATTATCCGTGAGATGAGTGTGAGAGTGTGTCATTAGTGTGCGTGTGTGTGTAGCTGGGTGAGTATGTGTGTACGTGTGTGTGTGTGTGTCTGTGGGTGTGTGTATGGGTGTGTGTGCGTGTTTGTGTGTGTCACCTGTAGGTCGGCAGAGGCGCGGTCGTGCGCGGCGTGGTCGCTGACGTCCAGGTCGTTGGGATCCAGGGGCGCGGGCCCGCAGCGCGGGTGCCAGATGGCGGCGCCCTGCAGGAACATCTCCTCGCCGTCTCCGAAGGGGTCGCCGCACTTGCTGCAGCGCGCGCACGTCGGGTGGAAGTGGTGGTTATCACCGGCCTAAGGACATGTCGCACACGCTTACTTCTATCATCTCATTAAGACAGCTGACAAGGTGATAGGTAAACCGACGGAATTTTCAAATTGCACGTGCGCGACGCCAGGCTATCCGTCGAAATCGAACAGAGGGTCTCAGAGTGACCGCTCATTACCAATATTACGGTTCGAAGTTATAACCACTTTTCGTGTTCAAATAGGCAACAAATGCCTAAAAATTGCAATCAAACTATTTTTTCTAACTTCAAAACGAATTGAAATATCCAAATTATTAACACCTATACAGAATCTCTTTATTTTATTATAATGTAGATTATAGCTATTTCGCTAAGATCGCACCATTTCTTAATCTAAAACCATCAGGTTTAATCCGGCGAACTGGCATATCGATGGTCATCATCGATGATCATGCCGCAGATGATCAGCTGCGCACCGCATGTAGTAACAATGAGCAGCGGAACAATACAACGTCACACGTCACACGCGGTCCCGTTGTGTGACGTCACAGCGGTACGTCACGTGTCGCCCGCTACGTAACCAGACTATTGTTATCATTGACTCATGTAACACAATGAATCATGTGCTTCCTATAGGAAACACGGAAATTAAGGGATAACGTTGTATGAAACAAATCGGAGTAATGACCTTTATAAAAATAAGGAAAAACAACAACATTTAATGGTACTAAAATAACGTAGGATATACAACATTATTTTTAGTACGAGTATATGCGAAACCTGTTAGTTAGTTCAGAATCAGTAACTGAATCGATTCCAATATTTTTTACACCATGTTATATTTTGTTACAAAAAAATATTTTTAATTAAATTTTATCACCAGTTAATTACAACACAATCACCGTACGGTTAGGTATCTATTGCCAAACTATTATCAATGAGTGTAGGACACAGGAGGAGCCGGGTATCGCGAACCTCCGCGGAATGAGCATGTTTTTGAACAGACAACCAGGTAACATCACAAGCTTATAACTTTGTGATTTTTCATGATACAGTATTGAAAATTTGTACATAATAAAAGTAGTAAAGAATATGTACCTAATATTCTTTACACAAAAATACTAGACAGGGGTATCGGGTTTCGCATAAACAAAAAAAAAAGTGTGGCACTCGGGGACTGCTGCTGCGGTAAAGCTATAGCACAGCATTTAAAAAAAAATTATCGCCTAACGGGAATATTTAACGAAGATATCATTGTTTTTTTTTAAATTTAATGTTTGTGTTTCACTACTGTAACAAAAGTAAAAAAAAATGAAGATATAAGTGGGTCTTTTATATACAGGATTCCCAGGTCTCGCTTCCAAACTGGGTCAAAATTTTCAAGAGGTCCCATGGTAGGTATGGGCCTTCCACTGCGCCACTCTGCTTTGTTGTAGGAGAATTTTATAAGTAGGTTTCATTGTGAAAACTTCCTTTTGTAGCTGGCCGTTTAGAATGAGTACGAAAAAGAAAATTGTTTTTATGACGGGGTGTTAGGATATTAACGTTAGGTTTATTTTCGTTAGGGATTTTCTTGATTCGGTCGCCACGCTCCCCGCTATCATCATCAGCCTATAAATGTTCCCACTGCTGGGACACAGGCCTCCTCTCTGTGAGAGGGAGTGGGCCGTAATCTACCACGCGGGCCCAGTGCGGATTGGTAGATGTCACATGTCTTCGAATTTTTGGTTCTAGGACATGCCGGTTTCCTCACGATGTTTTCCTTCACCGTTTTGAGAGCAGTGGTGTTGAAATAAATTACACAAAGTAATGCGCCTGACGGGGTTCGAACCCACGACCTACAATTCGTAAGTCGAGGCCGATACCACTGGGCCACCACTGCTCCCCGCTATGCAATAGCTTAAAATGATGTTGTATGAAGCTGAATGGCCTTTCTGCATGGTGTGGTGAGTGGTGTTACCTGCAGCACTTTCCCGGAGATGTACCGCTGGCAGTAGGCGCAGCGCACGCCGTACATGCGCTGGTAGTCGCGCTCGCAGTACGGCACGCCGTCGCGGCCCATGTACTCGCCCTGCAGCACCGCGCCGCACTCGCCGCACGCGAAGCACCACGTGTGCCATTGTCTGACAACCAACAAGCCTCCATTATATAAAATACCACTAGCCGGTGGTAACCACAACTTTACATTAATTCGCCTCCATTAAAACTTCTTCCCCGTGCCCTCTCATCAAATTATTAATGACGAGTCGGCGCTGCTCGGCCCTAATTCGGTCACCTGTGCCTTCTATTCATATTATACGAAGTGGCGTCAGGTCACTTTGTATGTAGTCCTGTAGCAATAAATAAATGAACCCAATTAGACTCAGAGCTGCCGCGACCTTTCACCCGCGCGTGTCGACGCCCTCATTCATTAACAACAGCTCAGCGCCGACTGAAATTATATTTGATACCAGCTTGGTGACGAACGGTGGTGGGTGGCAAAATCATCAAATGAGTCCTCCCGCCCTGGGTGGGGCGGGAGGGACTGTCAGACTCTTACTGACTAAAATCCACCCGTGTTCCGTCGGATGCCCTTTACGTTTGGTGACGAACCTATGATATTTATTACTCTTTCTCGATGTCTCACCTGTCTAATGCTACGAGAGCTTGTCCTTCTGATAATTCTTGTCCACATCCCGCACATTCTGAAATAAACACAAAACATTACTCACGATATAAAAAAATATTTTCTAGTTCAATGTCGTTTATCTGTTTAGTAATATTGGCACAATGCTAGAATAAGTTCAACAGAAGAGTGACTCCTGAAATCGTGTGTTGAACCCCACAAAGCTTTAGAGATTGTTACTGTACGCCTGAACTTGGCTTGACACGCTCCCGCGTGTCTAGATTAAACGGTCAATCACCAGGCGATTGAGCAGTAAGCCGACACAGTTTAGGTGTTTGGTGCAAGTACGTTAGTTCGCCAGTAATTGTTCACCGCGTGAGTCCGGAGTGTGGCGAGGGCGCGTCAATGTCACGGTCGCTCAAAGTCAAGGGTCAACGTATTCGCGTCTCATGCGAACAAGACGAAAGTAGAAAGCGGGCGCTGAGGTCCATACATATTCAAGTCCTTTGACACGGAATTCAGTTCCTTTGTTGTGCCGCTCCATTTGACGTGTGGCCTGTTCTGTCAAACAACAGTTTCTCTTCAGATCATAGGTTAACAATGCAAACTTTAGCAGCATTTTATCTCTCTACTGTATAGACTCGTGTATGTATCGGAAACTGTGTGTGAACTAATAATCATTCTGCTTACTCCTACTAGGGTTTCATAGGGTCCGGGGAGCGGGGGGGGGACGCATCAGATTGTAGTCCGGGCTTAAAATTTTAATTTTTGGGCAGCCCGCGACACACACACACTTCACCGTCCCCCACCACTCCCGACGCATTTGCCACAGTGCGCACTTCGACTCATGTCCGGGTTCTGGACTCTAAAACCTAAAGTGGCCAATATTGGACCTCGGTAGTAAGTAGATGGCGGTGCCGTGATATTGGTAGTGGTGGTGAAGTAATGGCAGTGACAGACCTTCCGTGAGGGGGTCCGTACCGTTCTGGTCGTGCGGCGCGGCGGAGGAGACGCGCGCGGCGGGCTGCTCGCGCACCGGGGATGACGCCGTCATCTGCGCAGGCGCGGCGCGCGCCGTCTGCCGCTGCGGCGCCGCCACGCAGCTGGAGCACACCACCTCCGCGCCCGTGTACGTCACCTTCTCGCCGGACGGGAACGCACGTCTATGGACAACGGGAATAACTAGTCTCGTCTAGAAGTCAAATACAACATAAATCTATTGGTTATAATCAAGTAAAGGTTTTTTATTTGAGTCCTATATTTATATCAAAAGAGCATAATTAAGAAATGTCTTAAATGAAAATGATTTGGATTTTTTACTTTTTAACATCGACTATGTCACTCTCGCACTGTCCACTAAGTTAGTTTGTGGCTAAATACCTTGAGTCATCGGCGTGAATAGTTGCTCTATTTATAAAGCTCCCATTTTGGTATCAATCAATATTCCAACAAAGACTTTGTGGCATCGAATCTTTTCAGTGCGGCCAGGTGTGCGTGTAAAAATAAACGTATTGGTGTGGTCCCGCTAGGGGAGCTAGTGCGACAAGTTCTCGTCCCCATGCGCCATGTATGGAGGCATCGCCAGATGGTCACTGACATATTTAGGTATTATCTTTTGGCATTCAGCAATTGCTATGCGTTGTACTCTGATTGAGAAAACGCGTGGACAAGGCTCAAATCTTTGGTGCAGTTGATCAAGTAGTAAAGTTAGAGAGGGGTACTCACTTGCAGCGCGCGCATGTGAAGCACTTCTGATGGTAGGTGTTGCCGAGCGCGGAGACCACCTCGCCCTCCACGTACTGGTTGCAGGCGGCGCAGCGCGTGCCGAAGGCGCGCTGGTAGTCCTGCGGGCAGTAGTAGTGGCCGTCCTTGCAGAAGAAGCCGCCGCGCGCCAGCGACGCGGCGCACGTGCGGCACGTGAAGCACGCCGTGTGGAAGTACTTGTCCGACACGCGCAGCACCTCGCCGCTGCACTTGCCGCCGCATGACGCGCACACCACTTTGCCTGCAACACAACAAAAATTGACTGTGAACGACGGACCTGAGACGGACACACGAGTGATCTTATAAAGGTTCCCTTTTTTCATCAATCATTACAAACTTACAGTAAACAAAACATTTCCACCGACAAAGCCGAGGAAATGGCCAAGTTTTGCACCACTATGTAGGCCTAAGTATGTACAATGCCAGCAACAAGAAGAAGAATAAACAAATTCAAAAAAAGGTAGGTATACGTACCTACGACATTGGTTAGCTTTGATTGCAAAGTTCTTTCATCGATGCTGCTATTCCTTTTACTACAGGTATAGTCGTATACGTACTTACATAGTACCTAAGTCAATAAACCTTATCGCAAGGGGTATTAGAGAACCTATTGTATTCATGGTTTACATTTGTCATTTTTATACGTTTTAAATTTCTGTACTCATCAGCTTATCGACCCCGACCTTGGTGATGTCATACTCACTTCAGTTGGACATCAGTCGCGTTTCAACATTATAATAATTCCCATTAGGACCGCCTTGACCGCGATAGATCTCTCCAATTTGCATGATATAGCAGTAACTGTGATACAATTAATTGAACCCGTCGTAAAGTGTCGACATTACCATAACGACTGACCCGACGCACTTTGATCAACTCATTCTAATGAAATAGGAACATTAAATTAGAGCTGGAAGAATTACCCAAATAACAGGGGGTCCATCCGCAGGTTTATATAGAAGGTTCGTTCTTAACATTTATCTCTAGTTCAATTAATAAAAGTATATTAAGATCTACACACTCTTTATGAAGTTATAAAAATACTCAATATATTTATTGTTTCCACATTTATTGTGAACTTAGGTGGTTGGTTTTACAAAATGATGATCACTGTGGACCCTGTCGGGCACAGCAAGTAGTAGGAGAGAGGAAGATTGATTTTCTTTAACTACTTAGTTTTCTAAATATACCTAAATGTAATATTTATAATGTTTTATAAAATAATCATTAATATTATAATATTATACACGGTGCTGCTCGCCAAATTTGCTAGCATGAACTTGGCTTAACACATTACCGCACCGTGTTTGTAGATAGCATTAAGATACTTAACAGAAATTGATTTAATTTATTATGAAATAGGCCTTCTGTATGTAGCGTCCTCCTATTTAATAAAAGGGTCCCCATTAACTCCGACCAATATAAAACCGATTGTAATAAATGTGCCTCGATGGTCTGGGTCAATTGTTTGTCTCGAAGCAGGGCACCGGCAACGAACAGAGCTGCAGCAAAAAGTGAAGCTCATAGATGCAGCGGCACGCTCCGCTCGCTCCACGGTCCACGCACAGTCGCACACACGTACATTAATAGGGTCGAACAAGGTATGGTCCGACCACCGACATTGACCAGACGGACCGGAGACTGCGACGAGACAAAGTGATACCTAATAGGAGATACACATAAAAAACCATCTGATCAAAATCCTTACTTCGGTGAGTGGTTGACGACTGTGGGAGTAACTCGGCGAATACATCGAACAAGTTGGTCATAAAAACTATACTGTGATGTTTTTAATCCGGAGGTGAACAGAGGGTGTATTTGTACTCTATTGTCGGTCAACAACAATGCAATGCCAAGGGGGACGAAATTCCATTATTACTATTTATTAGACAACCTAATCCGTTTTATGGCTCAAAATTATTTGATAAAATCATATTGTAGTACCGATTCTTATACGGAGGGCAGCATAACGTAATCATCATAAATTATGTTACAAACTTGGAGGTACAAACTAATATTATTCTAAAACTTAAAGATCTACTTGCTTCGTTATATACAAAATTTACTGAAAGTTTAGACAGAATAATAAGCGTCTTATCAAATCTTTAATTTATAAGACTTGTATAGAAGTCACGTGCCATTGCATTTGCATCGTATAACAACGGCACACTAACCTATTTCTCTTAATTAACTTCTAAAGAACAAAGTGTTTTCATTCCGAGCTCCGCTCAGGAAATCCGCATTCATTCAGTCAATAAAACACTATTAAAATGACATTCAACTCAACTCTCGGAATTTTAATGAAAACACAAACAAAATGTATGAATGGAGGGGTGTAGTGTATGCAATGTTATAGTGTCGCCGATGACGCGCCAGTCACGTTGCGTGTCGCTGCACTCGACGTTAACATCCACATTAATTCAACAGCACGCAGGGGACCGCGATGTTACACATACCGCTTGCCAACACAACATGAAATATTTGCAACTTTGGAACTGGGCTCGGGAGGCTCCCAAAAGAGGAGTCGTAGAAAATTCAGAACAAATTCAAATAGCAGCAGAGTGCTCGCAGTCATTGGACGTGGCGTGGGACGCCGCCTCTGTGACGTGACGTCACAGGCCCGCAATATGTGGCACAAGGATCTGTTCATATGGGCTCATCAAATTACCTGATTGTAGGCATTGCATATTATTTTATAATGTGACCCAAAAAGAACAATGAACACAATAGTGCCGCATCAGTCATGTATGGTACCTAATTCATCGGTTTTGTTAATTTTAGTACAATATCCAAGAGGTAATTAAACCTTAACAATAGGTCTCGTCAACACACACAGGCGTGAAGGCGTTATGGACAGTTTAGATCTTTTTGGAGATACATTATTTATTGATGTTACCATAAACGCAAGCAAGAAGGCGATTTATGATGCAACCTAGTAAATACCTACTACATGAACTGTTTGTAGGCGTGTATCTACATAAAATATTATGTAGTATGATACGAACTGTCTGCATCTGTAGCGGATCAGGGACGCTCGTGCGCAATGCCTACCGCACAATAACCTAATCATACGCATTGCTAGCAAGCAAACAGTAACAAGTGTTTTTATTAACGCAGTTTCTTCTCAAACTGAATTAATGTTAATTTACAGTTCTGCAAAAAACTGTGGCACGAAAGTACGAATAAAACCTAGCAAAAGAGTAGGCGTAATCCTCCATTATTGAATCTCAAATATACATCGTGGCTAAGTTATATTTGGAGACTCAATAAATTAAATTAAAAGGGGTAAAACGAGACCATAAATCAAAGGAAAAGTTTATATCTGTTTTAATGAATTCCAGCTGTTTGTACGGCTCGCCTGCGACAGAGAAAGATATGATATGACACATGAAAGAGTAACAAACGAAAGCGGAACAAGGCAACAGCACGGATCTGGAGCCATTAGCCGACTGAACGTTATAGCCGCGGATAGTCAAAATCGTTTAGTTGGAATTCCATACTATAGTTCGGGCGCGGTAAATATAGGCTAGTGTTGGCGCGGCGCCAGGCGCTGGAATACCATACGTAGCGTGCTCTATTGAGATAGGTTATCTGTGGCGGCGCCGCGCTAATTTGTGACCAGGAATGCGGCACACGCCGCGACAGCACCACCGCTAGTGCAGAGGACTCCAGGGACACTGTCGAAAGCAATCAAAAGCTTACTCCTAACCACCACACATTACAAACACGCAGAATAGCCTATCGGTGATGAATGCATTATCACTGAATCTATTTACCATAGCATGCGGAAACAAACAATCAACAATGGAACACTATGGCGAAACTCATCACAGATTTTCTGCAATCTACCGCTGTTCTTTCGCTGTAAACACGTAAGTTGAGACCTAACATGGTAATACGTAAAATGCCGACAAACATCCTCAAATGGTGGCGTTCAAAAGGTTAAAATGCAGCCAGTCTAAGTTATTAAACACATCTTGGTTCTTGAAGACTGCTCAATTATAAGAGTTGCATGGAGTGGGCCTCCTATAAGATGGCAGGCCGGGCTCGGAAGCAGGGCGCCGCCCGCCGTGGTGTCTCGCCGACCGTTAATGTACTCTATTAACCTTAATGTTTCTCGTGATTGTCATGTGCTACTGTTTCCATTTCATCTAGTCCGCGGTCAACAACTAAGTACTTCATTATCGAACATTCCAATATTCGCCGGCGCTCATTTCTTAATTGACAGTGAGTCAGTGGTACAGAATCCCTATGATACCATAACCTGAGCAAATCTGACAAAAGTAAGGTCCGGTATTTCGATATACATCTGTGGAATTGGTCAATTGATTGTTTAGAGCCGGAGCCTACTGACGGCATGGTATGGCACGGCACGGCACGCTGTGGAATCCTGCGGAATTCCACATTGAATTGAAACGTTACTGAAATTCCTCCCAGATTCAACATTATTTTAATTTCTTAACACACATATTTTTTCAACAACACAAATTAACATAATAATATGATTCTCGCGTGATGCAGTGCACCCCGATACAGTACCTCCTGAAACAACCGTCTCCGATGAGGATTTGCATCAGGAGGAAGGTAAGGACGCCGTGACACTTCTCCAGCCACTCCCGTACCCGGCAGACTGTGTGTATCTGGTACTGTATACATATCAAAATAAATTTCACACTCTAGACATTCTATTTCTATCAAATGTTCTTGATAGTATTGACTTTGACTATGCTCACTATACCTTCACATCATAAAAAGTCCTCAGGCGAATATTGCTCAATGAAAAACTAAATGACTCAATTGTCGGAGCGAGTTAAATTAAAAATATTGGAGTTTTATTTGTCGATGTTTAATAGCTTACTTTAATAGGTTAATTGAATTAGACGGATAGATAGACTGGTGGAAGGGCGGGGCGGCGGGCGGCGGAGCAGTAGTCTAGAATGTTTTAATGACGTACATGTATAGGTGTGTACTACACAGGTAGACATCATTGCCCATCATGTTTGACCCGTGGACGAACAAGTAAAGTTCGTTCAACTAGTAAAAGTGGACCATGAGGCATAATAAAAATAATAACTTTTTAACAAAAAAATCAAACCGACGAAAGATTGAACTGAAAAGCTAAAAATAAATTTTGAGGCGGCTGTAGCAAGAGATCCTCAACAGTTAACAGCAACTATATCGTATTTGGGCTCATTTCATTCATCATGATAAGAACTTTAAACATAGTTGGGATTTGACAGTCGTTGACAGTCTGAGAGTGGAGTTTTTAGTTGCAAGTTACAGGTCCTCAACAGTTAATACTAATTACTGTGACGGTTACGTTGACAATGACAAAAGGGAAGACGGGTTTTTCCATGTGTTAAACACTCTAATCATGGTATACAACTAAAAAGCTAAAAATAATAACTTTTTAACAAAAAAATCAAACCGACGAAAGATTGAACTGAAAAGCTAAAAATAAATTTTGAGGCGGCGCCAAACAAACATACAAACATGTACCTAAATTAATTATTTGAAGCGAAGCATAATTTTATTGTAGCTAGGTTGCTTTTCGTTGATTGTTTCTTTGGCGCCGCCTCAAAATTTATTTTTAGCTTTTCAGTTCAATCTTTCGTCGGTTTGATTTTTTTGTTAAAAAGTTATTATTTTTAGCTTTTTAGTTGTATACCATGATAAGAGTGTTTAACACATGGAAAAACCCGTCTTCCCTTTTGTCATTGTCAACGTAACCGTCACAGTAATTAGTATTAACTGTTGAGGACCTGTAACTTGCAACTAAAAACTCCACTCTCAGACTGTCAACGACTGTCAAATCCCAACTATGTATAAAGTTCTTATCATGATGAATGAAATGAGCCCAAATACGATATAGTTGCTGTTAACTGTTGAGGATCTCTTGCTACTGCCTTCTGTCCTCATCATCAGACCCTCGATGACAATTATACTCCAGCTAGGTCTAAAATTTTCATCAAGACTAATGAAATGAGCCCAAACACGATATAGGTGCTGTTAACTGTTGAGGACCTCTTGCCCCTGCTTTCCGTCACCATCCTCAGACCCTCGATGACAATGATACCTCAGCTGGGTCTAAAGTTCTCATCAAGCTGAGTGAAATGAGTCCAAACACGATATAGCTGTTGCTAACTGTTGAGGAACTCTTGGGACTGACTTCACAACATAACAGGGATCTGGAGTTGATCTGATGATGGTGACACCATCATGTTATCTTCTCCACATCTCTGCTATATAGCAGTGGCGTAGGGTAAATATTATTAATAGTGAAGCCGAACCAAAACGTGAATTCCAGTAACTATAGCTTTGGCCTAATTTTAGCCTTTTTAATTTAAATATTCAACTCAAATTCTTGTCAAATACATATTTTTCTTACATCAATCAAGCTCAAACAAGGTAGCTGCTGTGAATCGTTGAGGAGTTTCCTCAACTGTCACTCGGCTCTATCATCAGATATTATTCTCCAGACCTTTATTAAATTGTAGTGCTTTGAAATACTTAATGAAAAAACTTACAAACATACTACTCGCCCCTACGATTTATGAAAGTTTTACTCGATTTCTCTGGTTTCCGTCATCAAACCCTGATTTCCTTATCATGAACCTTACCTTTGAACTATCTTCTTTTCAACAAAAAAAAAAACATCAAAATCGGTTCATTAATGACGAAGTTATCCCGCGATCAATGAACAAACAAACATAGAAAAAAAACAATAAATAATAATTATTACACGGACGAATCGAGAATTCGAGACATCAAGTAACCATTTATATTCAAAGTAATGTACCTACATGGTGCACAAATGCACAATTCAATTACAAATAAAATAAAAATATTTTCTCAAAAGCTTATACTAATCGCCTACAGATCTTAACACCGCGATTCAGGATCATGACGTAATTGCACAACGCCATCTAGTTGAAAACTTCGAAACTAACATGACACTGTTTTACTGTGACCGCTTATCAAACAATACCATTGAACTGAAATAACCTTGTATCAATTTTAACAATAACACCAAATCAAATGCATATGGACAGGTGAAAACAATAAATACAAAACTATAAAAAACTATAAATAAACGCGAACCAAAACTAATGTGAATCTGTCATCCAAATAATACTATCTAAATCAATGATCTAAATGAATTACGAAGTCCAGTATCATTCCATCTCGTTCTGACGTACGCATTTCATATCTCTGTCCTTATCATAAGCCGGAGACATTCGGCTTTCCAATGTCCTTAATTTAGCGGTGTTACGTAGCCTCGAGCTCACGATCGCTACAAGAGGAAGGATTCCTGTTTTGCCTTACGGCTTGCCTGTTTTGCGCGAGTTGAAATTGCACGGAAAAAAATTGTACTTAGGTGTTTATTTATTTCTTTGATTTTTATTTTCATAAGTAAATGTTTATTATTTCTTTGATTGTTAGTTTTAGTTTGAGTGTTTTTCTTTGATTGTTATTTTCACAAGCAATGTAACTTCGTAAATAATTAATTTGTCTAAATGATAAATGAAAATCATTGATATTAATATTTGCTATATTTCGAAAGTAAAGCCGATAGGAATCGGCATGTTAGGGGCCTTCGGGCCTGCTATATAGTAATGTCCTCAGAACTACATATGTTAACTTTATTTCAAACGAATCGGTTCACAACTGAAAATTCTGTAGGAAAGTTGACAATCAATTCCTTTTTTTCTACCCTTAGAGGCCGATTTTAGTTTTGAAATTAAAATGGGACCAACTTTGAGATATACTCTTTCCAACAAAAAAAGAATTTTTGAAATCGGACCACGCTGGGAAAAGTTATGCGTGGTCATACATAAAAAAAATAAAATAAAAAAATATACATGTCGAATTGAGAACCTCCTCCTTTTTTTTTCGTCGGTTAAAAACCCAAATGAGATTTTCGTTTTGCGAATTGTAAAAAGGTGCATTGTGGCTGTTTCTTGAAAAGCGTTATTATGTTGCTCACACAATGTTCATGGAGCCCACAAAATAGCTGTTGCTTTTACACGAGCCTAGATAAAAACTACGAAAATAATCTAATGTTTAATTAAAAATAACAGTGAATTGGTAACAACAAATTCGAACATAGGATACAATACACACAGTTTTTGTTCCAGTTACAGTGTGACGTAAGAAGCACAAAAAACGGTCTCTCGGCCACAGAGCGAGTGAGTCACCGGCAGCCCGGCATGGCGCGGCGATGTACTAGAACCCCGCCGTATCTCCAGCAGGTGGGCTCGGTCATTAGTGGTGTGATATTAAATCTGTGCCAGCTTTGATGTTGCTGCTCTTAATATTGATTAATAACAAACTTGGAGAATGCTCCGAACTAATTTAAAAGATATGGTCAAAATTATCTTTTAACTTTTTCTTCATGTATATCGTAGTTTTCAAATGAAGACAACTATATCAAAGAACTTCAAGTAAATTCCTTTTCCTTATGAACTCCTCAGTAAGACATTTGTGCACACGTAAACTAATGCTCGTTCAGAGACTTCAGACGAGTCAGGCATCTGTTGATATTGAAGAAATGCTTCACTGCACGACGAGGGTCCGCTGTCTAGTCCGCGTTGCGACACTACGTCAAGTGCCGAATCTCACAAGACTACTACTGCATGGTTTCGACAGCGGATAAGTATGTCAGTGACATAACTACAACATAGATCATTTACTGTTTACCAGCGTCCACTCTTTGCATTTTGTGTACAGTTATTTATTTGGGAATGGCAATTTTTAGATCGAATCTTACAAAACGTTCTTATATTTTTCATCACTTTCCTGTTTTCAACAGCTAGCTGTGCAGCTAGTACAACTCAACTTGGCCTTAAACCACCAGTCTTTCCATCGAATTTTCATTCTTACAAACGTGACCAAAGAACTTCAACATTCGTAGTTGCTGAAAGCCGATTCTTTAAAATATGAAGCTCTTTGACGATGGAAACATTCGTGCAAAACGCTTAGGAGATGTCTCCAGCACCACATCTCCAATTTGTGAATACAGCGAAAGTAAGAGGGGACAAAACGCCCCCCTGTGGTATGTCGGCAGAGGTATTGCACCAAGAAGTCGACGAGCTTTCAATGTAAATATGCTTTCCGCGTCCACACAGGTAATTACGAAACCAATCAATTGCAGTTGGGAGATAATTATGGTGATCTCGTACAGCCTCGGGCTGGTATTACATAGCACTGTTGAATTGTTAGTTCGGCTCGGAGTGTCAGCAGTGTTTGCAAGCAACAGCATGAGTCCCGCGTGTGTGATCGTCAAGCCGTGTTGCAGTGTCGGTGGCATCGCAACCCTCCGGGGAGCCGCCATTGTTGTCACAACACTGCATGCCGCGGGGAATACGGCGCAACGCAAAATAGCACAAGGACTTACTGGAATAACAACACATTATTTGGCACGCTACATGCACTACATACTAGTAAGTTAATTAAAAACAACAGCAGTGCGATAATAAACGCAGTATTTTAAGGCAATTAGAAACAAAGAGAGCTACTGTTGCTACCAATACAGATTACTACTGTGTAGATTTCATAACCTAATTTCAATTACAGATATATAATTGTTAACCTAACCGACCCGATAACTGCGAGAAATCACAAGAACGACACATTGTGCATCAGATAGGCTGACGATGTGCTATGAACAAGGTCCTGTAGTAGAGAACAGACGACATGACATCGCAATCAGTTCTGTATCTGTGAGGAGCAGCGAGGGCGCGCGCCGCGAGGACTGTGCCGCTGGCGATCTGATAACAAGTCAAGTCGACCAGTGTCCTCTTATAATTGTTGCATCGTTCTGAGAACAGACCGACCGACGCCGGCACGCGACACAGATCATAGACGCTTTGATTGTGAATGAAAGAAGATCGCTTTGAGAAATAAAAATCATTGTGAAGCTTCGAACCATAACGCTAACTGTATATTTGATACAGATCAGTAACCCGACGAATCTGGAAACTAACACCTAATCTGCACGACCCGATTGCGTAGGCGGCATTTTAGAAATTCAGTTCTGCAAAAGGATAGCAGACGTTTAGAAAACAACTCTTATGATGTCATTTAGAATGAAAGCCATTGTTTCAGTAAAGAATGAATGCAAAATGGAAATCATCACACACAAACTTTTTGTTCCAGCTCATTACTGCCATGCAAACACGTTGTTACAGTAATCCCTAGCATTACTCACTAATCACTATTACATTCCGGATGTGCTTAGTTGAATAATACAAAGAACAAAAGTTATTTATAATGAGTCTGCTCAATTGACCATCCCAAAAAAATTAAGAAGCATATTTATTATAATGATCGCATGATGCAAACAATAAGACCGCCTTTTTGTGTGTAATTTTGACGTCTACGTCACAAATAACACATGAAAGCGAATTATCGATTCCAGCAAACGTACGTTGATTCGCACGTCACATCTGCGTGTTCTCTTGGGTTAAGTATTTACTTCACCTAGCAGCTCTCTGCTCAAGATATTCTCCGAAATTTTGCTTTTATAAACGTATATTAACCAAGCTAGTTAATAAACGTCTATTGATGGTATGGTGCACAAGTATTTATCGATTTGGAGATCTACGAGTAAGTGGATCGATGGAAGAGCATCAGATATCGTCAAGAGCCGCCTGACGCGGACGGTCGTCGGAGAGCGTAGAGGTCGTGAGATGAACATCACTCGCGCTCCCTGCCTACAAGTACCGTCACTTACTTCTATTGTTCACAAGTTAGTATCGTGCGGTACCTGCCAGGGTGCAGCTTTCTCGCAGCTTGACCTCGACTTTTCTTTTCAATATGACAACTAATTCATTTCTTTACGTTTCCTCTTAAGTGTATCATAATAATCTTTGCATACAAATTGAAACTCCGGAGTGGCTGTGCGTCGGCGGTGTATGACTGCGAGTTGTTGTCAAACGACGCACATCCGACGGGGTCCCCGAGCACGCCGATCGTTTATCAAGCCGCCTCGTCGGATGCACGAGAGCGAACGACAAATCGTCGTGTCAATCAAACTGCTTTCTATCGACCTCTATACAAATCGATGTGGTCTCGTGTTGAATATAGGTACAACCTCATTGGGTTTAGTCTCAAAACGTACAAGTTGCAAAATAACCACATGGAAAAAAAAGTTCAAATCTCATAAGATACAAGTCTCGAAACTTCCAAGTTGCAAAATAGTCAAGTCTCAAAACATCCTTGTCTCATAATATACATTTTTAGTTAAGTGGTTTGTAAGTGGTGTTTTTTATATTTTTGACATCGATCTTGAATTTTCAATAAATAAAATTGGTGGAAACTATAAGGCTTGTTAAGATGTGTTTTAATAGATATAGGTAAATAATGAAAAAGTTTATGTGCAATTAACTCAGGCGATGATAAGCACATTACCGTGGTCACAGTTTAATAATATTAATAAAAAACAATTTAATAGTATAATGTTGTTTTATGAAAGAAAACATAAATAAAACACACACCAATAAATCAGAACCTAACCTAAACTAAATTTTTGTTTACAATTATTTACATGTACCTAAATAATTGTAAACAAAAAACAAAAATGAGTGACATTTAAATTAATCCAAATCAATTGTTCGATTTTTTTTTTTATTAACACATATTATTACACATATTAATGGAGTTTAATGTAAAAATTAAAATAATTCGTTCCGTTGTTCTTAAAGGTGGGTATAGATATTAATATTTTCTTTCGAAATCAATGTAATGATTTCAGCAGAAAATATATTTATTTAGGTACACACGGCTACAAATCACATTCAATTCTCGTGGCCTACTATCAATCTGGACATTTTTCATCTAAGACTATATAATAATAACACTACCAACAGACAGACAGACAACAGACTATATAATATTAACATTAAATAACACTGTTGTGTTTTACTTACATTTACAAGCTCCAACAATTTGATACCAACCTAAATGTTTTATTTTGATTCTGATTTATTTACAATGTCAGTGGCTGCAGCAAGGTCTATGTCAAAAATATAAAAAAACACCACTTACAAATCCACTTAAATAAAAAATGTATATTTTGAGACAAGGATGTTTTGAGACTTGACTATTTTGCAACTTGGAGGTTTCGAGATTTATATCTTATGAGATTTGAACTTTTTTTTCCATGTGGTTATTTTGCAACTTGAACGTTATGAGACTAAACGCCTCATTGGAGACTGCAAGCGCGACTATATGAGAACGTTTTCTCTTCTGTGACAAATAATGTCCTATCTTCAGTATTCTTTCGGAGATGTACGAGTACTTCGGGACTTTGTGGGAAGAAATAACGTCAGAGTATATTTTTAGTAAGATCATTCATGATTGTAATTGCGTCCTACACGACGCTCCCAATTCTGGGAACTAGGACGAGCCGCGGCGGACAGATGGCCGCGCAGCTACCAGCGACCACTAACACAATCCTACAGATCGTTATCAGTTAAGGCGGGCCAATTGGAACTTATAACTAATTTATTCATCCGAGCTAGCCTGTTGCCAGGCACCAAGCGAATCGCTTATTTTATACGAGTTAACGCCGCGTCGCGAATAGTAAAGCTGCAGAAAATATCAACGGCGAATAGGACTCAAGCCTGCGTCCTTCTGAATAGACGCCCTACCAACTAGGCTATCGCTGTCCTACTGCAAGGTCCTGTCTTTCGTTCCATTTTTAAATGCGGTGACTTTGACGGTGCAGATGTCACCTTGCCGTGCAGGACTGTGATAATCTTTTCGTCTCTTTCCGCAAAAAGGCATTACACGGATCTTCTCTAAGTTTCAATATAATTTTTAAAGGTCATCATTATTTGAGGAATGCTTTTACGACGCTGGCGGCTCACCCGTCTGTAAACATTGGAGCATGTTTACGCGACCTTCGCATTCTTCGCGTGATGATCTACATGACATGCTAGAATACTCTCCTCGCATTTAGTTTCGCACAACTCACAAGTGAGGGCAGCGCGGAGTAAAATAAACAATGATGCAAAGATAAGCGCGGCACGCGTCCTGCGCCCGCGCCGCCACACACAGCAAATAAATAAGAAATGTGTCAAGAACAAGTTGATGTATCTGAACTGAGTGGTGTGTAACTTTTGGACAGATAAGATAACAGTTCATAGTGAGTGTGACACCGACAAAGAAACACTGCAATGATAACAAACACTCTCCGTTCAAAACATTGATGCACTATTAGGAATGAAAGATCTTTAACGTCGGGGACTTTCAGGGCAGTTTGAGTAAACTCTGAAATAATATAAAAATAATAAACATTAAACTTCGACTACATCATCATCATCATCATATCAGCCCGGGATCACCCACTGCTGGGTATAGGCCTCCCCCTTTTTATGCCATATCTCTCGGTTCTGTGCGTCTCTTATCCATCTATTCCCCGCGATCTTGACGATATCGTCAACCCAACGAGCTTTTGGGCGGCCCTGGTTTCTTTGGCCGACTACATAAATATGTTCAAACATAGAACAACTTATCTGAGGGATCTTCAGCACCAGAAGCAGCTGCTGTTTTGGGCAAAGTTTTACAATCGTTTTGTAGTTCAGGGTCTGAAGTGGACTTCTGTGACATTTGGCATGCGAGAGCGCTACCCCGGCGGCCCCGCGGCCCCTATGCCGCAGGATGGGAATCATTTGCGCGACCTCGCTCCCACGTGGATTATAACAGCCATAATGATTGTACCCAACACACTGTTTGCCAGAGATCATACCCAAAACTTTAATATGTATACACACCACGGAACTTGGATATTGATACATATTATGTTGTGCTTTGTAAGTTATGAAGATATTATAAGGTCTTTAGAAGTTCATAAAATTAAATTATGCTATGAAGTAACCGAAAAGGGAACTAAGCAAGCATACCCGCGACAATCCATACGTAACTGGGAGAGTCAACAGAAAGTTGTACTGTTTGTACGTATCATAAGCACCGCTGTTTCCTCGGTTTAATCGCCTCTATATTTAGCCGGTGGCAAGCGCAAGCTACCATTGTAGGAAGTCCAGAACAAACTTGTTTAAACAATCAACTATTTGTAGGGCAGCGTTCATTTCTCAGCGTTACCAAACGCCGTAACAATTGTTATAACTACGCGGAACAATTCTATTTGGTTGGTAGGACCACACGCGATTTCAATTATGGATATTAAAATGGCGGAGGCAGCATAAAGTAATAAGTGAGACGAGCTCTTTTCTCACGCCTCGTCAATGACAGCAGGGACGAGGTAATGGAACTGTTTCTCTAAGTGTGATCCGTTTGCCGGGTATTTGCCGGCGAGGAAATGACATTCCGTCAATATGCAATTAAGTGGTTATGTACCTAACTGGTGATTAGGGGCGACGCGGCGGCGGCGGCGGCAGACAGGTCATCAGTGCGGTCGCAATTACTTCTGACATTAGCGTGAGGCTCTCACCGCCATCACTGCGACCACGACTGATGGGAATCAAGTAGAAATCTGGACACTTGCATTTAGACCAAGTGAACCTAGCTCCATTTACAGTCTATAGCATCATTTCACTGTACACAATTTAGTACTTTCTTACAGTTCTTTCACAGTTATTAGGTAGGTATGACTTGTAACTGGGACAGTAAAATTATAAAAAAAAAAATGAAACCAACTTCAAGGGTCAAATATACCCTTTTTAGTGCGTACAGTACAGGCATAGTATTGGTTAGTATTGGGTTGTATTGTACAAGTGCATAAACAATTCATAGATATGCAAATCAACTGCGATAACTGCTATCTGTTATAGCAGTTGATTTGCTGTTATTTATTGAAGAGTTCCCTCGATTTCTCTAAGATCTCAACATCAGACCCTGACCTGAATGCTATGGGATCATCTGTAAAGATTCTTTCAAATACAGAACGATATTCCAAATCGTTTCTGGCATCATCGAGAAATCGTGACATTGAAAAAGATTCCAACGACGAATTGAGATCTTTCTCCATTTTTGTTTACTCGCTCCAGTAATTGGTAAATGATTTATGTTCACCAGGTTTCGTACATGCAAATGCAAAGCAACTAAGCTTTTCCATGAGGTTTCTTGTTGTTTCATGTTTAGTGACAACAAAATGCTCAATGCAACGTGCCAGTTGAAGCAAGCTACTCATTTTCAATCCCAGAAACGAGTTTTAGTACCGTCACTCGTCGTAACTTAATGTATTGGTGTCATTATCAAAAATTATATAAATCTACACTGTAACACTTATCGACGATATTGTGTCAGTGATTACACTCGCCGGTAATTCGGTTGAATACGAATTTGTGCTAATTGCAATAAAATATTAGTAGTTGCAGGAATACTGGACACTTGCGGTGACTTGCGATGCCATAGCATACGCATCTCGATAGCTACGCGAGTTGTATGAGCATCGGCATTGAATAGTTCACCACGATTCAATCGAGTCAATGGGCTCGCGGTGCACTCCCCACGAATTGTGTCACATGTGCGCATTACGCGCACACACACGTTCGTAGCAGGCCGTTTCAGGGACGAGCATTATGTTCCTCACAATATAACACCAATACTTACAAATGACCAGCTAACACATGTATCCCTGTAGGAACCTCAAAGGTTTACTGATATGATGCAATAGGTACTCCACGGTATTGACTGGGGCCACATGTTATCCAGACGTGAAATATTGTAATTGGGCAGTTTTCCAACTTTCCTTGAAAAAATGAGTTATCCGTAAAAATAGCGAGCGCTGTGAATTTGTATTATCTCTCCCTTTTTGCCGTAGACACTACAGAGGGTACACTTCTGACTGGAAAAAATGCTACCAGATTAGGACTACACTTAGACCGTATGGTTGTGGAGGATAGGTGGCAAAATAACAAACCCCTTTTTGCAACATTGAGCTATCTGTAATTACAGTAAAGACTGTAAAGTTCACACTGATAGCAATAATGAGATTCTGCGTCAATCTGTCAATGTCCATTGTGCACGTAACGACGCCGAGCACTATCAATAACGCGCGCACTTCCAACATGACAACGAGTCATTATGTTACGCACAAAGCTTTCTAAAGCTGCCCCGACAGGCCGGCACCCGTACACTGCGCGCTACACACCGGTGTTCCCATCGGTACAACGCACACAGCCGGCAAGGGATGGCAAATAGTAGAAAGCGAAATACAAGCACGTGTAAGATGCAATCTAAGTTGCGAACTTACATTAGTTTGGTGTTGCCTTTCTCTGCACTTGTTTTAATAATGATAAATCGTGTTTTTGACTCAAAGCTTCCTAGTGGGGGGCAACACTATTCTATAATAAATCATTAATCTTCTGATGATTTAGAAAACAGGTGCACGTCCTTTCTATTGCCGAAGCTTTCTTGTTCAACAGTAAAGTCCGTACTGGCATCTATTGGATAGTTATTATGCTTATCTCTCAGTTGTTGAAACTCATAAAGAAACTTTTACACAAACTAAAAATTAGAAATGGTTCGACAATGATCACATTTTGGCTTTAAGATACCTAAATTATGAGAGTAGGTAAAATGATCATTGTTAGTCATAATGGGGTACCGCCTTGGTACCGCACAAAAACAAAGCAACACCAACGAGACGCGGATGTTATATTATAGAAAGCACAATTACATAAAGACAATTTGCTTGCCTAGTAATGGCCACATTGGCCACGATTCATCGGATGCTGCGGCTAATGTACTTATGTAATGCCGGGCTTACACGGAGAGAGTTAAAGTGGCTCAACTTGTAACAATGCACTTAAAAGGTGAACTGCAGGGTCAGCTAAAACCAGGTCAGCAAAGTCAGGGGGCAAACAAAAAATAATTTGGAATCAGTGAGATGTGGTCATCAGACAGTGGGCGTACAGCTGCACCGTGATTCATTTAACAATACACAATAGGACACAGCTGTGAATTACCAAATTCTGGAGCGAACGATCTTTGACCCGAATCACAATTTGTGCTCTTTGACTGTCGGTATGACGCATAAGGGTCAAAATCAAAATAATTGCTCATTTCAGAAAATTTATTTGTCCATCATTTTTCCTTAATTTCTACTAAAAAACTGTCAGGGCAATATTAATAAAATACTGAAAATTACAAAGAAGCCCTTCTTTATATTGTATTAGAAATGTCATTGTTGGTAGTTGATACCTCGTTTTTTAAATATTGTGGCATTTTTAAAGGCGTGTCTTCTGGTCTTCCTACAAAAAACGTGTGTCCAACTTCCAGCACTGATATTTTAAACTTGAAAAAATATTAAAAGTAGTATATTTATTATTAAACAAAATTGGCTATCCTCTTAAATAACACTGTAAAATATGAGTAGAATTCTTAAAAATTCATTTGAAATATAAATTATAGTTTTAAATAAAAACTAAAACTGGTCTCAAAATTACTTCATCGATGTTATTTCATTTATGTAACGCATTATTTAGTCGCAAAAAAAGGTATTTTTTTAAACTTTAATACTGGCAACATTAGCTGTCACTGTCTGAACCTCAGGCGACCAATCATAGGGCAGCAGCCATTTTGTTCTCGGCAAAAATATGATTGTAAAGTGTGCGTCGAAAAAAAAACAAAAAACTGGTTTATTTTTGGTAAATTGAAAAAATACGTCAGGTAAGTAACTTTAAACTATTTCGTATTGTCAGGAAACTATTATGTTAGTGCTATTCTGTCGCTAATTAGCTGCAACGATCGAGTTAATTATGTTCTGTGATTTGAGGTTAGTCTGTAGAAAAACATGCTTATTTCTTCCTTTATGTCACACTTATGTAACATTTTTTTATGTTACGTTACATAAAATTGGGTTAAGGCGTGTCCACAGCATGCTTTTAAAATATTAAACAAATAGTGTACCTAATAAAAAATAAACATGTTTTTTTGGTCGTAGTCAGTGTTTTGACTGATACACACTAAAATCCTCATTGCCGTGTCGTTGGCAAAGACAAGTATTTCAGTTTGATATCAATATGAGATAATTATATCAGTTTGGGATCAATACGTAAAACGACTTTGTATGTCTGAATAAAAAAACTGTTTTTATTTACAACTGTGAATGCAGCCCTTGTTTTCCTTTATGTTATTTTTATGTTATTGTAACATAAAAGTAACATTTATGAAATGAGCAATTATTTTGATTTTGACCCATAAAGTACCTATTATAAACTTCTAAGATTTTTCACGAATCACTATTTTGTTTCAGATTGGTATTTAGATCACACGTTTTTTCTTTCCATGTGTCTAGATTATGATTTCCCTTGTTATTTTTACCTTACACCTTGCTTGAACATGTAAACTGCGAACACCTTGACATGGCGTCTTACCTGAAAATAAACAAACACTTGTATAAATACAAATACAGCTACAATAGAAATGGCCTTAGCTTAGTTGTATGTCCGAGGATAGCAATAGATTTAATGAAGTAGGAACATTTGTTAAACATCAAATATTTTTAGGGTGGTTGGTGGAGGGATGGTGTCGTTGGATTCATTTGTGAACTATTAAGCTTCAAAGAGCCATTTTTTATTAGACTCAAGTGTCCCCTGTCTGCTAAATAGTTGTGTTTCTTATGTGTGCATGTTTACAACGAAGTTAAAAGGAAAACTGTCACAGCTAAGTATGCTTTACAAGTTTACGAACACATTTTCCGCAACGTAATATAATGGGAGAACATATTTTTGATCTGCAAATGTAAGCTAATTTTTTATTTTTCTATCTAGACTATCCCTTCACTTTGTACGTTCCAACACGTATATGATCAGTTATTTTATACCACAATCATCAGCAGCACACCACGACAGTATTCCACAGCTAGATTTTGATTGGTCATTCATAATGAAGTGTAAGCTTATAGATTACTTTGGAACAGAACGTCTTGACAATTGCGCAAATGTCGCCTGTCGGCATCGTCGTCTATCAAGAAATACCAAACAGAACACAATGGCAATAACATGCCAATATGAGTCACACTGGGCAGTTGGGCATGCATCACATGTGGCAGAGCACACTACTACATACACAGCTACAATATGATGTGATATTGTTTACGCTGCAAGTATTGCAAGATTGAACGGCGCCGCTGCTAGTAGCATAAAAAGTACCATCGCTCATCCAGGCACATGGTCCAGTAGTCCAGGACTAACGACACATTGGACATAGTGGACCGCTGCGAACGATCCTTCATAATATGATATCAATAACTTGGCACGGACTTGAGATCCGTGAATGATGTTTTAGTGTTGCAGGGTTCGACTCTCCCCTGTAGAACCCAAATGGTGTATTTTTCCTTGGCAGCTATGATTGTGCGTCCACAATGAATGATTGGAAGTAGTTGCGGTAACATTCAGACGAGCAGTGGACCCCGGCGCGATACACACACGCACAAAGCATCGCAAGCGGAGCGACGCTATCGCAGATCTGCACCGGAAAGTGGTCCATGTGGACACGCCATTATGTTGCGCAACCAAAACTTTTAATTAACTAATGTAAGTAGAGCATGACGTGCTGACAGTATTACCATACGCCAGGTTTGACGTCACGTAACTAAATACATAACACGGTTACATGAAGCTGGACAAGGATACAATGAATCGGATACGGGTGCAATCATAATAATTTAGATGGTTTCTAAATAGAAAAAAAAGTGTTCAATAAAATAAACGACCTTTTCACATTACCAATGTAGTTAAAGTACCTAGGAACTTGAATGATTTACTTTCGTCTTAGTATAATTATGCTCTCTATAAACTCTAGATAATTTGTTTTCGTTCAATAGTAAAAGCCACAGGTAAAAGCATAAGTACATGATTACTCCAGCACATTCTTCATTGTCATTTACTGATGACAACAATGTATTGAGCGATGACGTCACCCGCATCTGTTGCCAAACACCGCGTGTGTGTGGCGAGTGTTGCGCAACAGTCGGCACACTCGTTTCATTCACTACTACAATATGCTAGAATTAGCGGCGCGATGAGCACTCTATATGTAAATAATGCTCCTATCGCTATTGTGATACGTTGGCAAAAAAACATTACCTTGCCAACCTTGTTTAGAGTCGGTAAGGTCGAGGTGAACAATATCGTTAGCTCAAGACAAATGGCAAAACATAAACTAACACACGCTAGTTTATTAAAACAAATCTCTGTGTACAAACCGATGTCGTCAGCGAACATTGGGCAGCAGGAAAACGACGAGAACGAATAAATTGTGGAAATATACGTCAATAGCTATCTACTCAAGGAAAACCACAACATGATGATAATACATCTTAATTTGAATGTTACAAGTCACGATAACTAACAGGGAAAACAGCCAGGTCGACCAATATAAATGTTGAACAGTTAAATCGCACTGCGTTGAATTTGCAGTCGCTAATGGAAAAGAGCTAATTAGTCTAAGGTTTCTGTAACATTAAGTTTTTCTTTTCTTTAGTTTAGCCTGAAAACTTATCGTTTTTCTTTGTTCTCAAGTCACAGTTTCGGGTAACAATGCCCCCATAGAGGCAGGAGGTCGCCGGCTCCGCACAACACGAGGCAGTACATCTAGACGTCCGCGTCGGAGTAATTCGCGGCGGCGCATACAAAAGAAGCCACGGGCCATTGATCGCGGCATCTACAATGAGAACATTAAACGGGCCGATCACACCGATTCACGACTGTATATGATAACATTGCCGGTTAAATGCCTTTCAATGTCCGGAACATTGTCATAATAGCTAGGTCATAATAGCTAAGTAGCTATGTGTGTGTGTGTGTGTACTTACATGAAATATATTTTAAGGGAAACAGTATCTTTGTCTAGTATGAGATCATGAATAGCGTAGGTGTCAACAATTAGCTCAGTCCGCACACAACACTGTTAGCATTCCACACATAACGTGCCTCCTGTCAAGGGCACAAGGAGGTGGACTGGGATTTACATTCATTTCAAACTCAACTTCACAGGCGCATGTCGCAATACCTGAATGTATGCTTACAAAGACCAAAATCGGAGAAACAGTAGGAACACTGTCACACCTGGATTAATGAGTCATTTTTGTGCTACTGAGAATTGTACAGAAGCCAGAGATGAAATGACACGATAAACTTTGTTTCGTCGAAGGAGTCGTAATAAAGCCCGAGAGAAACCTAGCACAGGTTAGATCAGATAACATCTGTGAAATTAACACCCAGCGTGATATCTTATAAAACTCGTCACTCAACATGATCGTTATCATTCGCAAACAGTTCAATGACTGTCACTTGTTCAGAAGACGTGATGACTGCTTGACATGCACGTTCAACTGAACTAAATCTACCGCGACCGCGACGTGCCAATTATTTTGGAGGCTTCAGAATATCCGCGGCGCATTCAATCATTCTCTAAAAATATAAACTGTTAGACGTAAAACTGTGAGAAATACATTTTAATTTATTTTCATGTAATAGGGCTACTTGTGGCGAGCTGTATGTCACGAATTGATCTCCCGGGAGATATTTTGTTTCTGCTCAGAGTGAGAGTGAACACTGACGAGGAACAAAGCTCACACCTCTTTCATGCTGGCTGGAGTGGACATTCACAAGAGCATACGTGCTCGCTCTGAGCGAGATCATATTCCAGTAAGTGTTTGTAGGGATCTATCTACCATTCTTCTGGGTTCCTGGTAGGGCATGCAACCGGGAAATCCCGGTACCGAAAATACCGGGAAATCCCGGGATTTTTTTAAGCAGTTCGGTACCGGTTCTTCTTTCTGTAGTCCCGGTAATTTCGGTACTTTCGGTACTTTATTATTCTCTTTCTTTTTTTCAATATAAAGGAACAAATCATATTCAATAAACTACTTTTATACAAAAATATTAATTTCAAACATTTTTATTTAAGAATACTGAGAATTTTCGCTCCATACAATTTTATTTTCCTAGCATTACACTAACATTTATTAATACATCGTATACAAAATAAGCATTATTTTTAATTAGGGATGGCAACACCATGACTTAACAACTAGCATACTTAAATAAAGACGGGAACAATTTTTCATGCTCAAATTTTGTTTAATTTTATAATATTTTGTTATGCATTTTATTTTAGTTTTGTTCAATTTGATTGTTCAATGATACTTTACTTTTATTTTAAGGAGAATAACGCTTGTTACCCTCAAATTATGTTAAATATATTTTTGTTACTTTTTATCTCATTGTTATAGTTTTGTTTTACTAATGGTTGTGTAATGATACTTAAAGTGATTAAATAACTTAAAAGTCTGATTTATATAGTGGAAAAAACAAAGCAATTACGTGATGAAAAAAGGCTTATTAATAATTCAAAATATACCTCGAATATAAGTTTTATTTGAAAATTGTTCCTAAATTGATCTCAGAAAAGCATTTAAATTTGGTTGTGGTTGTGTCCTGATAATTTTGTCAATTATAGATTTACGAATAGTACATAGTTTTATTAACTACACCAACCCACTTCTGTAATAAGTTATTTTTTCAACAGATTTAGATAATAATTATTAGATAATTAATAATAAGAGTGTCCACGCGCACGTGCCCTTCTTACAATAAATTAATAGCGACATTTTACGTAAGTACCGAAAGTACCGAATTTCCCGGTAATTCCCGGTACCAAGTCCAGTACCGAAAATCCAGTACCGGTCCCTAAAAAGGAACCGGTTCTGCATGCCCTAGTTCCTGGCGAGATCTGAGAACCGAAAAGTATTCCAACCTTGACTCCTCAAGCACCTCAGGATATGTTACTACCTATGCCGTGTCGCTACCTACCTATCTAGTGTGCAAGTCACCTCCTGGCATATTATCTGTGTAATTATAAAACATTGATTAGGCAGTCCTTCCATAGTTTAAGTTAACCAGCCCATTAATCGCACCAAACGCCTAACCCTGTCTTTTGTTTACTCAAACCGGGCCCGCCCGCGGGGTGATTCTTGCTTGGTTACATTTCCATACTGGATGCAAGGATAAACGCCAATTGATGCCTCTCATCATTTAAAATCTCTAACAGTTCTCTAAAAGCTGGCTCCGGCTCCGCCCTCCAAAACCCCGGAACCTCAAGGTCTCATGCTGTGTAGAAACAATTAAATAATAATAAATTAGTGTGCGCTGGCGATGCGTCTCAGTTTCAATGGCGCCCTATTGGGGCACACTCACGCGCGCCGTATAACGTGATCGGAAATAGACTCATGATGGATTAAGCAACACCAAGTGTGCAAATCCAACCAGTAAGCAGTTCGCACGAAACGCTATGTGCGGACAGCTGCTCGAGCACAATTATTAGCCATTCGCTTTTGTGTGCGATGATTGAAGTGCGCCGACAAGAGCCACTATCGTGGAGATTGCAAAGTATCACTTTACAATTTATATCGGTGTCTGAATAAATATGAGTGAATGAGAATTACTCTACCTTTTAAAAGTTCTACAGATGTAGTAGACTCTAGAAAAAAATAATGATAAGGAAACATTTAAGAAGAGTATTCTTGTTGCCCGTATTGGATCATCGATATCAGTTTAGCGAGTTTGGGGTTTATATTTATGGTCGAATTCACTTTTGACTACCTATGTAAAGTTATTATAAAACTGCAGCGGCCGAATTCGATGTGGCATGCGTTGTTAAAAATAGCCAACGCGACCTTTGAGTGCGCGACGTGCATGGACTTTACTTCTCTCTATAGTTGGCCGCACAATATCGAACATTTCGACACCACTGCCTTGAGCTACCCACTATTTAAACCATCTCAATGTTCGCACAGATTTGTATACAAACGATCGTTTGTGATATGACGGGGACGAAGGAGTATAGTTACCCGCAGCTAATTAGCATGTGATCTTAGGTGACAGTCGTGGAGATAATTTGTATTGTGAGCGCGCGGCCGGCGCGGTGATGTCACCGGCTGATAGCGCGGCCGCTAATAATGCCAAGGGCAATCGCGTCACCGCCACACTGCCACACTCCACACACGCAACGTATATCTCTCCATCTCCGTAGACCGCCGCCACGCGCCGCTACGGAGGACCCACTACGCCTACTACTACGCTACGAGGCGTAGAAGACGGCCACAGAAGAGTGGCTAAGCAATTCCGGCTACGGCGCGTAGCCGAGCCTACCCTTTGCAACTACGTATTTGATTTGCTCAAGCGTCTCTAATTTAGCAAATTCTATCTCTAGGGTAATAGTAATCTGTGCGCGAACGGAGCGGTTGTTATTATTTAGGCACGCGCTCCTCTATGTTACTTGTTACTCATCACGACTTCACGAGTAAGTACAGCCTACTGCATCAAAGTTTATCTGGTTTGCTTAAAGAGAGTTGATAAGAGGTAGTCTCAACTCTCAGGCTGATGCTAATTAAACAATTACAATAAAGTTTAAGTTTACTGAAGACGCTCTATCTTTCTACCAGTGAAGTAGAGGCAGATAGCTCCATAGTTCAAATCATGAGCGATTAGTATTGAAAGGAATTTCCGACAGTTATACTTAAAAAAACCCGCAATTTGAAAATGTAGGAAGATATAACTACTTATAGCTTTTCCAAGATCTTCTATTGACTGAAATAAGAAATTTGAACGATTCGATCGATACATTTCATGTGTGCACATGGTGGACTGGCGGAATACATACGGTAACACATGTGCTCCAAAACTCAAATCAAAACACAAGTAATTTCATCGACGAGTTTATATTCTGATTACCAAAACCACATTACGTAAAACGGAAACGAAAATACAGTACTCACAACAGTTTCACGCGCATTCACTACAACACGTTCACGTTATTATTTATGACCATCCGGCTACATAATATGAAAGAAAAAATTGGGTCACACACACTACACTACATTTATGTAGTTCAACTAAAAAAACTCCTATAATACCGTCCTAGTGTTGTATGTATGAGATTGTGCGAATTGGTGCCACACCTCAATACATTTGTCCACGTTAAATATGTATAGTAATGGAACTTATGTGCCATAAAAAGTTCCATTACGATAACAATACGCGAAGAAATGGATCAATGTCATTGGAATATGAGACGTTATCGTTACTACACAACATAGTAATACACGCGCTAGTAATATCCAATCACAGAGAATAAAGCAGTGAGACAGACTGAATATATCGAAATGCCAAACAAACAAATAAAAGAACAATAATTGTAGCGCCCACTGAAAATAGCGAATGATGTGTCGACGAAGTCAATAGATGTTTAGTTAAAAACAACAAGATGTTCACAGAGCGACAAAAGGAACAGACAGATTGAGCAGACGCGCGACATGTTGTCGCCGGGCGTCGCGCGGCTCACAGGAATTACTGCGTTCCAGAGTGGCGCTGGAGGCGACACAGGAGAGTATTTTGTAATAAGTGGAAAATCTACATTTAAATAGAATTATGCTTCGTGTAAACCGGAGCAAGAGTTGTTTTGCATTGTGATTCAATGCAAACAATCCATGTATTTCCTGCACACTTGCTATTTGCTAAAATTAGCAAATAGCAAGTGTGCAGGAAATACATGGATTGAACAAATTTTGTATAGCATGCATAACAAAGAACAGCCGCGATGCAAATACACATTACTCATAATATGCAAGTAAATCCCCAATATAAAATGTACTGGAAACTGTAACCAGATGCTATCGAAACAAACGCATAATGTTGTCCTTCGTTCCACATTATTATTGCGATGATCAAATTACATTGGAACAAAACATTGTGGAGTACATTCGTGATTGAAATAAAAGCAAAGCGTGTTGTTCATGCAGATGCGGCAGAGGCGCGGCGGCGGCGGCGGCGTGGCGACGACGGCGCGGCGCGGCGCGGTCCTGTCGCGGGGTCGACGACCGCGTCGCGACGAGGGGCGTTGCAGACGGACGATTGCACGCGATCATGCGGCAAAAATACCATACACCTAGCATTTATGCCACATTCAATGTCATCATTTTTATTGAGACTAAACGCTTGCGGAAATCAGCTAGCTATATCTTAAGAATGATAACACAAATTATACCTACTAAAATATAAATTACCAGAAATCATTTTAACTAGTGAATTATTTGGATTTAGCAGCTTTCTGAAATTATTTATCGCATGTAGCACCTAAACTGGTCTACATTATGATGGGGATGGGTAAGAGAGTTCTGCACTAGAAAACAGAGAAGACACAACGAGTGAGCATGTTTCTTCAGACTTACACAATTTTTCAAACTCATACAACAATCCTATTGAAAAAACGCCTTGATTAAAAAAGAAATCGTGTCCCAAACATTTTCTATTCTTTCATATAAAATATGTCCGTCACCAAATACACAGTCAACAGGTCACGATCTCAACTCACGAACTGTTCATCAAATTCGTTGTCGAAAGTGTCTTCAATTTCCTCTTTTTTTCTGGTTGAACTTGTGTAATTATTGTATTGTACAGACAACTTTCTTCCGTGTTCAGTCGAGTTAGTTTCTTTTATTAGGTGCTCCTTGGTAGACCTTGCAAATGATCAAGTTGCGGCAACACAATTTTTGGCCCTGCCCTGGCGGACTATCTAATCGAAAAGTAGTCATTGACGGGTGGAGATATTATGGAAGAAATTGCACAAATGTATACGCGAACACAAGTGAAATCTCTATTAATCTGTTTGATGGGAGTTGGGAGTATTGGAACGGCAGTCTTCACGATGATCGGGTGACCGTATGTAAGGTCCTTTCGTCTCTTACCACCAGCTGCCAGCGTAGATTTGCCATGAGACTATGGGTTCTGTTCGCATGAGGTGTTGATTGAAATAAAAGAGATACTTCCGTCTTCTCAGCTATTTAATATGTTGGTGCACACTTCAATGATACAGGAACACAGCATTTGTCAAGCTTCCTTATAATGTTAGGTTATGGAAATAACACTTACTTTAGGTAGGACATACTACCATCTATCCAGGTCGAACAGTTGATATGCAACGAAGACGGCATTGTAGCCTGTGTGACTTCCAGAATATAACACGTGGCTTGGAACCAGAGCTTGTTCTAGATTACTTCATATTATGTGCCACGAGTTGAGAAGACGTTTTTAATTAATTAACTAAGTATTATTTTAAATAATGTTTGAAACCCTGAAAGTATCAGAAAAGAAATCTATGAGCATTTCAACCCAAAATCATGGTGAAAGTGATGTTATGTAATTGTAACAAAACAGGAAATAATTATCAATACATACGCTTAGGGTCAGTTCAGACCGAGACGCGAAGCGACGCGACGATGCGCGCACTCTTTTAAGAGCCATTCAAAATACGACTTTATTTTCTACACCAAAAGATACACATTTCATTGTGAGAATTTAGAATACGTTGAGATGCGCAGCGATGCGCCGCGATGCGCCGCGCGACGCCTCGCGGCGCAGCGCGACGCATCTCAAAGCAGCGGTGCTGCGCTGCGCCTCTTAAGGCCTCACGACGTAGCGCGGCGCAGCGCGACGCCGCTTGACGCCGCTCGCGGCCGCTCCACGATGCGAGGTGAAGACCGGGAGCTAGAGGTGACTAAGTATGCATAATTGTGAGTAACGAATTTCGCCAACCGATTTAAGTTAAGAAAAGGTCAAAGAATAACAATGTAGAACTTGCCGGTCAATTTTTTGGGTTTTTTTTTTCGCCCTCTTATATTAATCGTAAACTGAATGTATTGAGTACATGATTTAAAATCATTTTAATGATTAATTCCGTAATAATTTATAGAAAAATCAGATCACAGCTTTTTGCGGGACAGATAAAGCGCATAATAATATTATGTTTACGAATTCGGTCATAGTTGCCGTCACTCGGATTTTGCATACTCAACTACCTCTAGCCCCTGGACTATGTAGCTGAGGCCGCCATTTGCAAATGGGACTGCGGGGGGACGCGGGGCGGGGCGGCAGCACGTGGAAAATCTAGACACGTTCTGCTGCACCGCGCGGCGTCTGGATGCGCCTCGCGACGTTGCGATGCGTCTCGCGGCGCAGCGAGGCGCATCGCGGCGCCGCGAGGCGTAGCGCGACGCAGCGTGAAATGACAGGCCTCTTCACGCATCGTCGCGTCGCTTCGCGTCTCGGTCTGAACTGACCCTTATGCGGTTCCCTTATATTAATGCACTTTCATTTTAGCCGCTATTCCACGCCTTGTCCGCGTCATTAATTTATTTAATTAAAATATTCTTTTGTTCTAGATTAATCGCGTGTTCCGCTTCCAAGAAGAAAAACTAACCTTCAAGTTATACGTCAACCTTTTAATTTTTTTCAGATTAGTTGCTAGGCTTTCGTGTTTTAGAACATGCTGCATTTATAATTAAACTTAATTCAACTGAAATCTATTACAATTAATTATTTGAATTTTATCTATGTAATTATTATATTTTATTTAGAATTTAGAAAACAAATATGTTACACTCTAACGCCATCTATTTTATTTTTTCATAATCAACTGCAACTATTTCCCATTAGTTCGCGCCTTTGTCAATAGAGGGCGTTACCCGTCTCCAATATTTCCAATTCTACTTTTATTCCCGTTACACGTAAAGCCAGTTACGAGCAGGACACGGGACCAGCGACGTGCTCCGTGGAGGGGCTCTTTCAACTTACAAGTTCCGGACTAAAGCTGAGGAACATAGTATGAAAGTCAGCGAGTGAACGGCCACTGCCCACTCTGCACTCGGCTGGAGTGTAGTGTACCGGATGTGTACCGAGTGCGTTTCCGCGATGCAATGCGTCTGAATTATTAATAGTGAACACACCTGCCGCGAACTGCGCGTGGACGGTACTTCCGACTGCTGCGATACACTAGTTTGTTATATATAATATGCATCAGCGTGCCCTCATTGCTGCCCACATTTACAGCATAACGTTGACAACTGGGCCACCAGGCCAGTGATCGGAATACCCAGTACGAAACAGGAAAACTATCTCAAAATTTCGTGTTATCACGAAATTTTCTTTCAACGTTTGAATAAAACTTGGCAGCATAAGCGAACTGCACGCTGACAAAGGCTCTCCTCGTGCAAAATTTGAAGCGTTTCAGCTTCAGCGGAACTGGGATCAATACGGAAATGGAGCACAAACGTGACTCGAGCTGCAGGAAGCGAATTACTGTCTCCTCGTGTATACATATAGTGAAAATGTATGAAGGACGCTCGTAAAGCTCGCTAAACATATATTATGTGTATGGAAGTTACAATATGATTTGGGTTTTTGATAGCTATATGTCATAAGATAATATATTTTTATAAAAGATAAGTCTACAATACAAAGCTTGTTTATCAACGCTGGCGGAAGAGCAGTTGCAGTACGCAGACATAGCACAAGAGAGCCGAGGCGTTGTTGTGTTGATGTTGCATGCAAATATGTGCACGTCCAGGCGATGTCATGTACAAAGCCGTTCCTGTATAATATTATAACATTAAGTACACAACGTTAAGTAACGGTACACAGTCGTACTAGTAGGTGTACATCGGTACCGAGTGCTGAAGCATTGTGTATTCATTGCATAAGCGGCGGGACGCGGCGCGCATGTCAACCACCACCACATGACTCACAGCACCACACCAGCACTGCACTGACTGCACACATGATCTCCTGAGTCAAATATCATCGCTAATAACTTGTACTGTAAACACAATGCAAGCTATCCTCTCTGTAACACCTGAAACATGCATTCCGAGTACAAAGTTCAAAATTAAGATATGACACACGCTATTATCGTGTCCTTCACGAATTATTAGTGTTGAATTATTTTGGATGGAAGGCTATTGTGGAAAATAAAATAACGAAATTCAACAGCAGCACGTCTTTACTCGACATCTTAATTATAGGGAGGTGACGTCACAGGATGGAACAGTGTTGTAGACAATACAGATACAAAACATCCTAGACCACAGATAATATTTGTTGTCTTCTAACACCCCCCCTCAACAAATATTTCTCAACTAATTTACAAGTTGGAATTTTTCAAAATAGTTTATCACTTACAACTTAAACATTACCCTTATATCATGATCACATATTATATAAATACCATGTTTACACTCTTACAATTCCGTTTCCAAGACAAAATCAAAAAAATACTTATAATAAGCACTACACTTTTACAACTTTCAGTGTAATCTCTTTACTTTAATTAAGCTATGGAATTTCTATAAAATTTTAAGTTGCTACTGTGACTTCCTTACAATAGAGCTTGCTAACTCTTAGGTATACTTACACAAAACAAAATAAACTTATCTATTATCTTTGAAACAAACATTAAATACTCCTTTCTTTATTTAGCAAAGAACATTGTATAACTATACTAACACTTTTTACTCACTTATAATTAACAGAACACAGTGTTATTTTAACATATTAATCTTAAATTTATCAAACAATGTTTTACCCAAAGGTTTAGTTAGTATATCTGCAATGTTTTCTGAAGTATTTATATACTTTAATGAAATTAATCCTTTATTTACTTGTTCAACAATGTACCTTGTAAGGTCCTTTCGTCTCTTACCACCAGCTGCCAGCGTAGATTGCCATGAGACTATGGGTTCTGTTCGCATGAGGTGTTGATTGAAATAAAAGAGATACTTCCGTCTTCTCAGCTATTTAATATGTTGGTGCACACTTCAATGACACAGGAACATAGCATTTGTCAAGCTTCCTTATACTGTTAGGTTATGGAAATAACACTTACTTTAGGTAGGACATACTACCATCTATCCAGGTCGATCAGTTGATGTGCAACGAAGACGGCATTGGAGCCTGTGTGATTTGCTGATTATAACACGTGGCTTAGAACCAGAGCTTGTTCTAGATTACTTCATGTTATGTGCCATGAGTTGAGAAGACGTTTATTATATATTTATTTAATTAAGTTTAAATTAATGTTTGAAACCCTGAAAGTATCAGAAAAGAAATCTATGAGCATTTCAACACACAATCATGGTGAAAGAAAGTGTTATGTAATTGCAACAAAACAGGAAATAATTATCAATACATACGCTTATGCGGTTCCCTTATATTAATGCACTTTCATTTTAGCCGCTGTACCACGCCTTGTCCGCGTCATTAATTTATTTAATTAAATTATTCTTTGTCTAATTAGCGTCTTAATCGCGTGTTCCGGTTCTAACAGGAAAAACTAACCTTCAAGTTATACGTCAACCTTTTAATTTTTTTTCAGATCAGCTGCTAGGCTTTCGTGTCCTAGAACATGCTGTACTTATAATTAAACTTAATTCAACTGAAATCTATTACAATTAATTATTATTTAATTTTTATCTATGTAATTATTATATTTTATTTAGAATTCAGAAAACAAATATGTAACACTCTAACGCCATCTATTTTATTTTTTTCAGAATCAACTGCAACTATTTCCCATTAGTTCGCGCCTTTGTCAATAGAGGGCGTTACCCGTCTCCAATATTTCCAATACTTTTATTCCCGTTACAGTACACCTTTCCCCAGTTAAAAAATTTTTGCTGACAAAAAATTTTTTTTTCATGTGTGTTGAAAGCTTGAAATCATTCTATTGAAAACTGAGACAGTCTGAAACCAAATGCTTTAGACTTACAGACTAAATTGCTAAATGCTAATGGCTAGTAGCACAATTCCGAAACAAAACCTATTTGGCAAATTCGTACATTGATTGCTCCTGCCTTAAACTATCTAAGTACTAAACTAAATATATTAATAAGCGCATGTCTGCCTATCTACATATAGCACGTAGCTACTCTCTGCAGACATCAACTAATTAACTAATTTTTTATTGACTAATCATGCCTTAGTCTAATTAATTTACTAATTAAGTTAAGTTTTAAGTTAAATAAACACTATCCTTGAAACCTAGATAAGTGTTATCTAGAAAGTATCAAGCCAAAGTATAGGCAAATACTTATTTAAGTTCTTAAAATTATTAAGTAAACCCTATCTCCAATTGATGTAGATAGGTGTTTTATTAAGTATTAAGTTACAAAGTATAGGTTATTATACTTGGTAAGTTTTTAAGTAAACACTATCTTTAATTAATGTAGATATGTGTTTTATTAAGTGTTAAGTGGTGATACTTTTAAGTCCCATTCGAATACTACTAAGTTTAACAATCATTGTGTTTTCTTTCTTACATCTGCAAACATTCCTTATTAATAAAATTGCTATAGCTATTTAATTTTGAAAAAAAAAACCTTTTACCCTACCAACATGCATCCATCCCTCTTCAAGTTAAATATTTGCACGTCTATTGCTAATTTCGTGCAAATATTGGATTAACAACAACAATGTATAAAAACTAGGAGTCTTCATATTTTAAGATGTCTTTAATGTGAAATTTACCTAAGTCTTTGTCCTGCATGTCTTTTAAACTATACACTACAGGTGAGTGTTTCTTTGAAATAACACATCTTATAAAGCGCGGTGCTAGCTTTGAAGTAAAGTTTTTACTAGCATCCGACAAAGTAAATGTTCTTTTATAGACAATTTGACCTACTTTAAATTCTAAAGGTCGCTTTCTTAAGTCATAGTGCTTTTTATTTTTATCGTGCACAAGTTTCAAGTTTTTACTAACCTCCTGGAAAATTGATTTAAGTTCTTTTAAGTCATCACCATGAATTCTAGGGTCTACAGTTGATAGATCTGAATCAGGCTGTGGCACTTCAGAGTCTTTATGTAACTTACCATCTACAAACATCTCTCTCCCATGTACGAGAAAGTAAGGTGAGAATTTAGTTGACTCGTTTACTGAGGTGTTCAGTGCACACTGAATTTCTGGAATGTGATCGTCCCACTTCCTGTGATTTGTTTTCACATATGAGGCAATCGCATACAGAACATTTCTAATGGCTCTTTCTGCCTGATTAACCTGCGGGTGATACCTAGGATTATAGTAAATATTAGGCACATTATATTTGCACATTAAATCTCTAAATTGTTTTGAAATGAATTGCGGACCATTGTCTACATAGACAAATTTCGGTATCCCATGCACCAGAAACACTTTTTCTTCCAGAATTTTAACAATAGCATTGCCTGTTGCGTTCCGTATAGGAAACAACATAACATACTTACTAAAATAATCTGAACATACTAAGAGATTCGTGTTCCTTTTAGTGGACACAGGAAAGGGTCCTAACAAATCGCAACAAATCGCTTCAAATGGTTTTGTAACCTGTTTAGGGTTGCCCATTAAACCAGGTCTCGACGAATTTACCGGCTTGTACTCTTTACACGTTTGACAATTATTAACATAATTTTCGACATCTTTATACATATTTTTCCAAAAATAATGTAATGCTAATCTTTTATGGGTTTTAAATATACCTAAGTGGGCGCCTGTGGGATCATCATGAAATTGTTTTAATAGAGGTCCCACATCATCACTTGGAATCACTTGTTTCCAAGTGAATTGTGATGTTAAATTATATTTATTTTTTGAATGTCGAAACAATTTACCATCTTTAAGAGAATAATTTGGAAATTTATGGGGAAAGTTTTCACAATTTTCTACCATTTTTAAATACCATTTATCTTGGATATTGTCAGATATGTCTAACGATTCAATTTTAATTCTTGAGAGTGCATCCGGTAAAACCATCTCTTTACCCTTCCTATGAACGATATTAAAATCAAATTGGCTTAAGCGAATACTCCACCGAGCTAACCTGCCTGTGGGATTCTTTAATTTATAAAACCATTGTAGTGATGCATGATCAGTGACTATATTACATTTTTGACCCTCAACATACATTCTAAACTGCTCTAAAGCAAACAAGACTGCTAATAATTCACGTTCTGTAGTAGTGTAATTAACCTCGTGCTTATTAAGTAATCTACTACAGAATGCTACAGGATGGTCAAAATTGTCATATGACTGTGTCAGCACGGCACCAATAGCATATGCTGAGGCATCACATTGAATTGAAAATGGTAAATTAAAATCTGGACATTTAAGAATTGGAGCTGAGACTAAGTTTGATTTTAATTTATTAAAAGCCTCTTCTGCTTCCTCTGTCCATTCAAAGTTTATATTCTTACAAGTTAATTTACTAAGTGGTCTACTAATTTTAGAAAAATCCTGTATGAATCTACGGTACCAACCAGCCATTCCCACAAATCTTTTAACTTCTTTGGGTGAGGTGGGTGTGGGGTAATTGAGAATAACTTCCACCTTAGAGGGATCGGTACGAAGACCCTGCTTATCAACCATGTAGCCAAGATATTTAAGTTCCTTTCTACAGAATTGAGATTTACTCATATTAATTGTTAAGTTTGCGTCTGCTAAACGTTGACATACTTTTTCCAATAACTTAACATGTGTATCAAATTCACTGGAAATGCATATAATATCATCCTGAAAAACAAATACTTTATTATCAAATTCAGGACCAAACAATTTATCCATAAGTCGTTGCATAGTGGCAGATGCTCCTACCAGACCAAACGACATAGTTGTATAGTGGAAGAGACCACGTCTAGGGACTGTAAATGCAGTTTTTTCAGCAGACTCCTCACTATCATATTCAATTTGCCAATATGCAGCACTCAGGTCAATTGAAGTTAAATATCTTGCATCTCTCAGGCTATCAAGTATTTGATGTATGTAAGGCAAAGGATAAGCATCAGCCTTAGAAACGGCATTAAGTTTTCGACAGTCTAAACAAAGCCTTAGTTTACCATTAGGCTTGGTTACCATGACAACTGGGGAATTCCAAGGTGAGTTAGAAGGCACTACAACTCCAAGTTGCAGCATTCTATCAAGTTCCTGTTCCAGTGCTAATTGTTTGGAAGGTGACAAAGGATAATATCTTTGTTTAATTGGTGGGCTATTACCTGTGTCTATTTTATGAGTAATTAATTTTGTCCTACCTAAACCTACTTTTTCAGTATTAATCTTATCAAATTTATCAATGACCTTCTGTAGAATTAATTGTTGTTCAGAAGTCAATGAATCAAAACATTCTAAACCTTGGTCCAGGCTAACTGAATTAATATAATTGTCAGGTATATTAAAAATTTTATTATTATTTAATGTGCTGTCTAAAGTTATCAAAAATGCTTTGCAAAAATCCATACCTAAAATGATTGGAGTAATTATGTTGGGAACTATGTAGAATTTTATAACTTTAATTTTATTTAAATAATTAGTGGGTAACTGCATAAAACCTAAACATTGAATTCTTGAACCATCTGCAGCCCTTACATTTTGACCTTTTGGTAATTTAACTAATTTAAATCCATATTTCATAAATAATTTATGTGAATTATCCCCCAATATTGAGCAAACCGCTCCAGTGTCTAGCAAACCATAAACTTCCAAATCTAAAACTTTTACCAATAAATGTGGTCGAATGTCATGTGTCTTAGCTTCAAAGTGAGCCACATCAATATGTGATGGAAAAGATGTTAAATTAATCACTAAGTTTTTGTGACTCACGTTAATTAGTTTTTTGAGCACTTAGGACAGTTAGTTCTTTTAACGCCTTTTTCACCACATTTAAAACAGACCAAATCCTTTGATGTTTTACACTTGCTTGTGAAATGATTTGTGCTGTTACACCTAAAACATTTTCTCCCTTTTGCTTCTGAAGTAGAAGGAGCGTTAACGACAGCAACTGGTTCTCCAGACCTATCTGACCTTGGTTTATGATCAGTTTTCTTCGTAGGCTGAAAATCCTGACTAAGTTTCGCTTTTGAGAGATTAGGTTCTACAAATTGTTCTGACCTAGCACGAGCAAGTTCTAATTTCTTACCATACAAAAGTAGATCTTTAATGGAATTAATATCTAGTAATGCCATTTCCCTCATATACTCAGGTCTTATGTTGTGCATTAGGATTTCTAATTGTTCATCGTCAGAGAGAGGTCTAGACAATCTATTAAACATACCCTGCATAAGTGACAAATATACTATTATTGTCTCTTGCTTCGCCTGCGTACGGGAGCGTATTTCCTGAGTCAACCTATAATCAAGATCAGGAATGTCGAAATCTTCCCTTAAACGAGCAAGTAAATGTTTATATGACGTAAAGGTGTGTTTGTATGATCTAAACCAATGTAATGCAGACTTATCTAAAAGATCTGAGAAAGCAATCAATGCACGATCTGCAGATATACTTCGAGCCTGTCTCAACTCTTCTAAACGTTCAATGAAACTCCTAACACATGTAGTACCATCATACTTTAAATTTAAAGAACACAGATTAATTGGTCTATCTTTAACAACAACTAATTGTGTTTTTTCTGCTGATTCATTTTCAGAGGAGGGATCATGAGTAGACTGCATCTCCTCTTCATCAGAGCCATCCTCTAAAGATGTTATCAACGTTACCAATTTATTTTTAAGTTCGATTAATTCCGGTGATTTATCATTCACGCGTGAAATTCTCATCAAGTAATATTGCGAACGAGCTAATATTCGCTTAACAGTGGAGCTATCTCCCTCGGTTATATCCTTATGTAATAGGCACAGCTCCTCAATAGGTTCCTTGCATAAGCGTACCTCATCTGCACTCGCTGGGGTTGCATAATCCTCTGGTTTAATGCTACCTCTCCGAAACAAACCACACAGACTGCGATACCGCTTGCGAAGCACATCCCTGGTCGCCTTTACATCTGTGGATATATTAAAATATTTAAGCTCATGTAATAATTCTTCTTTACGAAGATAGTCAATCCAAATTGTCTTATCCATATTGAATTTAAAATATTTAAACAGTCTTTGATAAGTATTTTAAATCTAATTTTTAAGTTAAGTGAATGTAAATAGTAATTTTACATTAATCAAGGTGAATTAAATCAAATTAGAGTCAATCCATTCAAGTAATTTACAAGTTTACAATGTTAACATGACATGTGGCATAACCTTAATTTTTAACACAAGGTGTTGATGTTTCTAAGTTGTATGACTTTATTTAAATTAAGAGGAGTCTATACATTTAAGCTTTATAACATCAATTATGTGGAAAGATTTACCTATTAAAAAAAATGTTAACATGTGCTATCAACTAATTTTGAAAACTCAAATTCACAAAAATGTACTAAGTTAAATGACTCTAATTACTAATCAATAAGTTAAATCAAATTAAGTCAGATCAAGCTCTTAATCTTGAAGTGAAGATTCCAATCTGACCTCATGCGACACGTAGGGCGTCCAATTGTAAGGTCCTTTCGTCTCTTACCACCAGCTGCCAGCGTAGATTGCCATGAGACTATGGGTTCTGTTCGCATGAGGTGTTGATTGAAATAAAAGAGATACTTCCGTCTTCTCAGCTATTTAATATGTTGGTGCACACTTCAATGACACAGGAACATAGCATTTGTCAAGCTTCCTTATACTGTTAGGTTATGGAAATAACACTTACTTTAGGTAGGACATACTACCATCTATCCAGGTCGATCAGTTGATGTGCAACGAAGACGGCATTGGAGCCTGTGTGATTTGCTGATTATAACACGTGGCTTAGAACCAGAGCTTGTTCTAGATTACTTCATGTTATGTGCCATGAGTTGAGAAGACGTTTATTATATATTTATTTAATTAAGTTTAAATTAATGTTTGAAACCCTGAAAGTATCAGAAAAGAAATCTATGAGCATTTCAACACACAATCATGGTGAAAGAAAGTGTTATGTAATTGCAACAAAACAGGAAATAATTATCAATACATACGCTTATGCGGTTCCCTTATATTAATGCACTTTCATTTTAGCCGCTGTACCACGCCTTGTCCGCGTCATTAATTTATTTAATTAAATTATTCTTTGTCTAATTAGCGTCTTAATCGCGTGTTCCGGTTCTAACAGGAAAAACTAACCTTCAAGTTATACGTCAACCTTTTAATTTTTTTTCAGATCAGCTGCTAGGCTTTCGTGTCCTAGAACATGCTGTACTTATAATTAAACTTAATTCAACTGAAATCTATTACAATTAATTATTATTTAATTTTTATCTATGTAATTATTATATTTTATTTAGAATTCAGAAAACAAATATGTAACACTCTAACGCCATCTATTTTATTTTTTTCAGAATCAACTGCAACTATTTCCCATTAGTTCGCGCCTTTGTCAATAGAGGGCGTTACCCGTCTCCAATATTTCCAATACTTTTATTCCCGTTACAACCTGTATTTAATATCAATATGTTTCAATCTTTTGTTGTTTTCTGAATTATTTGCCAATTTAATTACAGATTGATTATCCTCAAAAATGGTTATGTTATTACAGTTAATATTAAAATCAGACAAAATACTTCTTAACCAATTTGCTTCAACAATACATAAACTCAAAGCGACATATTCAGATTCAGCTGAAGATAGAGTTACACACATCTGTTTCTTACTAGACCATAAAATTACACTTCCAAATAGTTTAAATACATATCCTGATGTAGATCTCCTGTCATGTATGTCACCAGCCCAGTCTGCATCAACATATCCTTCTACTAACACATTACTAGAGTTGTAAACTAAGGAAAGTTGTGATGTGCCCTTTATATACCTTAATATCCTTTTCAGAGATTTATATAGCGACTGACTGGCGCAATGCTGAAACCTACTCAAGAAACTGACTGCTACACAAATATCTGGTCTTGTACCGCATGCTGCATATAATAAACAACCTATTAATTGCCTGCACTTTGTTTCTATTTCACTACTTTCTGACCTTTCTCTTTGTAAAATTTGAAAATTAAAGTTTTGATCTATGGGGGTAGAAACAGGGTTACAATCCAACATTTTGTACCTCTTTAATATTGAAATTAAATATTTTTCTTGATTCATGGTAGTTACACCATTTTCTTGACTAATATTAATACCTAAGTAATTTCTTGCCAACCCTAAGTCTTTCATTTTAAAATTTTGAGATAACTGATCTTTAAAGCATTGTAATTCCTGTTGTTCTGATCCAAAATAGATAATATCATCGACATAGAGTAACACATACATATATTTACCCTTTATATTTCTGAAATATAAGCAAGAATCATTGTTAGATCTTTTAAAACCTTGTTTTATCATAAAACTGTCAAATTTCTCATTCCAGTATTTAGGGGATTTCTTTAAACCATAAAGAGATTTATTAAGTTTGCATATCTCTCCTGTATGTAATTTAATATACACTGTTTCTTGTATATCTCCATGTAGAAAAGCACCAACTACATCCATCTGATAAACAGATTGTTTTAATTTATTTGCTACAGCCATGAAAATTCTAAATGTCCCTAGTTTAGCAACGGGTGAATACACATCTAAGTTCTCATCCTTTTGTTCGAACCCTCGAGCTACTAACCTAGCTTTATACAGTTTTCCTTCCTCAGTGTCTTTTACCTTGAACACCCATTTTGTAGATATTATGTTTGTCCCATTTGGTATTTCACTCACCCTTGTAAAAGTATTATTCACATTTAGTGTATCCATTTCCTTCTTGATTGCTTCTTGCCACTTCTCTCGATCAACTCTTGTCATAGCCTCTTCATAAGTCAACGGTTCATTATTTGTTGCCATGAAACCTGTTTCATATTGATCAAACCACTGTGGTTTTGTCTTTTTTCTTGATGGTTTGTTTTCTTCTTGCTTTTCTTGTTCTTCTTCCCATTCTTCTAACTGTTCTTCTATTATTTGATCATGCATCTCTTCTTCATAGAAACTATGATATTCATCTTCCAAATGTTCCACAGGCCATTCAGATTCTTCTGAAACATATTCTATGTCTTTCTTTTCAGTTGTCTCGGTACTAACCTTAGTTTCTTTCAAGAAAACTACTTCTCTTTTGATCTGGACATCATTTTCTTCTGGTAGAAACACACGGTATCCCTTAGTTGTCTCTCCAAATCCCACAAAGAAACCTGTTTTAGATTTAGCATCCCACTTTAATCTTCTTTGATTTGGTACTAATACAGCTACTTTGGAACCAAAGGTTTGCAATTTTTTAATATCAAATAAATCCTTGTTATGCCATAACTCATATGGTGTTTTGTTTATGACCCTACTTTTACCTGTCCTATTTAAGATATAGACTGCAGTGTTAACTGCTTCCGCCCACAAACTTTTATGTAAACCACTACTCAAAAGCATTGTTCTAGCACACTCGGTGATAGTACGCATTTCCCTTTCAGCGCATCCATTTTGTTCAGGAGTGTATGCTACACTAGTTTGATGTATGATACCTAAATTATCCAATAATGATTTCATCTGTTGATTAATAAACTCTTTACCGTTGTCAGATCTAATTATTTTTACTTTATAACCTAAGTTATTTATGACATATTTTAAAAACTTCTGAACACACTTTACTGTTTCTGATTTATGAGATAAAAAGAAGACTGTTCTAAAACGAGAGTAATCATCCTTTATCAACAAATAATAATATGCACCACCTAATGAACCAACTTCCATGGGTCCACATAAGTCCATATGTAAAATTTCACCGGGTCGTTGACCTCTGACCTCACTTATAGGGAATGGTTGTTTATGTAACTTACCCTTTAAACAATCCTCACATGTAGACTCACTACTATCAGGTGACACATTGATATCACTTCTCTTCAAAATATTTTTAACCTGTTCAATGTCCTGATGACCCATTTTACTATGCCACTCTGACAAATTGTCATTAACTTTACCTACATAAGCCATATCACTCTTTTTGTACCTAAATTCCATTATATATAACTTATCTTTCCTGTTAGCTACTGCACTTGGCTCTTTGTTATAAATTTTCTTAAAAATGCATTTATCTTTATTCATATGAATAAAATAACCCCTATCTGTTACTGAACTGACAGAAAAAAGGTTTAGCTTTAAGTTTGGAACATACAATACCTCTTTTAAAGTTGTTTCTATCCATTTATAACCATTGTATGCCTCTAGGTATATATTCCCTATACCTTCTGCTTCAATGACATTACCGTCTCCTATAATTATCTCCTTCGGTGAAGGAAAACTTACATAATTATTAAAATATTTAATATTATGGCACATATGCTCTGAAGCACCGCTGTCCATAATCCACACATCATTGTTTTGATACATTTGTGCATTCAAGGCTGGGGACATACACACATGAAACACATTACTAGTTTTATTTTTATGACTTGACATACCTTTTGAACCGTTTGATTTATTATTTTTAAACCAACACTCGCTTACTAAATGACCTGGCTTCTTACATATAGTACAATGTTTATTATTACTATTACTTTGAAAATTACCTTTACATTGAGACTTGAAATGGCCTTCTTTGCCACACCTGAAACATTTTCGCCCTTTCTTTATTGCTTGGAACGCTTCTGAAGAATTAGTATCAGTCTTCATCCGCATTTCTTCAACCAGCAATCTCGAAGATAGTTCCTCTAGTGTGCGCCTCTCAGTGGGAACAGATTCCCAAGCCGATACAAAATGATTAAACGAAGAAGGTAGTGATGACGTGATTTTGGTGACCGCCATACTCATGCTAATTTCAACACCCAATGACTTTAAAGTTGCTAGGGTCTCCTCAAATCTACCTAAGAAGTCTGCCACGGTCTCCTTCTCTATGAACTTGAGATTATAAAACTTTTCTTGTGCGATGTGAACTGATAGGTTCCCTGTTTGTTCAAAAATTGTGTGTAACTTATCCCAGACTTGTTTCCCTGTGGTACAGCTTAAAACTTGGTTAATGGTTTTCTCAGCTAACCTGGCTACAATGATGTTCTGCGCCTTGGCGTCGTTATCTGCCCACGCCGCGAACTCTTCTTTAGCCTCATCTGGTTTTGGACTGGAACCGTCCACGATACTTAGGACTCCCGCCGCCCTTAAAAGTACCTTTACGCGGTATTTCCACGCCGCCCATTGCTCCGGGCTACGAAGTTTAACCTCGTTGTTGACCTCCATAATGTGCACGACTCTGCACGCAAGCTTAACCACGCGATGAGAGTACTCTGACCACCGAACCACGCGCTTGCTCCAATAATGGCCGCTCCTGTTACACGTCGCTTTACCACGACTTTACTCGATGCTTTACCACACCGTATTTTCACAATAACCTCCAACAAACACTTTCAAAGATTATAAGCATGACTGGGCCCATAACCTGTTGAATTATTTTGGATGGAAGGCTATTGTGGAAAATAAAATAACGAAATTCAACAGCAGCACGTCTTTACTCGACATCTTAATTATAGGGAGGTGACGTCACAGGATGGAACAGTGTTGTAGACAATACAGATATAAAACATCCTAGACCACAGATAATATTTGTTGTCTTCTAACAATTAGTAAATTGATTATTTATCAGTGCCTTGTGTAGAACAATAGCTGGCGTAGTGGGTGCAACAGCTGTTATGACCGTCTCTATCACGTGTGCATACACAAATAACTGGATGATTACTACAGGTAGGTAGTTATAAATATCAATATCAATCAGATTAAATGAATTTTATCGTTTGTTATCTCGGAAACATATCAATAATCTAGGAAAAAATGTACACAGACTGATATTACAACATGAGTGGAGCTGTACGAAATTATTTAGATAGTGCGAGTGTGGACTGTAGCACATTACCGTGACTGTAGTGAACGTAGTTTGGTATTCAACGCATTAGCCGCTGACACTATCGACCGATCACAAAATTGCTCTAATGTAGATAACGACACGACTGCCCCAATGAGAACACAACACAGAAGTGCCACTCATACTTTATGTCCGCGCTACACTGTAATGTAAAGGAATTAATCAACGAAATAACCAATCAAAAGCTTTTACGAAATAACTGAAATTACGAAATTCCTATAAGGAGCAGTGATTGCTGGAAGGGATTAGACGACCACTGGCAGTTTAGACCAAAAGAAGAATACGATGAGGATAGGAATTTTTGAAGCACACACGACTTGACTCTATACACTAAAGTTATAGACGGGTCATGAGCCTTCTGATCGTTCTATTATGTAGCTGTACGCGTGTCTGTAGTAACAACTGAAAGGTCAGACCTTTCGCCAACACTGTACAGACATCATTACATTAACCCTATGCGAGGGCACCGCGAGTATTGATACCATCACCGGCTGAGTACATACAGATTATTTAAGGAGTCATCCTTCCTACTCCGCAATGTATTGACCGCCATCAATTGCAACACCAACTTAATATAATTTAATGGGTAAAAACATTTGGTAGTATGTTCACAATTCTCCTTCAAAACTGAGAAAGCAACAAGGTAAAATATAGCTAAGTGAAATACTACTGAGGGTACTTGGAATGATAAAACAATAGATAAGATTACGTTTTATCATAACAAACCGACTATTTTGATACTAGTTAGACTAGGTAGGAAGTGCAGCGCGCTGACAAACACTTCCAATGTGTTTACGTGTTAGGTACTAATGACACCATTATATTTAATTAGCTAAGAGTCAAGTATTTGGGACAAGACAGTTGAGTGAACAAAGAGCCGACGCAGTGCGCGGTGGAGCACACGAACAAAGCCTGCGTTGGTGCGGGGCCCTCCCGACACAGGCGCGGCCGGCTGCTTGACCGAGTGCGACGCTAACGACCCTGCGCACGACATCACACGCCATTAGACGACTCGTTACGTAGATAGACGTGCTCACCTACATCCACATGAACATGTACAACAGGAATGTTTACCACCCCTAACTAATCGAATTAGTAAAACAAATGAAGAGAAAATCTATTATCCTATGTCATACAATATCTGGTATAATGTTAAGTTCCTGGAACACCTGGCTAGCCAGCCCTCTTTTAGGGGAAAACATAAACGTCCGCAGAGATTTATGAACGCGGATACTTTTCCTTTGCGAGCGCGTACTGCTTACATCGCACACGGTGCATGTGCTAATGGTTATGCTATGGATAACTCGTTATGCTAACGCGTGCAGCTCACAAAGCAGTGATCATTTACCTCGCGCGCACGGAGCTCAGTGCTCAGCTGAACGCAAGTGACAGTGGTCCATAATGTTACATAACTGGTCCAATTGACCCGGATGACGCGGCCGCCCGCGCCCGGGGAACTAGCTACTTAATACATAATGTTCACAGCACACGTTATTGCTGTTACTGTATTATGCTGTGACTCACGGTTGCTTTAAGTTCCGCACACGTATGTTTTGACTATTGGTCTTGGTACACCTCTTCGAACTATTCTCAACATTTCTTAAGAAAGCATTGAAAGAGCTTGTAATAAATTAAACGTTCATGGTGCTATCTCATGCATGTTCTTGTTTGACTTGCTTCTCGACTGAACAAAACGCTCGCCGCTCTAATGACACAAGATAAATGGCAACGTGTAAACAATTCTAAGAGAAATGCTCAGGAGGAATGTTTTACTAGGTACTATAATGAATGTTTGTGTTTTGGGAACAACAAGCGGCAACATGGTTTCTGGAACCACAACAAGTTAATTTAAATAGAAGGGAAAGGTCATCCGTGCAGGTTACTGGAGATCAACTTCAAAGGAAGAGTTTATCATAGCTGTAGAAGGGACTGTGTGCGGCAACAGCGGTTCAAAGAGACATCCCCGGCGTGATAGCGCATCAAGGGCTGCTGACAAACCACACACACTCACAAGTCGAGGTCGGGCAAAGAATATCTTAGTCCAATGATGAAGAGAATGACAGCCACAAACTGTAGGTATTACGGACACAAATAGAACTGATAAGCGATAAGTTTCACTAATACACGGGTGAGAAACGCTAGCTGCGATAGTAAAGATTCAAATATACTGACGAGTTAGAATCAAAACCATTTTGAAATAAAAATGTACTTATAGGAAGCATAACTAGAACAGTGAGCTCATACTACTTACTTTGTAGAGTTATTGTAAGATCGATGATTAAATGATTAGGCACAATTAAACAGCCAGCCCTACGCGGGTCACATCTGCTCGATTGGTCTGGGAGTGGGATCAAAGCGGGCCCGCGCCCAGACGCACATTCATCAATGTTTGGTCAACCATTGGGGGACCAGATGCCCCACATTTATCGAGTCGTCCCGTATTTGAGGCACGAATTTTTCGTTTTCCCGTAATTTGGCGAGACCAATGCGGAAGATTACATTTTCCTGTAATTTTATGATCGTTGATGAACATTTTGCTGGGCATAGCTTATACAAATATTGAAATTGCACACATTATCAATAATTTTAAAACAACGTCTCCTGCCGCGTCTCTCCACAATGAACTCAAAATGTGCTGCACGGATTTTCATGCGGTTCATCAATAGACAGAGTGATTTATGACGAAGGTTCAGTTGCATAACACATTCTAATAAAGTTTTTGATGGTAGGGAATGTTTATTTTGTGATCAATTCGTCAAAACTATTCCGGGACGGAACTCCTGACTTGTTACATGATAGTAGATTGGTAGCTGTACGTGTGAGCACATGGCATGGCACACGACCTGTTACAATATTAGATGACGCATTCGTTTCAACGATAAGATAGACAGATTAGTGATTGAAGTTTGATGCCTCTAGATCTGTCATGTTAACTAATCAATTTGCTATTGTCGACGTCACGGGTTTGTTTTTGCTTGCCTTAGTGCTGAGCCTGTTGGCTCACGCTCGCGCAAACATGAATGAACATCATACTTTTACCAAATAATCTTTATTTTTTTTAATCGATTACATATTAATCAGTTGAAGACTATCTATTCAGCAGCAAAGCTAAAAACAGCAGTTTTGAAAGCAAAAAATTGTTTAATTCATTTGAAGATCTACTTTGGTGGACAATTTCAATTACTTGTCAAAATGCCGTCACGCTAGCTAGCGAATTAGCGATGTCTCAGATGACATAATACAAAGTGGATCGAATCTATTCTTATTGTAATAATTGAGAAGCAAGAGCGACAGGCCTACAGGAGGTTAATGTTTCATTGTGCATGATTATCGCTAGCCCAATTTCGAAGGCAGCATTTTTAAACACCAAGAAACAAGGTTTCTCTCCAATAGTAGTGTTCTATACAGACGAACACTGACGAAGAGGAAATGAGATTCGGTGAGCAGTGGTTACGTAACACGCGCCAATTGAGACGGACGCTAGCTCTTATTAGCTCCTCTCCTTGCGCCCGCGCCGCCGCGCCGCCCGGTACGTCACTCTACATCCACATACCTTCACTGCAACCACCACATTTTAAGCTTCTTCAAATTAAGGAGGTTCTCAGTTTAACCCGCTGTTTGTCAGCGATTATCTCGCGTTTTGTTGAACTGATTATGAAGCGGTTTTAAGAAAAGCATTTGAGATTAAATGGAGATTTGTATTTCATATCTCAGCGAATAGAAGATTGCATGATACTATGTAATATTTTTACGACAGACAATTGATTGTATTTCTGAATGATAATTTCCGAGCCAACGTTCATATTGGCCCACATAACATGGCTAATGAAATTATGAAGCAAACACTCCGCTAATGTGTCCATTAGTTGAGCACACACGGCTGTAGTAACAACCTCTTTCGACTGCTACCTGCCTGGTACTTGTGCCTGTTACCACGTGACAATATGTGTACTCCCAGGCAACTATTAATAATCTCTCGCCAGACTCTAAAGTACATCTTTTGTCAAGAATTTAACATTAATACTGTTGAAGAATCTGTCAGAGTAGTAATCTGTTAGCCTTCAGAACCTCGTATTTGTGAGGTGACTGAGGGTAGGGGTTGAGTTGCAGCCATGGTGCGAGCAGATGGACATCAAGTATTACACGCAATCTACTAATGTGAGAATTGATTCGTATTCGAGGCTAAATAGCGACACACAGTCATGTGATTTATAATCAATGAAAATCTCAACTAGATTATTGAGACTTTACGAGCATTACTTACGGCAATTATCTTATAAAATAGGTAGTGTAAGTGGAATTTTAATAACTAAGTAAGGCATTTAGATTAAAACATAAAACTCATAATGAAATAAACAAACAAGTCGAGTCTGAAGAATTTACAATCATTATTATATTTTACTACAAAGACGTGGACAATGGGATGTCTTCCCACGATTACATTTTAATTGCTTGTAAACTACTACGAGAGGTACGTGAGAGCGCTAATGTGTAGAGTTGACGTGAGAATATCACGTGGTCACTGAACGACACTCAGCTACCTCCGCCTGCGGGGAACTGCAGGAATCAACCCAATTGATGGAAGAACCGACCTCGACCACCAGTTAGAGACTAAACGCAGGGGCCGCCGGGATCGTCTGACAGACGAAACAATTCGCGAACAAGGTCGCCCGCTGATTAGATCTGAATGAATGAGTCCAGTGTTTGGCATAATAGCTGGCAACACAAGCAGAGCCGGCTACACCGCAGACGTCGATAGTTTATGTGAAAAAATTAGCTCCCAAACAAAACATCCGTTACCGAAATACTGCGTGTTCTAGTAGGACTGGCGCACAGCGTCTCGCGCGCTCCGGAGGAAACGAGCCGTCTTCACGTCACGGGCTCGTGTGCTACAGCTATATTAACACACGCTTCACTTAGCGGAACCACAGGCGGAACTGAACTTTAACATTATCATAAATGCGAATGATCTCACTTGCAAATAGGGAGTCACTCACACCTGGTTGGTAGACGCAAGCGTGTCCGTGCATGCATGCAACTGGTTAGAAAACGTAGTGTACCACCACATCGACTTACAGTTTAGAAAAATCTTATCTTTTTTTTGATAAAAGTAGGAGATTCTATGTTTGACAGTTGCCATCGATATCTCCGCCAATTGTGGACTGATTTTCAAAATTCTCTTGAGGTGGTCATGGCCACATTGTCACCAAGTCATAATCTGATGATAGAATCCCAAGGAAAACGTGGCTAACCATATTTTGCTCGGGATATTCTTTTTTGTTTTTTTTTGGTGTTTCTTCGAAAAAGGTTCATTCCGAAATGGTCTCATTTAAATTTCGTTAAGACCTGATGATGCGTTTTGGAGGCAGACAACTTCTTCTTCTTCTTCCTGCCCTTATCCCATTCTACTTGGGGTCGGCGCAACACGTTTTCTTCTTCCATTCTTCCCTATCAGACGTCACAGTATCATTTACTCCTTTTTCTTTCATATCATTCCTTAGACAATCCATCCATCTTTTCTTTGGCCTCCCTCTTCCTCTCCATCCATCAACATTCATACTCATCACTGAGGAGGCAGACAACTGAACTCTTTAATAAAATTAAATGCCAGCAAATAAAAACCTATTATTGATTAATTGCTGTATTAGTGTGGTTATACAATCTTTTACTTTCTATCTTTCTGTTGCTCTATTTATGTCAACTTTAACAATTATGTATGTGTTGTTACCATTTTTTCACCACTTTATTCTTAATAATCAGCTTCTGCTAGTCATCACAAAGCTTTTTTGATGTGAATACTTTAAGCTAAGTAGACGCTCATTGAGTAAACAAATGTATTGCAGTGGTGCTACACGAACACAGCCTCAATATGTACATCTCAGTAGTAAAATCATTGGACATTGTCATTGACGCAAAATTTAATAGACCGACGAGATCGTTAAAATTACATTCGTGTCACATAAAGTGACGTTGCCACATAATGTACCATCTGATGATGAATGATGTAACAAAAGTTCTGTAATAATTTTGGCGATTGAAAAAGAGTGTCCATGGAGTTTCTTGCTCATTCTTCTCCATAGAGATCTACGCTTTGGAATGAGCACCTACGGTACTTTCACAGTTTTTATGTCTTGTGACTGGGACTGTAGCACCATAACTATTTTTGTACTTGTTTTATTTTATGACTTTTGACAATTCAAAAGTGCCTGTAATTGGCCTAGTTGAAATAAACGATTTGATTGGATTGATTGATTGATTGATTGATTGACGGCTGTCTCCAAACAAATACGATGACATATTATTTTTTCAGCAGATTTACACGGTTTTGCGACAGTGAGGACTTCAGGAGTGATGATAGTTCACCGTTGATCTTGGCACGCCATGCTCTTGCGCCGCTTCACCTAATTCTGGGGCACTGATATATGAGTTGACACGTGACAGATCGCATTCTGGATGAAAAAATTATTGCTAGCCTTCGGAACATTCCTAACCGATACGACACCGTTCTCCAAGAAATGATACACTGATTGTGTAACACAAGCTACAATATTAATGTCGTCGCATTCTTTCATTCTGACATCCTTAGCGGTTCTTTTATTACAATTTTAACCGACTTCAAAAAAAGGAGGAGGTTCTCAATTCGTCGGAATCTTTTTTTTTCCTTTTTTTTATATTTATGTTCCCCGATTTCTCGAAGACGCCTAGACCGATTTAGAAAATATTTCTTTTGTGTGAAAGGGTATACTTCCCAAGTAGTCCCATGATCATCAGGTCAGTATCTGATGATGGGATCCCAGGGAAATTGAGGGCAACCTTCAAATTTTATAGGCATATGGTACCATTTTCATATATTTTCTAAAGCTGTTCAAGTATATGCATCTGATAATCATCATCTCAGGTGGATGAGCTGATGATGGAAGGTACAACTCCTTAACAGTAAGGAGTAGGCATCGACTGATTTAGTTTGTGTTCGCATATCTCCGGAACTACAAGTCCGATTTAAGTAATTCTTTTTTTGTTGTACTAGGTATTGTTTAACTTATGGAATACTACAAGTTTCATCAAAATCGGCGCAGTAGTTTTTGAGGTAGGGGATTTTATTAGCTTATTGTGCACTTGAGCGATGTTGTTACCGGTGCTACGGATTACAAAATTTTAGTGCACATGTAAGAGAATGATTTATTTGACAAGAAGTTGGGTTGAATATTTAAACTAAAAAGAGTAAAATAAAAAACTTTTTCAAAAAATGTAACCGCCTTCAAAAACAACCACAAAAAAGGGTAAAATAACCTACAAAATAACTTTTCTTTCAGAAGTCGGTGCCTTTGCTTTTTTTTTCATTTCATTGTTTTTTTTTGCCACCGACTTCTGAAAGAAAAGTTATTTTGTAGGTTATTTTACCCTTTTTTGTGGTTGTTTTTGAAGGCGGTTACATTTTTTATTGAAAAGTTTTTTTTTCCATAAGGTTAAGCCGACAGACAGTTAGTATAGAATTTGATAAATAAGTAATAAGTCATGCTCTATTTATTATTTTAGACCCTGACGGCGTCGCTGTCGCCGTCCGCGTCGGTAGCATGTAACGCAAAATATACAATGTGACTGTGCATTCTAAGAAATGAATTCAGTATAGTAAGTTACAAGTTGTTGTTATTTATATCTTAAATCAACTTTAAAAAGCGCACACACACACTGTAACATACATCACGTGCGATGCGAATCAGCACTAACATTGGCAAGTCCAATAACATTCAAAAATAAGTAGCTGAGTCAGCGCGCGACAAGATGGCGAGCTCACACGAGGTTAGTATACATCGGCTGCACTTGACGACCACCTTGACCTTGAGCCGGACGAGGCGAGACCCTCCGAGGATCGCTTATCTCTTCATATTCCACGCGTTCGATAAAGACGACGAATTTCTCGAAAAGTTACCTCAAGCCATGACGTATTCCACACTTCCACTTCGCTTTGTCCTCGGCCGAGGCTAAATAAACAGCACATGGAAAATACTCGGCGTATTGAATTAATTATGTATTTATTTGTGTACAGTTTAACGTTCATATTATTATGTTCTTTTCGGCGACTCCTTTTTATTGGAAGCATACTCACTACTCAGTCATTCGCACAATGCTCACGTCCTATATAACGCTTAATGCTGGTAAGTGCTTATTACGTTATCACCAATCACCATCATAATCACAATAGAAAAAACTCGGAACCAATCGCTGGACAGTACAGAAAAAATCAACATTAACATTCCTAGCAGCACATTATCTGTATTCATGGCGTGGTTTGTTTGTGATTTTTCCTACTGATGTAGTATTTTTTTTCCATATAAATAGAACCATCTACGATAGGTCGGATGACGCATCTTAAAATTTTCTTAGAAAATGTAAACGTAAAGAAAGCGAACATCTATAAATAAACGTTGATCATCGGGTGAATTCATGATACGTAGTAACAGATGTGTGGAAACACACGCGATTGTCATTGATGTGAACGTTTCGAGAGCAATTCATTTAGGAGTAAAACTCCGTCGCACATGAAATCGTTCCGGGTTACCAAGCGCGAGGGATGCTTGCCCTTCGAGTTACTCTATAAATACATGCGGCTGCTCAACTGTTAACAACATTTATTGGGTGACTAGTGATCACGAACAGCCGTTACACCCCGAGTTGTTTGTGCAGGTCCAGCTCGGGTCAGCGCCATGAGGTTCAATACATTCACACATCACTCCAGGAATTCTCTAAAATACCCGTATTAAATCTTGGTGTTATTCATTTGCCTCACTTTTACAAAAGAATAAAGTTAATAATGTTCAGCATCAACACAAAAGCATTATTTATTACCGTGGCGAAAGACTTATTATTGCACAGAGAGCGAAGCAGAGGTGGTTAAAGCGATTCTGCGATGAAATGTAGTTCCCGTTAAATAAAAGTAACATTATCATCTGCTTTTTTAAGCTTTTCCCAACATGTCGGGGTCCAAACAACCCAGTTGCTGGGTAATACGATACCCCTTGTTAACACTGGTTGTCAGATTTTCGAGCTTCTGACTAACAGTAGCGACACTTAAAAATCTACAAAAGTCAGCCGAAACCACGGCTTTACCTGTTTTCCAATGTATGAGATGGCTTTACCTGGAAGACCGCGGCTGTGCTGGCTGTTATTATTTTGCCACGAACTCTATAAAAAGAGTGTCTTAATTGGATATAATTAAATGTCTGTTTATACTTAAGACAACCTAAATACTTGAGATTACAAGAAGTAGACAGACAGATACTCTGACAACAATCTACTTGGGTGGAGACTAGAGTCGTCCATAAATTCCTGCATGAAAGTATCTGAGTTGTGCTTAATGCTGAGACAGTCTTCGATCAATAATAGTACAAAGAGAATGACACGAAATTATGTGAAGACTAATAAGACAGTAATTAAAAAACCAGAAACCATAGCAAGGATGCACTGGGAGGTCGGCTGCGACAAGGAGATCGGTATAGGTATAGTAATGTAGCTGGTGAGGATCTACAGCGAACAGTTTCTGTAACTTTGTACAATTCATTAATTTTTGGAGCAATTTACAGGTCGCGATGAATCGCAAAAGGCAGATTAAATAAGTAACCTAGTACTTTGAGCTTTAGTATAACCGATGTGTATCACAAGCAGCGATCTATCGCGCGGAGGTCAGCCGCCGATAGTTCGTGTCGCAAGCGCCTTGTGCAATACACTGACTGACGGTTCAATGTCGCGCGTTATCACTGCTACTGCAAGCAAGTCGCTCCCAATCTTAGTTTCGGCAAGCTAAATCTGAACAATTTGAGATTTGGGAACAGAAAGTACTAAATCTCAATAGTTGGAGAAAAAACATTGAAGAAGTCATTGGCCGACGACGATGCCCAAAAATATAACGTTCCCTACATTTTTAGACACCTCTGAGAGCAATGTATTGGCACGTTGTAAAGCTAGAAGTATTCTGAGCATGCGTAATGTAAACAATTGAGTATATTGCTCACACGTCAAGAGTTCTGAATGGAAACTTCGCGTTTATACGATGTTCAGCAGCTGGAGAGTGAGCCGACCACCGACGGCTCCTGGACTAAGTATAACACAGACGTGGACGGAACGTGATTCGATCTATTTTGCTTTCCAAACAACTTTACGATTACAACTAGCACCCACTACAACATAAAGATAGATGAACGTTCCTTCAAATTAGTCATTAATTATTTTCACGAGGGGCTTATTACAGCGTGCTCTGTAAGATCCGGTTGAAAGTTTGTTACATATTGTAAACACGACTCAGCTCTATCATTACTAGAGTTACATATTCACGATCACAGCTCGTGAAATAACAGCTAATTTGCTTCTGATTGCAACTATTAAGTGCCAATAGAAATTATACTGTGTCGTTATCGTTCATTATAGTTTTATTGATGTTCGAGGTACAAGGAACTCAACTATTACAAAACTGTGAACTTTAACATTATGGAGAATGGAAACTTTTACCAATATATGAAATCATTAAGAAAATGTATGAATTGACTGATTTAATTCATACATTTTTTCTGCTATCGTCTCTCTGAGCTCTGCATCGCATACATAATACATGTAGAGTATAATAATCCCTTTTTATTTCTAGTTAACTCCAAAGTTGTTAAGAGTTACGGTGCTAAATGATTAGAAGGTTATTTTAAGCGGAGTCACGCGCTCCCCTCCAACATGTGGGTAACCCCTAAACTCGGCCAGCTGTGAACAGACCCTTGCGGCTAAATGTGACGCGCGACAATCATTGTACACGGAGCATCCACCAATAAAAGGGGATGACGACGAGCCACCTCGAGCTAGCTTGTCCAACAAGTTACACCTCCAACGCTCAAGTCACATCCTAAGTGATTTTGAAAATCTTCAACACAATAATTAAGATGAACGATCTCATTGTCTTCTACTCATTAAGAAAGCAGAAGTCATCAAACAAACTGCGAGAGATATTGGTTTACATGATTACGTGAGTCACCGTGTCGTCGGCATTCTGATTCGATTACATCATTATTATAATAGATTACAATAGAACTTTAATGACCGTATTATGGCGAGCGATCATTACGCCGCATTTGAGGATCGCTTGCACGGTGTGCAGTCGAAAACGTGCCCCGAGGAGCGGTTTGCTAACTATTTAATCCACCAGGGATTGTAGAGAACGTGATTTGCAAATTAATGATTGCTGGTCAAAATACATGATACAATCACACAGGCCTGAGTCACCGATACATGGATTATTTGATACGCACTGTACTATCCTAGCTAGAGAGAACCATCCAAGCTGCCGCCCCGTCCAACACCAGTCACAAAAGCTCTCGTGAGAAACAAACGCGCGGTCACTTACTCAATAAAAACTGTATTTACACACGTATTTAAACGTTACAACCATAACAGGGAGATATTTATTACAAATGAATACAATATTCGTCTCATAGCTATCGATGTATCTCTGCAGTCTGTTAGGCAGACAGGCATAGTTCTGGGCTCTTAGTTTCGTATTTCGTTGTGTTGTGATAATGAAATAAATACTCATTTAATTCATTGTGCAGTGTGCAGTGTTGTATTAATCTGTGGAAGAGCGCGAGAGTCACGCAGCTCACTGATACATGGGATTTATTCACTTTTCTATTGGCAGTCGTTTTCTGTTACAAAGAGTAAAATAACACATAAGGAGTAAGTAAATGTTATATCCCTCAAGATCTGTCTTTTTTTTTTGATAGGTTTGATCACTTCTCGCCTAATGGTAAGCGAAGATGTGGTCGACGGTGAAGCACGCTTGCATAGAGAAGTAACTTAAGACCCCAAGGTTATAGCTGTCGAGAAATACAGACCCCGACATGGAATTCCAGTACTTAGCTGTGCGCACAATAAAAGTACATATTGGTAAACGCCATAATATCGATGGCGCATTGCCGTACGTCTTGTAGTCCGATGATGGAAAGGGTCAGGCGGAATGATGGCATGGTTAGCGCAGTGGCTGCGATTGGACTGCTGCCCAGCGTGTCGCGTGTCGATCCCTGCACGGAACAAATTTTTGTATGACCTACAAGTAGTTGTTCCGGGTCTGGGTGTTTGTGAATTCCTCTCGGAGAGACTGGATCTGAGGCCCAGTACCCCGTGCATTCGACAAGTATCTCTCAGCAACCATGCTGTCATCTGCGTGCCCAAAGGTTCCTGTTTTTAGTAGGTCATTTATGTGAACCAAAAACAACGTTGCCGAGAGCATCGACCCTTGAGGTACCCCGGCGTCGATGTCTAACTGATGATCGGACGAGCAACCATCGATAACCACTCGGATGGAACGAAATAGATAATGGTGATAATGATGGTGGGAGGAGATGTTATCAATTCCATACTTTTAGGTTTTAAATTCAAAGTTAACAAAAAATGTTGTGTTGTTATTTCAGATAAAACTAGTCACAGATATTGTTCATAAAGATTGTTATGAAATAGAACAATGAAATTTATGTTTGAGTGAGCGAGAGGTTGGCGAGGTCGAGTCGCTAGATCAAACAGGAACTTCGACAGTGCTGCAGTGTTACCAGCCACATTCCAACAAGCATACCCACCTATTGTGTTATTTGTCTCGAATGCCTCAAATATTTCTTCTATAGCAGTCTCCTATTCAATCATGGTTACTTCCAAGTTGTGCTGCAATAGCACCCCTGTAATCAACTCTGCTAATACTAGTTTTTTTTTAAACATTATCCCATACTGGGAATGTTTTCTTGTTGTCGTGGGTGTTTTTTTAGCGTGGTAGAATCATCGAGTCTTCCCACTCCGGGCAGGGCGGGAGGGACTGTCAAACTTGTACTGACTAAAATCCACGGTGTCCTTCAATAGCCCTTTATGTTCCGGGGTCACGGTAATGAGATAAGTCCCGCGACCCCAGCAGGCTTTGGCCCTCTAGAGGGAGGCCCCGTCATTATGCTGACGCTCTTTGAGGCGCGCGTGGAACACAACGCGCCGCATGGTCCATGGTCGGACAGCGAGTTGCCTTTTACTCGCCGCCCGCATGCCCGCGCCTACGGTGGTCGGAGATCTCCGCCTATCGCCGCCGTGAGGACACGTCGGTGCTCTGCCCAAGCGGGGCAGTCTTGCACCGTATGCTCTACGGTGTCCTCCGGGCGATCCTCGCAGTGTTGTCGTGGGTTTACTTTAAACACACATAAACAAACACCCAGATCGGAAACAACTACTTGTAGGAATATGCTGTTGAATAGCAGCAGTCGTATCTCCAGGAGATATTCCAGTGCACAAGTGCAGGCATAAAGTAGTGAGCTCGCAATCGATCACCCTGAATTAGTCTACGAGTACAAATAACTGCACTCGCTAACAAGGTAGTATGTAATCACTAACTGACAAGTGTGAAGTGTTCCGCTGCTCACAGCACGCCGACGTCACCGAGTTAGTGCTGAGCAAGTGAGCACTTGAGATAGTCCTGCGATGGTCGCTACTTCCAGCTGTTCCAGACCACGCTGCACACAGACTTAAAACATACCATCATTTGATGGCACGGTTGGCTTTGGCGCAGTGGCTGAGTTATCAACTGATGCCCTGCGTGCCAAGGGTTTGATACCGCACGGAACAAATATTCCGTGTGTATGTGAGATTAAATGTTTGAAAAACGCACCCAGGATACAGGAGTAATTCCAAAAGTGGGGTAACGTTTAAAAAAATATAGTTGCAGTGTCTCCAAATGAACCAGATCGCGCACAGATGACATCATAATGGTAATGAATGTCACCTTGCCGTGAGAAGTGAACCGGCTTCGTATGTAAGTAGACGAACTACTATTTTGCAGGTTGTGCTCAAAACTGAACGCATTGACATTCACTGTAGTGGCATATGGCATTGATACGTCAATCTAATCAGGCGTGACTCATTGAATTTGTGATTTTAATCAAAGTTATATGATCGAAGTATAAAACTGCATAAATACTATTTGAAAATAATAATAACCCACATCTAAAAAACACAAAAACTTATAAAATTACATATTTATCGAAAGTCTGTAACTTTGTTTTTGAGTGCGTAAACATTCATGGGTAAGCTATAGCAGCAGTCGCGGTTGATTCGCTGTCATTATTTGCAGAGTTCCTTCGAATTCTCCAGGAACCCATCATTAGAACCTGACCTGATGATTATAGGCCTGGGAAGTATAACCTTTTAATCAAAAGTGGAATTTTTCAAATCGGCTAAGCATCTTTCAGAATTCCAGCGACCAAAAACACAGCAATCAAATTAGGAACCTCTTTCATTTTTTGACATCGCTAATAAATTGCGGGGCGTAGGCAATGAAACTGCAAAAGCTAAGGAACGATTTTGTATTTAAGCAACTACAATAAAAAGCACAGCAACTTCCTAGTATTAAAATGGTTTATGCACTGAACAAAAAACGATAAGTATCCACCTATCCACGTACGCATCTATGTCATCAGTTGGATAACGATTGTGCAATATTACAGAAGGACGAACAAAGAATGACGGATGTTGAGTTGAAATGAAAACATAACGCAACAGTTGAATTGGGACAAAATAATAACGTTATGCACGCCAGCACGCGGTAGTAACTACGATCGTTTTCGGAAGCACCGAAGCGCGCGGCGCCGCGTTGCGGTAAATACCCCGTGATATAACACACGCCGATCATTAACGATTAATATTGAACACAGCTGAACATACTCATGTTCACTAGCTCGCACATTAGACTAATTCACTCAAAGCCACACGACCATTTCGTAGACAACTTTGGTAACTGGATTTATACCAAATTTTGAAATGCAATTTGTAACCGTTACTTAAAGGCTAGAACCAATTTAAATTACAAACATAATAATTCTTAATCAATTCAAAAAGTTAGCACCTATTCAGCAATAAAACATAGTTGACAATAATATAGAGCCAATCAAGGTTACAAAACAATGCGACTGGTGGTTAAAAAAAATAAAACTGTAATAACAGTGGATAAGTGAAACGATTGCTAAAAGTAGCGGCAGACAAAACCGCGGAAAATGAAAACTGCAGTTAATGTACAGGAAACGAACGAGTCGACAAGAAAGCTGTTTCGCTATAAACTGGCCGAATAAGTAGCTGCAGGAACACGGACAGGCAATCAATGGCCCCCGTGCACGGTGGACTCGGGAGTAATTTCTCCACGGTCGAGTTAAGAGAGCGGTTGTAATTCATTGAAATGCAGGCGAAATCGTGACGGCCAAGACTTTTGTATGCAAAGCGGTACATAAATCTCATTGAAATCGACGTGTTCGCTGACGTGGTCACGCTCCGTGCTGTTTCAACAAATAACACCAAATTCAGAAAAGAACGTAAAAGAGCGCAAGCAATTGATTGCGAACCATTCAGTGCAATAACATGCGTATATTGAATGCAAGCTAAAATGAAACTGCAGCAAGTTGGGAGACTAGAGATTATATACGGTTTAATAATAACGACATTGTTTAAGATGGACATATCAGGGATCCAGATAAGTATCAATTAAACTGAGTTATAAGTATTAATTGAGTTTCTTACAGATTTACGGTGAGTGTAATGAAATTAATGAATAAACATTCCAAGAAATCCGTGAAGAAGTGTGAGTGCCAAAATGTCGCCGCAACCAACACAAACGTGGCATCATATTTTAAGACTCATCCAAGAATATAAAGGTAAACGACACGAAGCCGACGCTACCGGCGGAATACAAAACAATCTCATATAAACTCATAAGACTCCGAAACTCAATCAAATCAATGAAAGATTCATTCAAATCAATAAGGTATACAAATTAATGGCAAATAACATGAATAACCGCAGCTATAAAAAAGTCCGTGTGAATTTATAAGCTAAATGTGTGTTTATTTAAAACCAGTTTCAGCGATTTGCAACGCGGATTAATTTGGACGCGCACATCAACTATCAAATGTGGATGACTGTGACTTAGAATTCGCGCATTCACACCGAACCATCAGTAAGCGTATGAAAGATTGTAACACTATCACAGAGAAGTCAGTAGTCACTCCACATTATAAATACTGAGTAATCAACGGCAAATATTGGATAAATGACGTCAATCAAGGTCAAGCACTAATGATGTAACCGCATCAACAATAGACTTGGATTAATGTGTTGTTTTTTATTAACCAGCTCTATTACCGGTTGGATGACGACTACATCTAACACGGCCTGCGACAGACCTTCAGTCGAGATGACATCATGATAACGTGGCTCAGAGATAACACAGGGCTTTCCATACAATCTATGTTATGATATAAGTACTATTTATATGCTAACCTCTCTTCGCTTGCTTTTCACGTTCCTTTTCCTTTTCTCTCGCCTTTTTATCTCTCTTCTCCCTCTCCTGTTTCTCCTTCTCGAGGCGCTTCATCTCCTTCTTCATTTCTTTCTCGTTCTTCTTCGACTTGGTGTCGTCGATCTTCTCGGACAGAATGAAAGTCCCGGTCTGGACCTTCGTGTCCACCTCTTCTTTCGGCCTCATCGTATATCACCACGCGACACTATCAACTCACACAAGGATAATGTAATTTTACGAACAAAATCCCCTGTAAATGCACTCTATAAGAATTTATCTCGACGTTTCGTTAGCGTGAAGAATTTCAATTCGGCACAGAGCGGGCGCGGGGCGACCGACGCTTTATCGTACACGTAGCTACGACCGATGCTCGCTATTGGCGAAACGGTATCGAAATTATCACTAGCACTCTTGAACGATTTCAAAAGCAAAGTGCGCGATGACACGGAGATCGATCGCGAGCGACGTTGAGCGGTGTGGCCGAAACGCGCGAAGCACCGACCGTGACTGAGCTTGCGCGAGCACTGCGCCCCCCTGGCCTCGGCACTGACGCTGCCGAGCGGGCGACGCCGGCGCACCGCACCATGCGCAAGCGACGCGTGCCTCAAACTCTATAAATAAAGCCTCACTTCCTATATGTACTATAGCATAGAATCAGAAGACGATTTATGGCCGTTGAACCCATGAAAGCATTTCGCGACCGATGATGATGAGTTGATGACTAACTCTTAAGAGCGATTACAATAATAATCCAAATGTTTACTTTCGCGAGTTCCGAGGTCAAGGTCTCCGGCGACAAGTGTGTAACAGATATTTCAGTTCTTATCTTTCTAATTAATTAAAAGATGATACATTCTTTAGAGAAAGATCTAATAGAAAAACTGTTTTTCACCAAACCTAAAAAAACGAGAGAAAGGAGCGGCGGCTATCTCAAAGAGCTCTTGCTCGACGAGTCTCCAACCAACAATCCGTTACCTTATATGGTTCATGGATAAATAATCGATGCAAAAAAACAATTTTATGCGACGAACTCGTGAATTCATATGAAACACCTGTGACGGTGAGTTGAAAATAACAATTCTATCAAATCGCAATCGCAAATCGATGAATCTAAAATCATTCACAAAGCAGCAAGGTCGTGATCGTGATAAGCTAATCCGCGATTCCTTTATCTGGAGTGAATTCCGGCTGCGAAATTAGTACATATCTACATAATAACAAAGTACTTTCATCATCAATCAATTGCTTAACAGCCACTGACAATTATGTGAGTAGCTGAAATATTCAACTGAAAAGTTCCCTTGGCATATATTAAGGTGGACGCACATTCATCCGCGCCGAACGCGCCGAATTTCAGAATAAATTCTGTATAAGAAATCTAAAAATCCTTTTGTTCGATTCGGACGATTCGGCGCGGATTAGGAAGTATTCTATACAGAATTCTGAAATTCGGCGCGTTCGGCGCGGATGAATGAAGCCTATTCGAAAGGACGGCGATGACGTAAGCGAGGTATCAGAGAAACGCAGATGTAAAAAGTGTTGGCTTCATCGGTTCCCAGCAGGCGGAGCGTGTCGCGCGGCACACTGAGCACGGGCTCCCTGCCTACTGGGCAGCCGCAGCCGACGAGAAAGCGGCCTAGCCGGATAATAACTTTACAGATTGGGGAAACGTTGACCGGAAGAATAGATTAATTGCAGCGAAATTAACTGTAGGCGGGTGCTGGGACACTAACTAAACTACTATGATACGAGTTCAATACACAATGCTCATCGGGATCCTTGTTGAAATTAAACTTAGAAGAGCAAGTCACAATAGCATAAAAAGGTAATGGTAGTTGTAAAAGGTGCATACAATGAGAATGCACAGGGGCACCATCCAATTACGGCTGCATTGCTGGGCAAAGCTTTTGTCGTTGTTAACATAAAACCTCAAGCAAATTGGCGTAGTGATAAGCATCCGATGTCACCACACGCTACGATAACCTCACAAATTGAGGGATACAAGATGAGAAAATCAGTATGGTTTTGAAAAGGGAGATTCTAAGAAGGGAAACTGCGATGTATCTGAGCATTTGATCTCCATAATTAATTTTGTCAACAGATGAATGCGTAATTGATGTCCGCGCATTGCCCCACGTCCGCGGCGGCTGGCTGCGCCGCTGTGCGCTCGCAAGGAATGATATCTCTACATAGCGTGTACCCGCCACAGACGTGATTAACTCCGATCACCTTTGGCGATAACATTCGCAAACATTCAGCTATATGCAAACGGAGAGATAATTTCCATATTGTGCGAAGGTAATCTGCAAAAACGCTGCGCGTCATGCTGCACTAAATTTTTCGGTCAACAAATTCGACCCATGGGATGAGCAGAGCATTTATAGTTTGATTATTAAATCGAGTCAGTAATATGACAAGTGCAACTGTCACTGATACAAACAAAATGAAACAAACCTGAACACTGGAAATGTCATTTTACTGACTGGAATTAATAATCGTATTTTAGTAAGATTTTTTTATTAGAAAGGATTCTGGTATGAATCGCTATTGGTTCGCATTCGCACACACTAGGTTACTCCATTGGATATCTACACCGTGTGGCCAAGACACCGCGAGAAAGCGTTCAGCTCAGACCTTAGATTAAGCGTGTAATTAAATCTGACTTAGGAAAGTTCCTTTCCGGATAAGCTTGATGGGTATTTTATAGAGGCTTAGCAGTCAGCCAGAGCACTTTAACAGAAAGTTACTTATTAAACATTGCATTACTGCTGGGAAATTGGAACCGAATCAAGCGCGTAATTGTAAATTTTCATTAAGTTGTGTTGTTTTACAAGATGCTTCTCATGAGACAATCATCAAGAGATGAACTTTCGCTAGCTCATTCCTCACCTGATCTATTAAGTAGGAGTTTCTCTTGAAGAATGTTTTCTGCGGGATGTCAATTACTCATGTGACCTGTCTTTCGTTATTAAGCTTCTTTATTTTGAAACATCTCGAAGTTGGAGTTGCTTTAAATTATCACATTTGAGCAGAGGCGCGGCCGTCTCCAAGGGTGTGCGAGATTCGCCGTCATGACATCACGGTAACACTAGAACACTTTTTACGTGCAACATCATCGTATTCTGAATACTTCAGACATTTTGTATTCTGTATTTCTGTATTGAGTATTCTGTATTACATCTGGGAGCAACTAGAGGTAAGACTTAATATCTGAAAGTGTGTCTATAAGTTGACTTATGTCTTTAACATTCCTGAAACATTTCAGAATCGTTCATTCAGTTTTTATATCTGCTTGCTTGATTTGTTTTAGAAATTGACAAATGTAGAGTCTCAGCCAATGTGTTTTTTTTGTCCACCAGTACTTCTTCATTGTCCCTAAACTCAGAACTGCTGGCTGAGAGAAAGTGGGATTTAATCAATGCGAATTTTTGTAGCAAAAAACTCCTTGAGCATTCCAAAATTTAATATTTAGAGAGTGCAAAAATTACCAACAAGATCGTTTAGTCCGGATTTACACCTACACAGGCTCAAGCATATTCTAAAATTTAAATTCCTATATGCAACAACTTGTGGTGTGACGGCTGTGTGATAACTAGATGGTATGTAAATCACACAGACAGGCGCTACAAGTTGCTATTAGTATTATGTATATTAATGAGTTTGTAACATCCATCATTTGCCTTTGCCTTCGACTTAAATTTTCTCTTTGACCAGCGTTACTTAACCTTACACATCCATTCAAAGGCAGATCTCGGCAAGAGTTGCTTAACGTTGCTCAGTTGCATTTCACGAAATCCGAATTTTAAGCGATAGTACAGATGTGACATTTCGAAAATCGCAACTTTAAAATGTCTGATTTGGTTCATTCCCGCTACTTCTTAGCGTGTCGATGGCAAATCATTTTCTCAGCGAGGTATCGCCAATAGATTATAGTCAAACCAAGTTACGTATCCGATCCTGTAGATTACTAATTTATTCGTGTATAATTTAACAGTAAGTGCTGACGAAAAGTTGCTTCTGTTTAGTTTTGCACGCTTGCACGCTTTTTTCAAGATTTTGTCCGAGAGGTTCAGAAGTCAGAACAGAAGGTTTTAAGTCAAATTCCAACTTTGAGCGCAATAGATTAGGAAGTTAGATCCATCGTTTGATTTGATGTGTGGATATGTAAAGGTATGTCGGCGGCGCCGCAGTGCGCTATATACGGCCCGTTTCCGGGATCGGCGACCTGCGTACCGGGACATTTCGCCGGAGACACACCGCACACGTGCCTGCGACACGCTTTATGACCTGTTACACCGCAACACTGCACGGTGGCAATACAATGTAATGACTGGTCTCCAAGGAAAGTTAGACATACTACAAGCAGATTTAGGAAATTGGCGATCGGAGGGAAACATTAGTATGGCAGTAACATGTACCACCCAAGCTGGAATACCTCTTTAAGAACTTAGCGTATATTTTGCAATAATTGTGGTAGTTTCAATACGATCCTGGCTTTACGCTTTGTCCGCGAGGATTTTTTTTCCGTTGGTTTTCAGTTATTAACCCCTTTGGGGTTGCAATTTTTTAAAATCCGTGTTAGAGCAACCTTACGTCTTATAGGAATACTTGTGCACTGCCAGTGCCACGGTACAGGGCGCGCAGGTTATCATCATGAAGCGTGATTGGTTTGTAGTTGATTGCCAAACAACCAATCGTTGAGCTTTTTTAAAATATATACGATATACTTACATAACTCGTTTGTTTTGTATTTCACTTATCTAATACATAACATTTCGGGTCGCGGCTCTCATTTATTCATGTGTCGGTGCCATCAAATTCTGCGGAATGTCATGTATGTACGCAGTTAGTGTAGCTCGTTATTCCAACGTGTCGTGTAGGTATCCTAATTCTAGTTTTGTTCGCTAGAGTGGGCGAGGCGCCGAGGCGGCTATAAAGTATTCAATACATGCCTCAGACCAGACTTGTATGGAGTGAAGGCATTGCGTGGATATAATGATACGAGACACAAAATCATTAAGTATCTCTTCGAACAAACGCTCATCTCTCTTACTTACACAGAACTTGAGCTCTGACTAGACCTTACACTACTAAATTGAGGTCATCATCTGCCTGCCTTTTCACAACGATATTGGGCTTTGCTTCCAGTCGAACCAGATGCAGTTGTATATCACTATTTTACATGGAGCGACCGCCTATCTGACCTCCACAACCCAGTAACTGGATAATACGATACTCCATGGTATGACTTGTTGTCAGACTTTTAGAGCTTCTGACTAATAGTAACGACTGTCAAAGGTCTTTAAATGACAGCCGGGACCAACGGCTTAATTTACTTGCTTTCCGAGGCACGGAGGAAGCTTGCAAAGTCAGATGTCACCCATCCACAGACCAACCTAGGCAAGCGCGGCGTAAGCCTGAAGATCGGCCTGTGCGGCTGTAATTATTTAGCCGAGAGCTCCTCAATTCTCTGTAATTATTGAGAAGAGTAAATGGAGGTGATCAAGTTTATTGTTTCACTAATCTTAAATATCAATACTTAGCTTCTCCTTCTTAGCGTGTCTATAGCAATCTAGATTGAATCAGCCCAGAAATGGACTACGAGTTTAGCGCACTCGAAGCGTCCATCAATTCCCGAACTGAAAATCAACTGCCCCATCGTTTGTGGAGTATAAATTATGTATATATGTGATATCAATATTGTTGCGTTGGTAGATTAGAGGTTGCCGTGCCGATATAATTTTATTAGGTGGCCATCTCCCTCTCGCCTCCAATCCTCTGAGTATTGTGAAAGAGATATATGAATACAGCGTTATAAAAGTAACATGTGATACTTCAAATGTATGTGTTATTCGACAGTCACGGTTTCGTCTTATTGGTCGAACGGTGCTCTCATCAAATTGCCATTACATATTGCAACAATTTATAAAATCTTCGTTTATGAATGTGCACTAAAGCCTTGTTTTATTGTACTGCCTCAAACTATGCCTGAATTCAATCCCAAAGTAACAGCGTAAAGATAACATTCTTTTATGTCACTGATATGTGGAAATACTACAATTTGTATTTTTTTTATTAATGACATACAGCAGAATGTCGATTCGTTCTCTGAATTATTGCAGCATGAATTGATTGTTACAGCAATAAAGCTGCTCGTTCAATGCTCAAAACTGATGTTGAGGCGACACACGAACAGTGGCCCGAGGTTTACGTAAACGTGTGGCTCGCCTTCACCTACTTATTGAAATTCGTAATTAAGCAGCGTCTGACTCATCGTAACATTATGGGCCATAAACCGGCGTCCACTGTCCACACGTAAACCTGATCGTGAGCATCGCAGGTCTAACGACGACGCGATGCCGCGATGGCGGACGAAAGCAAAAGTATCTAAACAAACGCACACCCATCATACCAGATAAACTTGTTTGTGCAATACAATGCAGTGAATATTAGTTTCGATACCGAATTTGGTAAAAAAATTAATAAGAAACACGCCAAGTGAAGGTATGGACTGTGAAAGGATAAAACAGAAGGAGAAGGCGGGCGCCGCAGCCGTGAGGTACAGGTCAGCGTCCACCTCACAGCCCAGCTGCCACGGGAGACGCTCACGGCATTGGACTTCGCGAGGCGATTTCCGGCCACCGTAAACGCATCGTGCCAAAAATTTACGCGAACGAAGTCGCGGGCAGAAGCTACAAAGTACCTAATAATGTTAGGTAACAAAATATACTAAACATTATGTTTAGTAAATATTTTACTCTCCGACTGTAGTGCTCGCGGCGCGCTCTTACGGAATCACATGTTGAAATGCACAAAACATACACATTGAGTGGAGGCAACTAGGTGGCAATAGCTCGGTGGCCGCAGGCTATCGCTATCCCGGACACACTGACATTACGAGACTTCGTCTAGTATAGGCTACCTCAGTCAATACTAGACGGAGTCTCGTAATGTCCATTGGGAAGGACCATTTCGATTTGTCAGCAAGATTGACGCAGTGCCATGCGATTGCCTTCTGTGCTGTGTGTCCCGAGTTCGATTCCCGAATCGGTGAATTACAAGTAGTTGCTTCGGGTCTGGCCGTTTGTATATGTGAGTTTTAATGTTTGTAAACGCACTCACGATACAGGAGAATTTAATACCTAAATAGGGCAACAGAAAAAAGTACGGAACCCTAAAAACTTGAGGAAAAGCAGCCACATATAGCAATAGTGCGTGAACAATATTTGGTTGACCATTGAACAGCTTCCAAGGTAAGCGCAGGGACCTGTATTACCAGTTGCGTTTATTTGGTAGCAGGATAAATCGATCGGACTGCGAGCGCAGTAAACATGATAGCCGCATATGAATGGACCTTCTGTTACTTCTCTCTACTTGATGCAGGCATCTTTTAGCGAACTTATCTCAGCCGTTTCTCAGTTTACAAAATTACAGCCACTTGCTATGTAACCATTGCTTGGTGTTGTTTCTACTCTGTGTTTTGCTTCTTCCACTAAAATGTTGTTATTGTCTGCCGCCAACATCACGTCAAGCATCCACGCCGTGTACTCATGTTATTTTGTCTCCTCTCTTATTTCTATTTTGTATTATTTGGAAGGCGCTCAACTCACATGAACTAGATCTTGACGGCAGCCGTCACGAATAGTTTTAATGAGGCTCTAACAGAGTGAAAGGCAATATTATTAGAGCTGTTGATCAAAACATCTAGCTTGTATTGACGTGATACGATTGCTGCGACTCTGCGGGGCGACATAACTATACGAGCATGAACAAATTAATAACGTAGATCTCTCGATTTCCATGAGAAATACAAAAGCTTTGGCGAAGTGGACACATTTGCATATTTCTAAACCGCAGGAAAGGCCGCTAGCCTTTACAATGTCTTCTCTTTTTTTTTTTGAGCGGAATGTGACCAAATGCGTCCTCCAGCTCTAGGTGCGTTGGAAGGGACGGCTGACTTGAACCACCGTTCCCTCAGATGCCCTTTGTCTTCAAAGTCGTAGTAACCTCTCCCACAACCCCGGTACAATGTTTACTACTACACTTGCAGCATAACGTCCTAACGTTAACGGTTAAGATATTAAATTATCTGACTTAAGTTGTAATTGAGTCAGGAAGGCGTTCATTCTCAAATTATTAGGGTTTGTTTTAGATTTTTCTTTGTAGATCTGCACACTAGCCATTTATCGCAATTTCTGTATGATTGACCTTAACATTTTGTTCGTGATATTTTAATGATAGACAAAAAACTTGGCCTTCAAATAAGGCGATAACTCTGATTAACAAATTATGCAGGATAATTTGTTAATTATGTACACGTCATCGATTTGTTGAATCTGTTGTAATTATTAATACATTAATTTATGCAATTATGTGCAGAGCTCGTGTACAAGTGAGTGAGAACTGAGAGTAGAGGTGAGTGTTCACATGAAACATTCAGATAAGTTTACCAGTGAGTTACACATGCACCAACATTATTATGACAAGGTTTAGTGATCTCTGTTGCCTCTGACTGCAGTAAGTTAGTTTGGACAGATATATAGGTACAGTGTTTGGCAAAAAGAGTGGTTCTAGGATGACAGCTCGCATTGAGGTTTAGATGAAATTAAACATTAAAGTCATCATTTCTATAACGAAGATGCTAGGAGGTGAAAAATAAATTTATCTATTAAATCTTGAGAACAGAGCCAAGAGCTTTGCGTCTTATTATAATAATTGAAATAAAATAATATTCGGTGTAACCGGAGCAAGCGGCGGAGCATGCGATCCGGTGACACCGCCGGACACCGGACACCGCGCCGCTCCACCGGACACGAAGGCAGTCGCCGAACCGAATACCTCTGCGCCCACGCCCAGCCGCCCCGCGCCCCTTCCATGGACTATCGACAGCCACTACTTGATCTAAACTAACAACAAACAAGAATACCAAACATGACAAAACTTTGTGAACAATAAGAATTTCAGAGTCATGAGAAACATGTAAATGCTTTATTAGTTCTACAGTCAAGTAAAACAGAGAACAGAGCAACAAAATATGCTCGCAGTAAATAGTTCAGTCATCATCATCCCAGCCATAGGACGTCCACTGCTGAACATAGGCCTCCCTTTTAGATCTCCACATATACCGGTTGGGAGCGACCTGCATCCAGTGTCCTCTGGCGACCTTTATAAGGTCGTCTGTCCATTGTTGGTGGACGTCCTACGCTGCGCTTGCTAGTCCGTGGTCTCCACTCTAGCACTTTTCGACCCCATCGGCCATCTGCTCTGCGAACAATATGGCCTGCCCATCGCCACTTCAGCTTGCTAATCCGGTGGGCTATATCGGTGACTTTAGTTCGTCAACGGATCTTCTCATTTTGGATTCGATCACGTAGAGAAACACCGAGCATAGCCCTCTCCATAGCTCGTTGAGCGACTTTGAGCTTTGAGATGAGGCCGATAGTGAAAGACCACGTTTCGGTGCCGTAAGTCATCACTGGTAACACACATTGGTTGAAGACTTTCGTCTTGAGGTACTGAGGTATGTCGGACGAAAAGACATTGCGTAGTTTCCCGAACGCTGCCCAACTAAGTTGGATTCGGCGGTTGATCTCTTTCTCGAAGTTGGACCTACCTAATTGGACTACTTGTCCTAAATAGATATATGACTCAACAACTTCGAGTACCGAGTTTCCAACAGAGACTGGGGTGGGCACAACATTGGCATTTGACATAATTTTCGTCTTGTCCATGTTCATTTTCAAGCCCACCCGTTGTGAAACTTGGTCGAGGCCATCGAGCATCATGCTGAGTTCCTCCATCGACTTTGCCATGACTACGATGTCGTCGGCAAACCGAAGGTGAGTGATGTATTCGCCGTTGATGTTGATGCCAAGTCCTTGCCATTCCAGGAGTTTGAAAGCGTCTTCCATTGCGGCAGTAAACAGTTTCGGGGAGATAACGTCCCCCTGTCTTACGCCTCTTCTCAATAGAATCGCCTTCGTGCTCTGCTCCTGTACTCGGACCGACATGGTGGCGTTATTATACAAACACTTCAACACCTCGATGTACCGATAGTCAATACGGCATCGCTGGAGTGACTCAAGTACCGCCCATGTTTCCACCGAATCGAAGGCTTTCTCATAGTCCACAAACGCTAAGCATAATGGCAAGTTATACTCTTCGGTCTTCTGTATAACTTGCCGCAGCGTATGGATGTGGTCTATGGTACTATAGCCTCTTCGGAAACCGGCTTGTTCGGGAGGCTGAAAGTCATCAAGTCTGTGTTCGAGACGGTTCGTGATAACCCTTGAAAACAGCTTATAAACATGACTCAGAAGTGTGATGGGTCTGTAGTTCTTATTTATTTATTTTATTTACAGACTGATGTCCGGGATATCTTCGGTATAATGTCGGGACAGCTTGGCTCTTGGATCTCCTACCAAGCTGTCAGCGGGCTTTACGACCGAAGTGTATAACTGTCCATAGAACCTCTCGATCTCGCCTAAAAGCTCTGCTTTGGTCGACGCTATGCTGCCATCCTCCCGTTTCAGCTTTGTCATCTGGCTTTGCCCAATAGACTTGTCCTTTGCGAACACTTTGGAGCCTTGTTTTCGCTGTATGGTCTTTTTAACACGATTCGTATTAAAGAGACGCAGATCGTGTCGCAAGGACTTAGATATACGTCTATTGAGCTGCCTATATGACTTCGCGTCATCGGAAGACTGCAACTGTAGCAAGCGCCGTTCAGCCATGAGGTTTAAGGTTTGCTCGGTCAATTTCTTGAGGTCTATCTTTACGGTAGGGTCTAAAAAACTTAGACCCTACCGTGCGGACAGTTTCCACTAGCCCGTCGTTGATCTCGTCCACTGAAACTTAAGTTCTCAAGGCAAGCAAAGCGATTAGAGAGCTCGAGTTGAAAGCTTTCGGGGTTTTGAATGTGGGACCGAGTAAGTCGGAGCTTAGACTTTATCAGGCTGGACCTTTCAAGTTTAACATTGATATTCAGCGAGCCTCTTACGATTCGGTGATCGCTACCGGTTTTTACCCTGTTGACCACAGAGACATCACTGAATATCCGTTTCTTGTCGGTCATGAAGAAGTCTATCTCGTTTCTCGTGAAACCATCGGGACTCAACCAGGTCCATTTCCTGTGAGGCGGCTGCTGGAAGAAAGAGTTCATCATGAAGAGTTCCTCTTTCTCCAGAAAGTCGGCCAGCCTCTGCCCCCTAGGGTTCCGTTGCCCATACCCAAATTGCCCAACTCTCAACTCATCATCGCTTTTCTTGCCCAACTTTGCGTTAAAGTCCCCCACAACAACAGTGAAGTGGGTTTTGGAACCTATGTATGGCCCTACTTACGTCCTCATACATAGTCTCCACTTCATCATCGGAGTGTGACGCGGTCGGTGAGTATACCTGAATGACCTTAAGCAAATATCTTTTGGATATTCTGAGTATTAGGTATACCACCCTGCTCGACACACTGTCGATGGTTATTATGTTGTTTACGAGGGACTTGTGAACGAGAAACCCGACACCACCTTGGGACTGTTAGTCGCCCTCCCGGTAGTAGAGCAAGTTACCATACTTCAGGGTTGCAGTGACCTCCCCCTCTCTACGGACTTCGCATAGCCCTATAATGTCCCAGTGTAACTTGCTCAGCTCCTGTCCAACTCGCAGATCTTTTCGTCAGTCCTCATTGTGCGTATGTTGTATGTTACCAGGGCCAGTCGTCGTGGGGGTGGTAGCCGGATTTCTTCCGGAGAGTCTTCGCACCCCCTGCTCCGCCGTTACCTTGACTGCTACCCGCGCCAGGGATAGCGGAGCTGCCGGGGACTGGGGGCCTGGTTTTGTGCTTTCGATCATTTTGGGGGTAATTTGCCTTAAATCGCCACGCTTGGCAGGCGGGTTGGCGATCGCAGTGAGGATGTGCAGTAGGTACACGGAGGACTCTGCTGCCCGACCTCCGGTTTGTCCCTTAGTCATCTCTTACAACACCCACGAGATGATTTGGGAGAACGCAATTCTAAGCCGGCGCCCCACGGCACAATAGTTCAGTGTCATGAACAAATTGTAAGAAACATAGGTAGTAGAGGAGGTGCAGTCAAACATTTGCATTGATTACCAAACTGACCCAGTTCCACACTGCATACTGCAACACTGCTATACAAACTATACAAGTGTGTGCATGGCAGACTGTGCCACTCACATCATCGTGCTAACCACTATCAACCTTTAGCCTAAAAAGCTAGTTATTCATTTTAATTTGCTAGTTTTAATCAGCTAATTAATTAATTATCTGAAGGTGACAGAAACGGTATCCCATTTCTTCTAAAATTTTTGTACGAAAATTATTTTCCACTACAAGTTTGCTATAAAATTCAATAACCATAACATTCAAAAAATCAAAATTAATCTTTACTTAATTAATTATCTTTACTTCTAAAGCTGGTCTGCCATAATATTGATTGAGTACTATGATAATTAAATCTCCTAATTTTGTAAGAAAAAAAGACAAATGAACTAATTATTGAATTACATAATGTGTATTATTTTGAATGTTCGTTTAGGTATAGTAAAATTGGTATTCCTGAAACATTTGTGACATGTTTTGCTGTTTTAGTGACATAAATAAATTGCTGTTAATCTGACTCCGTGTAGTCTTGTTTGTCGTACCCCTAGAGTGTAATTTAAAATCGCGAAGGCACGGAAAAGCGAGGCGGGCCGCGAGTCGAGGAGCAGCTGGTAATGCCACCGGTGAAGCCGGCCTTATTTTTTTTTTACGATTTTGTATAAAACCGAATTTAAAAGTAAAACAAATCAGTGTACTGAGAAAATTTGTTAAAGAAACAAATATTAATTATACACAGAAATATAGATAATGAACTAAGGTGATAGTGCTTATCTGGAATTACTTAGTAGTATTGTTTAAAATAATGATGAGCGTCTCAAAAAGGAGCAGACAGTAATTAACGAGAATGGCAGCAGAAGCACAGATAGGTGACTGATTGCTCTTGTGATACATGAACTGACTATCTGCTGATCACGTGAGGCTCACTGCTGCATCACTTGGAACTCACAGTTTACCTTCTTTGTCTAAAAAGTTGATTTTAATTTTAACATATTTAAGAAAGTTAATTTAATGTTAGGTTTTTAACCGACTTCAAAAAGGAGGAGGTTATCAATTCGACTGTATTTTTTTTTTTATGTTTGTTACCTCATAACTTCCGACTGGGTGAACCGATTTTCATGATTCTTTCTTTATTTGAAAGCTGGTGCTTCCCGTGTGGTCCCATTGTCACCATTTCAATATCTGATGATTGGATCCTGGAGAAATCGAGGGCAACCCTCAAATTTTATAGGCCCACACATCGTTTTTCACAAATATTATGAAGTAATTTAAGTACTTGCGTATGGTAATCATCACGTCATGTACCTGAGCTGATGATGGAAGGTACAACTCCTTAACAGTAAGGAGTAGGCATCAACTGATTTAGTAAATTATTTTTTTTCATAAGTATTTCAAAGCACTACAGTTTAATAAAGGTCTGGAGTATATCTGATGATGGAGCCGAGAGACAGTCGAGGGAACTCCTCAACGATTCACGATAGCAGCTATCTTGTGTTTAAGCTTGTTTAATTTGTATTGATAAGAACTTTACACCTAGATGAGTTGTAACTGTTATTAGGGGTCTGATGACGAAGACGAAGGACAGTTCAGGGAATCCTCAATGGGTTATAGCAGCTATCTTGTATTTGGACTTGATTCATTTATACTGATGAGAACTTTGCACCCATATGGGTTATCGTTTGATGCAGAAAACCCGCCATTTGGTCCCATAAAAAATTCATTTATTTTGGAAAAAAATCATGTTCTTGCTTATTGGGTACATGGGCGATGCTATAACCGGTGCTACGGATAATAAAATTCTAGTGCTTATGTAAGAAAATTATGTGTGTGACAAGAATTTGGGTTGAATATTTAAACTAAAAAGGGTAAAATAAAAAAAAGTTTTTAAAAAAAATGTAACCGACTTCTAAAAAAACAACCATGAAAAAGAGTAAAATAACCCACCAAAAAACTTTTCTTTCGGAACTCGGTGGCAAAAAAGTCAACGAAATAAAAAAGCAAAGCCACCGACTTCCGAAAGAAAAGTGTTTTGGTGGGTTATTTTACTCTTTTTCGTGGTTGTTTTTTTAGAAGTTGGTTACATTTTTTTTTTTAAACTTTTTTTTTTCGTCATATTATTATACAGTATTTTTAACTGACTTCATATTAAGTACATTTTCAGATTACATTTTGACTTAAGTCTTCTCATTTTATGTACAAGTATGACAAGCTACAGTGACATTGAAGTATTAATTTAGTTTAACATATTGTAGAGACCATTGTCTCGGAGCTAGAGCAAACAATGTGAAGATTTTCCTCTTATTTATAACTAGGCAGCTGGTCATTGTAATAGCCATTAGTAGGTAATGATAGTCACCTTGTAAGATACAGTGGAACATTACCTATCAATTGTATAGCTATTACATATTTTTTGCATTACAAAAAGTTACGAATGGTGTGTCGGTACAAGGACGCGGCGATTAGCGGCGGCGCGCCGCACCACCTGTCGAGCCTCCGCTAACCACCAGCCACTTAGCACCGCGTAGCACACCACACGCTCATACCTCACTGTTTCCAACCAAAATAATTTAATCTTACTCAACCCATCATTTTTTATTTAGCTCAACAGCACATTTCTCAAAGAAATACTAGCAGGACAAAAAAAAACAGTTTTTTCATCATAAGTAGCATTTAGATGTTAAATATATATTTTATCTGATGTATTATGTACTTAGGGAGTAAAACCAAATGAATTTAACCTCACTATCGAAATAAGAAGCGACGCATGATTAAAATCGATAATTTCACCAATAAACAAGGTGCCGTCAAACTGTTTCGATTCTTATTAGAGGACGACTGTGAAAATCTATTAGTGTTCTGATGAAGTGGTAAAATACTGCTTTTACATTCAATATCTCCAGAAAATAAAACCAAGACCAATAAATTGCCGGCCTACTCACCCATTTTGTTACGCTCGCCTGCAATGACCGCTGACCCGACGATTAATTACTAAGTAATAAATCTTTCATCATCACAATTACACTTAATAAACCACAAACACAATTTAAACGCTAATCTATCTTAGAACTTAAAAAATCCAGCATCAAATTATTTATAAAACTGGGCTGGTCGCGCAGCGCAACGTTCCCACTGCCTTGCTTGGAGATGACAGAAAGCAAGTACGTTCGGAAATCACAAACTTAGAAAGTACTTGGTGCGTTCTGAAATTCACAAATAAAATAAGATGTGGCAAGTGTGGCAACTTAGATAAAGAAATACAAGCTGTGCACTAACTTGTTCGAATCGAGGAGAATAATATGAAACTGAATCGATCACAGTAAAACAAGATCAAGTACAGTTTTAACGATTAATGGGATGATTGCGGCGGCTGGGGTAGACTGTTTCTACACCACAATGCGGAAACGCGCAGCATCTTTGGTCGTTCGGGTCATGGCAAAGTAATCGGGTTCTGAGGATGATTGCTGGCAGAGTGGATTGTCCATAATTTTAAAACTCACTGCTGTCAGTTACATGTTTCTCCGTATCGTGTTGTTTACTAACAACACGATACACTAGATTTTAAGAACAATGTTATAAACCCCATAATATGAGATTTACTTTATTTCGAGCTTATAGCTCGAAATAAAGAATTTGAATTTAATATTGTCCACGGTGCCACATATGGATAGCAATAAAACAGATAGTATGACATCTCACATCACTTGAAATAACGTTCACATCATGGTATAATAAGTTCACATGATATAATTTTTATTGCATGCATGCATGTAATCTCTCGGCAAAAAACAGTAGAAAACCGGAAGTCGCCACTGTGCTCTCGCTACCAACACATTTAATGATTTTATTTTATTTATTTTCACTTATTACGTTAGTTTCGTGGCACAATAATAAATCTAACAAACCTGCGTCTTTGTTTACATCAAATATTTTAAAACGTTGTCATCAAACTTCGATCGAAGTCAGCAAATAATAATTAATAGATTTAAAAAAATCTAAAAACCCACGTTTTTAAATGTCCTAAAAATAAGAAAATAACCCTACGGGGCTGAGAGAGGGGCCACTCAAAATGTGGGGGCGTATATTATTTAAGGGATTATTTATGGGATATATTTACATGACGTGTAATAGATCGTGGGTGTAACTTGCAAAGATACGCCCCCACGTTTTGAGTGGCCCCTCTCTCAGCCCCGTAGGGTTATTTTCTTATTTTTAGGACATTTAAAAACGTGGGTTTTTAGATTTTTTTAAATCTATTAATTATTTTATTATTTTTATTTTTGTTCATCGGGTTTGAAGGTACCCTGAAAATTTCAGCCTGCTAGCTTATCGGGAAGTGCCTCAAAGCCTGTCCGCCATATTGGATTTAAGTCACATGACTATATTTTTCGTATTTCTGACAGCAAACCCTTTCATTTGATACCCATAACATGGGGTTGGATTTCAAACAGCCAGTCTGCCATCTTGGACGTCCGCCATATTGGATTTAAGTCACGTGACTATTTTTTTCGTACTCCTGACAGCAAACCCTTTCATTTGAAATCCATATATCTTAGGGGTGCATTTCAAATAGCCTGTCTGCCATCTTGGACGTCCGCCATATTGTATTTAAGTCACGTGACTATTTTTTTTCGTATTCCTGATAGCAAACCCTTTCATTCGATACCCATATCATAGGGGTGGATTTCAAACAGTCAGTCTGCCATCTTGGGGAGGCCGCCATATTGGATTTGTTATGACGTTTCTTAGCTAGTCATGCATTGTCATCAGAACTTAGAGCGTGTGCAAAATTTCAGCCTGCTAGCTTATCGGGAAGTGCCTCAAAATTGAGTTGCAAAAGTCCAACCGGAACGACAAACAAACAAATAAACAAACAAGAAAAGTGAGTGTATAAAAAACGTGGGAAAAACGTGGGAATAAAAACGTGGGAAAAAGATTAGTTCCGTTTCAAGACGTTCTGGCCAAACTGTACCTACATTTATTTGCTCTAATAACATTTAAACCGCTCATTTGCCCTAATTTCCATACTGACCAATTTTCAGCCAAAGTTCTGAATGAATAAAAAACTTTTTTTTTTAAAAAGTACCGACTTCAAAACAAATACAAAAAAGTTTAAAATAACTTTTCTTTCGGAAGTCGGTGGCAATAGTCAATGACACAACAAAACAAAGCCACCGACTTCCGAAAGAAAAGTTATTTTAAACTTTTTTGAATTTGTTTTGAATTCGGTACTTTTTAAAAAAAAGTTTTTATTTTACCCTTTTTAGTTTATTTATTACACATTCAACCCAAATTCTTGTAAAATACAAAATTTTCTTACATTTGCACTAATCTTGTAATCCGTCACAACATAAAAAAATCCATATCTCTAAAACTACTGAACCGATTTTGATGAAACTTGCAGTGTACCCTAAGTTGAACAATACCTAGTACAACAAAAAAAGAATTACTTAAATCGAACTTATAGTTCCGGAGATATGCGTGCACTAACATAAAAACATACATACATATATACATACACTTATGAAATTTGGCACATTTGTTCAGACGCTGATATAGACTAACATATATGAAAACTGGGCAGTTCTGATAATATTACATACATACGGGTCGAATTGATAACCTCCTTTTTTTTTGAAGTCGGTAAAAACAGTCAGCAAACATCATTTAAAAAAAACCTATTTTGCGCGCCTAGAAAGAAGGCCTGCGGAAAATTAGTGGTACAATAATTTTTTAGTACATTTTGACACCAGCGCCAAAAGGACTTCAGTCGTGGCGCAGACTCTACAGTGCCGGATCTATGGGGGGCAGGACACAGGCAACCACGAGCTCCACAGGCGTCTTGTGCAAGTTCATAAATGTCTTATGTCTGTATGATATAACATGGCGACATTTTGGAACGAAGTTCTTTATCGCGCGTTGCGAAAGGGGGCAAGACGGGAAAAATTAAGGGAAAAAGTTGTCACGACACTTTTTACCGACTGCACGACGCTAAGGAGGGTAATGTGTTTATTACCATGGAATGGAATGGACTGGAGTGGAGAGGAGTGGAGGGGAGTGGAGTGGAGTGGGGTGGAGGGTCGGAAGTCGCTTGTTGTTTGGAAGCGATTTTCGACCTTATTGACATTTAAAATTTAGTTTGTTTTTTCTCACATTCTCGTTAGCTAGCTGTTAGCGAACGAGAATGTGAAATAAAATAAACCAAATTTAAAATGTCAATAAAGTCAAAAATCGCTTGAACCTGTTTTTTTTTTTACTTGCTATCGTTAAGCAAATGTTTTCCGACCTTCACCTGTTTTACCGATTTGTTCAACTGATTCCCACCAGTAGGATAAATCGTTAAAAAAGCAAGACAACCATTTTAATTCGGTCGCATTGAACAGTGTGGTGTCGCGTCGATTATTTTTTTTGTTGAGTGTATACAGTAACTTCGTTCCATCCGGGTGTCCCTTGACACCTCTCAAGTTTTTTTGCCTCTTTTATCGTGGTAATCATCAAATGAGTCCTCCCACCCACGCCAGTGCAGGAAGGACTGTCAGACTTCTACTCCATCTGTTCCAGGGTCACGGATACTTGATGAGACAGTCCCGCGACCCCGGCAGTTGTCAATGATTTTCACATCTAGTATGGCTCCAAGTTTCTACCACCGCGGGAGACGCGTACGGCAACGGACGACACGAGACAATTTTTGGCCAACGAAGGCGCGGGCATGTTGATGAAAAAAATGTTTATCTATTGACCTTTTTTTTTTGTAATTATTTATTATGGCAAGTTTATAAAGGTCTCGTCTAGAATTGAAATATAGTTGAATTAATTTGAAATAATACTCTTAAAAAGAACAAAAAAAAACAATCGTTTAAATTAAAACAATTTCAACTGATTTGAACATTATTTTTCCAACCCTGCTGCAAGCAAGTAATCAATTCTCTTTTTCTGGTATTTGACTCGACTTGGCCCTGGCGACGAAGTTTCTGGCGTGACGATTTTTGGAACACCCTGTATAAAAACAGATCACTCACTCATCACCAGCCTATACATATTCCCAATACTGGACTGGCACACGGGCCTCTTCTCTGTGGGAGGGTGTGGGCCATAATCCACCACGCGTGCCCAGTACGGGTTGATAGATGTCACATGTCTTCGAATGTTTTTGGTTCTAAACATTCCTTTTTTTGTTACTAATTCCTCACGATGTTTTGCTTAACCGTTTTGAGAGCAGTGGTGAAGATGCCAAATTACACGAAGTAAATCGCCTGCCTGGGTTCGAACCCACGACCTACTACTCGTAAGTCGAGGCCGATGCTACTGGGCCACCACTGCTCAACCACTGGTCAATACCACTGCTCTCACTCAAACTGTTTTTTTTTTTTAATACAAAACCCTGTATATGTTTTCAGTACCCTGAGCACGAGTTTTCAGTATTTGAGACGTAAAGTAAACTGGAACTTTGACAACTTCAAATTGACAATTTTCAAGGAAAAAATTAGTTCCTTCTTCGCACACCAGAGGTGCTGTTCCATTTTTTCATACAAGAAACGCTGTAAATACTGGAAAGACGCTGTAAAGTAAAAGAGTGAAAACTCGTGCTAAGGGTACAGTAAATCCACTAGGTAGTACTGTACAATTTGAGCCCGTCGGAAGCCAGGGCTGGCCGCTATCTAGTATGTACATAAAAACGGACAATAAAACAAAAAATATCGAACAGCTTCATAAAATAAGTGCTTTATTGATTAAAAATTAGTAGGTATAGGTACATAATTTGAATAAACAGTAACGTGAATGTTAACAAAATTAGCTCAAATAGTGTTCATGTGACGTACAGTACGATTCAAACTTAATGGCGGCTCGGAACATCGTGCGTTACGATGCGCAAAACGCAATTTTGGGTATCAGCGGGGTGAAGACGGGCGGGGCACATCCCGCGCACCCTCTGTCTCACTCGCACTCGCGCGACGCGGTGTATGTTTGTTGTCAATTTGACTGTACCTGCGCGCAACTGCACTCGCAGCTAACTTCCGAACCGCCATTAAGTTTGAATCGAACTGTACCTGTCAACTTATTTACAGACTTTGGGCGAAAATGAACGAAACCAATGAGTTAGATCAGATAGTCTTATTAGTTGCAAGCTTTCTAAAATCCCACATTATTCAGTTGTTTCAACGGTAGCGAAGACGCCACGTGACACGACTGTGCCGCCCGGCGCCCTGGCCGCGACTGACAAGTGTCAACAAGTGTCGGCCACTCGGTGTGTCCGCGACACTCGGCACTCGCTTCCCAATCTCTTAATATAATATTCGGTAAACGGCAATTTCTCCATCCCTAAACGACAAGGCGAAAAAATAGCTAGTATGCACTAAGCAGGATAATAAACTATACATCTATTATATTTATTACTTTTAAACCAATTTCTTTTTATTTACAACCGAGAAACTATAATAATATAAATATTAGAACCTTATACTCTCTGTACAATGTCGTTAATTTTAATAGACTCTTCATTTATCTCTTTTATTCGCATATATTTCTATAATGTCTGACTGAGATATTTCGAGTTTTTACATCGTTGTGAACGTTAGAGTGAGCGACACCCACTCGAAAATGATTTCATAATATGCATATATACAAGCTTAGTTATCAAATGGAAATAATTTAACTTTAGTCTATACAGTGTACTGCCCTCTTCGAACTTTTGTAATTTATTAATCAAATAGTTAAATACGTTTGTTAACAGTTGCACAACGCACAAATGTCGCTGCTGGCGGAAAGTAATAGGATGGAAGTTAACAACACTAAACATTACCTACGGATAAATGTTAATAGATTCAAGGTTTCCTGAAGAAAGAGAATTTTGCGTACAGTGTCGTTAACGTTCCAGCAGTCATGGTCGTCGCAGCATTCGTGTCGTGGTCACGTGACACGAGACACGCGACCCATGACTTGTAACACCCAACTATTATTACTTCAGCTGCTAAACACGGTACAGGCGTAGACATGCTATACAATACAGTATATACGCATGTTTACATAGTTGCAACATTACAACAATTTACAATCATTCCGCTTCAGTTTTAAACAAAACAATTCATATCAGCAAGGTAACGTTTCCGGCGACTCTTCACAACAAAATTTATATGTATAATTATAAATAAAATAAGATCTAGACAGAAATAAAAGGAAATGTTGAAACACCACTAAAATATATCACTGTAATTCAATAAGTGCTACTAAAGTAAGTAAATTCAACTACAACCGGCGGCGTCTTTATCCGACGGACGACGCGGCGAATTTGAATGCCTAACGATGTCATGAGCGAACGTGCGAACTGATTGACTCGTCACACTCCTTTAATTTGGCCTCCCCCACGAAATATGTAATACACGGTGAACACGAGCTATAGAGAGCGCCCGAGCGAGCAACAAATGACGACAGTGGCGAGAATTGACGGAGTTACAGGGAAACATCACTATTATTACAGAGAAACCGGGAAGTGCAGCCGCGCTCGGTCCCTTGCGGCGGTCTATAGCTGCGCTGTGAGTCTACTCCTCGTCTGTGTCGGGGTCGCTCGAGAACTCCGCGGCCGGCTGCAGCCGCGGAGGAAACGGACCGCGCGTCTGCTGTCTGCGGAGTGAGGGAACTGTGAGCGGGGGCAGGGCGGAGGGAGGTGAGGAGCGGTCACTGACCTCTATAATTACCACTGGACTGGCTGCTGTCAAATTTCTTTTGTGCCTGTTTGATATTCGCTATTTTCGCGCTGTCGGACGTAGCGGGTGTTTTTGGTACTAAGACTAGTGATGTCGACATCAGGCAACAAATATCGTTAACTCTTGTTAATAAGTGTTTACAATAAATAAATGTATTATCATAATTACTTACTAAATTATATTAACAATTTACAAAACACTAATCATTAGTAATTGCTTAACTTTATGTAAATAGAATATTAAAAATCTGTCCTCAATAACGACATTATGATAATAATATATTCATTTTCTTCAGTCAAAATTTTCCATTTTTTTTTAAACAGACTAAAGAAACTGTTACGTATTTACGTTTCAAATCCTAATCACAAAACTTGCTATGTACCCCATACATTGCTTCAATATCGATATTTCGTTTACATTGTACATACGGTACAGCCCTTCTCTCTCGCAGCCATTTGCAATTATACGTCATATACGTCAAAATTTATTTATGTGAACACCCGCTGCTAGTGGCGCTTCAAATAGGCACACTTTCAATAGCAGTCAAACGTATGGAACAGCCAGTCCAGTGGTAGGTAATTTTAGAGGTCAATAGGGACGGCACTTACGCGAGGCGGCGGTAGTGGTTGAGCCACTCCTCCAGCATCTGTGCCTGCAGCAGTGGCCGCGCGTGCAGCGTCTGCCGCGCTACCAGCACACCGTCGTCCGTCTCGCACGCCGACACCCAGCGCCGCACCACGGCCTCCTCGTCCGCCATCTGAGGACAGAACACGTCAGTGGCCAGCCACAGCAGCGGCCGCGGCTACGAGGTGCGGGCCTACCTCGTCCTGCGTGAGGAAGTGCACGGGCAGCAGCTTGCCGTCCAGGTCGGTGAGCGGCAGGAACACGCAGTCGGAGCGCGCGTCGCGGCAGATGTAGGCCGGCTCGGGCTGCAGCGGCACCAGCGCAGAGAAGTGGCCGCGCGTGTAGGCCAGCGCCAGCGGCGACTTGCAGCAGCCCTCGGGCTCGCACAGCAGCGGCAGGTACAGGCCGCGGAAGCGCGCGTAGCCGAGCGCCTCGCCGCGGAACGAGTTGACGACGTCCACGCCGTACACCAGCAGCGGGCGGCGCAGCACGTGAGCCAGCGCGAACACGTGCAGCTGGTGCAGCGCGGCCCCGGGGCGAGCGGCGGCGGCGGCCAGACGGCCCCACTCGGCCCTCAGCTGGCCCTCGCTGGGCGCGTACTGCAGGCGCGCGGCCGTGCAGCGCTCCCAGGCGGCCCAGCGACCGTACAGCGCGCGCGGGGCCGCGGCCAGCGCGTCCCCCAGCGCGGCCCTCAGCGCGTTGTGTCGGTCGAACACGCCGTAGGCCGCCTGGCACAGCGCGTCGGGCAGACAGTCGCCGGCGGACCTGTTCCACAGCGCGTACAGCCGCGAGCGCTGCAGGCTCCAGCCCAGCGGCGGGTCTGCCTCCAGTGTCTGCTGCGCCTCGCGGTCCAGCAGCTCGGAGAACAGCTGCTCCTGGATGGGCGGCGGCAGCTCTTCGATCTCTGCAACAGTATCGCTCACATGTTACCCGGTCGTGTTCGCCCCAGCCTATCCTACTACTCACCCCTCGACTTCAATGACGATGACGTTATTTATCATCATTTAAATGCACGTGGAAACAAAAGACGAAAAACGTGACAGCTTCATTGAGAATGGAAATTGCAAGTAATAATAAAACTAAGTAAGATGTGTTGTGAATGTTACCAGCGGGCAGGTAGAAGGTGCAAAACTCGTTGATGTAGCGACACGGGAAGCTGCCCTTCTTGTAGCGCACGCAGCTCGCGATGTGTCGTCGGATGGCCGCGGCCAGGTCCGGCGCTGGAACACACAACACTTGTTTACTTCAATTCTTTGAACCCAGTAAACTAAACAGGGAACCTTTTAGTTTCGCCATATTCATATATCTGATGCCACTGGAAGCGCTCCACTCAATACCTAAATGAATGTATTAATTCACCTATGTATGAAGGAGATCTCTTGAGGCCGGGCCCGCCGCCAGATATCCGCGACAGAAGCGTCGATAAAATCTCTTGTCGCTGAAACCTGGAACACAAAACACAACCTTATTAACCTCTTATGCGATTGGCTAAAATAGGCTAAATTAATATCAATTGCCGTGCCACTAGCACCCGGCAAAGAATTGGTGAAATAAATAATTTAAGATTGATTTACATTGATCACATAACACTGGCATCGGGCACTGGATGAGGTCGTTTACAAAGTCCAGTAAACTAGATATACTTACTTTGTTGAGATGACCACTCATTTATTTGTACCAAAAAAGCGTATCACATCTTGACAAGTCAATCCGCTAAAAAGCTTTTATTACTTTATTCATTACTAGCTTTTCCCAGCGGCTTCGCTCGACCCCCCCCCCCCTCCCCCCTTATTGCCTATGTCACTCAGGACCAAAGCAGCTTCAACTCGTGAAAGAATTTTTGAAATCAGATTAGTAGTTTTAGAGCCTATTCATTAGAAACAAACAAAGTTTTCCTCTTTATAATATTAGTATAGAGTATAGATGCCGCCGTGAGTGCGCGCGCCGGGTCGCCGCCCGACGGTACAGTACAGTAATGTTAGTGATGATGTACCTGATGGCGAGGTGCACGAGCGTGTGGCCGGCGTCGAAGGCGGAGGCCCGGTTGAGCAGCGCGACCTCGGGCGCCGTGAGTGCGCGCGCCGGGTCGCCGCCCGACGGTACAGTACAGTAATGTTAGTGATGATGTACCTGATGGCGAGGTGCACGAGCGTGTGGCCGGCGTCGAAGGCGGAGGCCCGGTTGAGCAGCGCGACCTCGGGCGCCGTGAGTGCGCGCGCCGGGTCGCCGCCCGACGGTACAGTACAGTAATGTTAGTGATGATGTACCTGATGGCGAGGTGCACGAGCGTGTGGCCGGCGTCGAAGGCGGAGGCCCGGTTGAGCAGCGCGACCTCGGGCGCCGTGAGTGCGCGCGCCGGGTCGCCGCCCGACGGTACAGTACAGTAATGTTAGTGATGATGTACCTGATGGCGAGGTGCACGAGCGTGTGGCCGGCGTCGAAGGCGGAGGCCCGGTTGAGCAGCGCGACCTCGGGCGCCGTGAGTGCGCGCGCCGGGTCGCCGCCCGACGGTACAGTACAGTAATGTTAGTGATGATGTACCTGATGGCGAGGTGCACGAGCGTGTGGCCGGCGTCGAAGGCGGAGGCCCGGTTGAGCAGCGCGACCTCGGGCGCCGTGAGTGCGCGCGCCGGGTCGCCGCCCGACGCCAGGTAGGCCTCCACGCAGCGCGCGTCTCCTTCCACCACGCCTGCGGATAGACCGTTAGGTTACTGGGCTTTACCGTTCTTGAGGGCCCACGAACCGTATGCACTTATCATTGTCGCGATGAGTGAGAGGGTGAAGAGATCATGAGAACACTGAACGCTGCCAACGCGTATCGCTATGACCCACGGTCAAGGATATTTCGTGAAGTTTCTGTATCGGATTTAGCCGGAGGAAATGTCCGAGTGTCGCACCTGTGCAGACCACCCGGATGATACGGTGGAGGGAGAGAGTATAATTATGGTGGTATAATATATATTTATTTATTTCATATACGCCATGTTCTCCCGGAGGCAATAGGCGGCGGTGACATCTCGCGTCAGGCCCGGGTTCAGGCCATGTTATGGATCGAGATGGAATGAAAAGCAGTCACTTCCTTTCTAGAAAAGGAGGCGGAACGCAAGATTCCCAGGCACGGCGGGCTTTGAAAGGATATTCAGACATCGGTAGTTTTCCGATGTCTGAATGCCCTTACAAAGCCCTTCCGTGCATCCGTGCAATTTTTAACGAACACCATTTTTTTAAGGTGGTAAAATCATCAAATGGGTCCTCCCCCTGGGTGCTAAAGGGACTGCGAGACACGTACTAAAATCCAGCGTTTTCTTTCGATTCCTATTACGTTCTAGGGTCATGGTAGGCTGTTTAGAGAGTTCTCCGGCAGTTGTTTGGTCCTGTGGGGTCCTATCTATTTGCTGACAGCTTTTTTTATGCGATCGTGAACCACCCGCGCCTACGGTGGCCGGAAATCGGTTAGTGACGTACGACGCCTCGAGGTAGCTGAGTCGTGAGGTGAAGGATGTCCTATCCCTCACGCATCACAGCACCTCCTTCGCTAACATTACTGCTTCGAAGAAGGAGTTGACTACTTCACATTTCCTCTCGCCCCGCAGCATGCCGCGCTCGAAAGATTGCTGCCTGATCGCCTACGTTAGGACACGGCGGTGCTCCACCCAAGCGGGACCGACCTCCTCCGTGACCTAAAACTTAATGTTGCAGTAACAGCTTAGTCATTCGGGTCTGAAATCCATTGGTCAAACACCGTTGGGTCCTCGCCACACTTGTAACACCTCATTTGTACCTACACTGTGCTCCAAAACACAAATCATTGATGTGGCTCAAAAGCTGCACAACCTAAATGGGACAGAGTACCTTCTCTTTTTAATATTATATTTTTGTGCACCTGCCATGTTATCTCTCCACTACCCATGGCTGACTGGTAGAGAATGCCTCAGGCATTAAGTCCGCCTATGTACCTTTTGTGTTGCAGGAAGTGTAAATAAATAAATAATGATTGTTCATGTTTCATAGAGATACAAGCGACTGACCGAGACAGGCCTGCAGCCAGATCCAGTCGGTGTTGTTGTTGCGTCGCTTGGAGCGCCGGTTGTTGGGCTCCAGCTCGTGGATGGACGCGTTCTGACTGTTGCACAGGTCGTTGATACCTGCAACGTGCACAACAGAGCGTATCACATCAAAGGCAAAGGATTCAATTGGTGCCTTTATTTAAGCGGCCGGGCAGAACGAGCGTTATTTTGAAATTGTGATTATGATTTACCAATGACTTATAACAATGAAACTAAGTTCAAGTGCTAATTTTTTTTTTAATTTTAAGCACATTTTAACAGAACTCAGCTCAGACTGAGTTTATGATATAAGACTCCATACAATAATTCATTCATAATATTACTCTGCGCCGTTTGAATGCCAGTAAAAAATAGGCATCAGTCGTAATATTAATTTGGTCATTAGCTTTTCTACCGAGTTGTAAAAACATAACAGAATGAACATAAATATCAGAGGTAAATAAAAATCTTTCGGCGACTTTCGTTTTTCATTTAATTTTGCAACCGACTGAATGAAACGTAATTTTACGTTTTTCTTTCTTGGGCATGGGTTGTACGTACCGAGCGCGGACTTAGTGGCTGCGGGCGGCGGCGAGGTCTGCGGCGCGGGGTTGCTGCTGCCGCACATCGCGCACTTCAGCGACTTCGGCCAGTTGTCGTATGTGCACGTCTGCAACAAGCACAGGCGACCACTTCTTACTGACGATACATTCCGATTGCCGACAACCTATCCTATTTGAAGGCTACTTTATGAAACTATATCATAGCTACTGACTTCAAGAACATTTATGGCTATTTTTTTAAGTTACGTTAAGAAATCCTCCACAAAATATTGGTTTCACCTTCCAGTCAATAAGGGATTGGTAAGTAACAAATACCGGCTATACTTTTCATTTTATCATCTTACATCTAACTAATAATGACTAACTAAAATAACTAGTACAAATGCTAGAGTGGAGACCGCGGACTAGCAAGCGCAGCGTAGGACGTCCACCAACGAGGTGGACAAGTCGCCGGAAGACGATGGATGCAGGTCGCTTCCAACCGGTATATGTGAAGATCTAAAGGGGAGGCCTATGTTCAGCAGTGGACGTCCTTTGGCTAAGATGATGATGATGAAAATAACTACTTCATGTGCATTATAATACATAGGTATCTATAATTGCCTGCACTTGTTAAGCTGCAAAACACTAATTTTTGCTAGGGACATGTTGTCACCTAAACAAAAGTAAGAAAGTTAAAGTAAACGACCTGTTCCAGTATCCAATGCCAATACAGCGATGGTTCACAGTAATGCTGGATGCAGTTACTGGATCAATGTAAATCAGCCTTTATATTAATTAACAGTTGACTCAAAGGGTGGTTTTAAAAACCATGGACTGACCGGACAGGGCCACTTGGCGACGGACGAAGCGCTGGCGCCCTGCGGCGACGATATCCGCAGCGGCTTCAGTCGCTCTGTCACCGCTTCAGCACCTGAGACACGAACATCACATTCAACTGCCGGCACTCGTCTGTGCGGCTCTTCATCATAAATTGCGGCATACAGAACCAAAGAGTCCTCCCGCTCAGGGCGGGACGGGAGGGAATGGAATTGTACAGACTAAAATCTACGGTGATCCTTCAATAGCCCTTTACGTTCCAGGGTTAGGTTTTGGCCCTCTAAGACCCGGCAGATTGCTGACAGCTCTTTGAGGTGCACGTGGAACACGACGCGCCATTGGCGTCGTCCCGGGTATGGTCCAGATCGGGCGTCGAGTCACCCATTACTCACCGCCAGCGTGCCCGCGCAGAGAGCACCATTCAGGTTGTCGCATACACCACTGACACAAGTGACAATGTATGAAACAAACAGGACCAACCTGAGGGGGTATTACAACGTCTTAAAACCAGGCTTGTTCCGGCGAGTGAAAGTGACAGGGCTATACAAGTCGTCTAGCGCCATCTCGTTCACTCACAGGAATAAGCCTGTTTTTAAGACGTTGTAATACCCCCCCTGGTTGTGTTCAGTATACCTAATGTCAATAAACCTTCAGTTACGTGATACATTACATCATTATAACTAACTTATCAGTGACAGCGACTCGATAACAATATTATGGCAATGAGAAAAAATACGATGTGGTTTATATGATACCGTGGATTAATAGTGAATGTTGTGTGTTACCGCAGACGTCGGGCGCGGGCAGCGCGCTGGCACCGTCCTGCAGCCGGAAGATGTCCTCGTTGAGCACGGACTTGGGGCTGCGGCACATGGTACACTGCAACAATATCAAAGTCCACATGTTTCATCATCGTCACCAACATCATCAAACAACAATGCTCAGCAATTCTATTGATGACAGCCCTGAGCGGAGCGTCGAAACCACAGCCTGTCACCAATACATTTTTGAAACTTCAGTAAAGACAAACTGCAGAAAGAGAAAGTTTAAGCAATTAGCTATAGCTGTATCTTCTATACTGATATTTTAAGATCTGCACAACGACCATTTATATCTAGACGCCTCATGCACGATCTGACTAACGAAAATTTTCTGCCAAGTCGCTAAGGTACGACGTAAGCGAGGGGGACGGGGTACTGCGTTCTGATTGGCTAACTCAAGGTCAGTGCAACGAGGGGACTCACAGGAGTGGTCGAAACTAATACGAACTTTAGACTTTTTTGCCTAATGTGTTGACAGACATCGGTCGCCTGTGATTAGGAGTCTAGATATAAATGGTCGTTGGATCTGCAACAGCAATCGTTGGTGCTGTTGAGAAACTCATCTCGGCGTGCGATCTACTTGGTTCCAGACAACAATCCAATCAAAATGGACGAGAAACACAGCAAGTCGTCGTGAATACGATAAGCGTCAACACAATACACAAAAAGTTTTTAATAAACCAGTCTTTGTGGTTTTGTTTTATCGTGTAATGTTATGAATGGCTACATAAAACATAATTATGAGCAAGTAACATGAGTGAGGTAGATCAGCGCGACGGCCTTGTGTCGGCTGCTGATCCCACACATTATGTTCGACTAGATAATGTGAGCACGAGTAGAACACACAGAAAACCCAATAACATAACAATGCTATGGTTGAGATTTGAACTCAAAACCTCAAGTGGGCTCGACAAACTGTACAGTTTAAAGAACGAATGCACGCTTGTGCAACGAACTAAAACTTCACATCACGCTGCTGGTGTCACAAACCAGTGTGGGAAAACAGTTCGACAATACGGTAGTACGAAAATGGGCACATGGAGCTTAAGCCATCCCGACACAGATAGTAGATAGGTTAGGTTCCTTTAAAACAAGCAGACAGAAATAGGAGTCTAAGGGTGTTACCACACCAATCGATCGACAGTCGATCAATGGTAAAGTTTGATTATTAATTCGAGTCAAAGGAAATGTCATTTTACTGACTGGAATTAATAATCGTATTTTAGTATAGATTAGTCGACGTCGATCTATAGTTTCTACCACACCAATCGATCGGTAGTCGATCGGTGCCATCGATCGATGGTAGAATGGATTGGTCGACGTCGATCGATAGTTTCTACTAGACCGACTAGATCGACGATCGATCGATGGTAGAATGGATAAGTCGACGTCGATCGAGCTGCTAGAGCTCCCCATATCACTTGGTGCCCGGCACGCGCCCCGCACCCCGCCCTCTAGTGAATACATTTCGAAAGAAACTGATGGAATATAGCCGGGGTTAATTGATCTACGCCGACCAATGCCGTCGTCCGATGCCATCGATCGGCAATCGATCGATTGGTTAGTCGACCTCCTCGATCCTTCGATCAATTAAAGCTACCACACCAATCGATCAACGTCGACCGATGTCGATCGATGGCATTGATCGACTGTCGATCGATTGATGTGGTAACACTCTCACAGCGGGTCTTCGTCGACGTGGTTCCCCACTTATTTTATATGCGAAATACATTCATAATTATGTGATCCAATCATTTATGATATACTTAATGCATTTTGACGAAGTAGTTAAATGAGCCTTCTAGAAATGATTGCACGATGGCCGCCGGGCCAAGCAAGTGATATGAACTTGAAAAAGTGTCACAATGGAGTAGATGGATACCTTTCGTGAGAGTGGGAAGTTTTCGTAGGTGCACACGTCGCAGCACCACTTGGCGCCCTCTGTCGCCGGCGCACTGCTTGCTGTCATCTGAAGCAATAGCACGCTGCTGATTACGTCACGCGAGGACAACTGCTACTTGCTAGCTTTTAGGCGAGGGTGAATTCTAAAATGTCTTATACCTATTTCGATATTTTTAATTTAGTTTGAGTTTATCAGACATTACTGCTATCTCACGCCAAATTTCGCCCGTTCCATTTTTTATGAGGCTATTTAGATTTTTAAGTGGCCTCTGTATGGAACCAGCACAGCAAGGGCCGAGACTAGAAATTCATAATTATACGGTTAGTCTGTAGCAGATCATAGTTACCTACTACAGCCACGAAATACTTAATAGTACTACGTACAGTAGTGTCACTTTACTGTAAAAAACGCCGGCGGCGGCGGTGCGCCTGCGTGTGCTTTCAGTTTCATACCTACACCGCGGAGTGCGCCAGGCCTGCCTCCCGCCGCCCGTTCACACGCGCTCCTGATATATTTTGGTGAAAATGTACTTTATTCTCTCGAGCTAGATTTTACATTTGTTTGTTTTTGTGAAGTGACACTTCTGTATGTAGTACTATTAAGTATTCTGTGCTACAGCTGAATTACGAAAACTGCTCTTACTGCTACGAAATAAAGACGCGTTAAAGGTCAAACTGTTGCCATTGACGTGTGCGCTTCACTGAACACAAAACTTCCGTTCTGCTTGACATAAGTATGTATGTACACAGTGTATGTACAATGTGTGAAAAATCTGTTTCACGGTGTTGGTGGTTGCACTCCTCCAAAAAGGCTCGACCGATTGTAATGTTTTTGTTGTATATTTGGTAGCCAGCTATTTTCTACTTAAAAAAAAAATTATTGAACCAGACAAGTTAGCACTTCTTTGTAGATAGAAGACCATTATAATTAATTTTCCAAATTATTTATTTTTCAAGTCACATGGTTCAGATTTTGAGGAAATAAATCTATACTCTGAATGTTTTTTAGAAGTGAAATATTTTGTGTTATAATTTTATATGATGGGACTATATACTCGTATATGTATATTTAGGTACCTACGTAATTAAATTTTCCAAAAGCATCCCATAAAAAGGGTGGCTAGAAGTTGAAATCACAGAGGAAAAGTTCAAAACCCGCGCGGAGTCGAATATTTCATGAACAACAACCTCACCTGTTTAACCCATGACAATTCAAAAAAAATACAGAATTTGGTGGAAAGCTATGGCTGAAACCAAACCTTCTAGGTCATTGTAAACCAGCAGTTTCTGAATCAAAAGTACACAGACAGCAGGTGCATAATCTTAGGCAAGGGCAAGACATTATCTTTAATGATCAGTCAAATGATACTGGCTAGTTACTCTAACAGCTTGCTTTAAATATTTGACAGTAGATCAGTCACAATTTGCTTACAAACAAAATTATTCTTATCACACTTTGCATTTGAAAGTCAAAATATCTTGCAACTGTAATTCTGTAGTGCTGTATTATATCATGGAAGCTGTACTGATTGATAGTTCCATTAGAATTGATTGCAAGGTCATTATGATAATGCAATGCAGTGGCATTAGGTCAGACTAGCGGCCCCACTCGTAACACAGCCATTGTATGTGACCTCACAGGTTGGTTCCTGCTTCCATTGGAATACTAATGAGCATTATACATTGATAACCACATGATCAACATCAACTTTTAAATAAACCTGGGCTCTAAAATGGCCACTTTAAGCAATTCTTCTAATAGTGATTCATTTCGTGAATTCCCAGCAAAATCATTAGCCATTCTTCTAGTATGAGTAAAATGTTTACAGGCACAAGCAGAATCATATTCATGTCTAAACATAACCTTATAGCATACACAGAGCATTAGCTGTCTAAAAGCTGATTTTTCTTTGTTTCGTTGAAAATACTAATCTCAGGTTTGAATTGAAAAATTACTTTTCGCTGAATAGTCTATTTCTCGAGGGAGACTATAGGCTATAATAATATCATGCTACAACCAATGGGAGCCAAGGGTACAGTACCACTTAACGTACTACACAGCTAATTTCCAATATTTTTATGTCAACATTTCAATGCAAGTATTAAAATAACTCTACCTAATTCGACCTCTGGACTGATCGCATCTTGAATTTTTTTGATGACCTTTGTCCAATTTTTTGTTTATATTTCGGCATAGATACAGAAAAATGCATTATTTTTTCTTGAGTGATAAATCTTTACCCTACCTAAGGACCCCCAATCAAATTTTTATATGGGGCCCCGCCAAGGCACGCTACGCCTCTGCCTACCCCCATGGGAAAAAGGCGTAAGTCTATGTACGTAGTGCATGAACGTGATGGATATTTTATACAAAGGGGTAAATGTGCTAAATATACCAGCCAAAATACAGCCCATATAATGTAGTTGTACACTTACTACACATAACTGTTTATATTTATATTATTAAATATTTTTTTTGCTAGATTGAGCAAAGTTCAGCCACATTATCTAAATATTACATATCCACTACATCTTATACTGCATCGGTGAAGTTCATCATCATCAGCCTATAAATGTTCCCACTGCTGGGACACAGGCCTCCTCTCTGAGAGAGGGAGTGGGCCATAAACCACCACGCGGGCCCAGTGTGGGTTGGTGGATGTCACATGTCTTTGAATTTTTGGTTCTGGGACATGCCAGTTTCCTCACAATGTTTTCCTTCACCGTTTTGAGCAGTGGTGATGAAACAAATTACACAAAGTAATGTGCCTGGCTGGATTCGAACCCCCAACCTACAACTCGTAAGTCGGGGCCGATACCACTGGGCCACCACTGCTCTGCTATTGGTGAAGCTGTCTCCGTTAAAACTATAGAAATAAAAAGATCAGGTGAGTGTGTTCAGTTGCAATCATGTCTGTGTGCCATGTAGAGTGGGGTAAGAGTCACCTGGCTGATGGTGGTCTGTGAGACGTTGGTGGAGGCGTCGAGCGTGGCGCACTCGGCCCCTGGCGCGCCTGGCTCTCCGAGCGACGCGCTGTTCCTGCTCCCGTCATTCTGCACCTCCTCACTCATCTTACCATCAATTATAACATCGAGAATATACTTCACGCGCTACACTTCTCGATCAACTACTATGAGGTTCTCATCATACGAGATTCTTTAGTATTGCTAAACTTCTATTATTTACACAAGTGCGCTATTTGTCGATGATTGTCTCTTTATTTGCGCCTGTAGAAAATTGCCTTTGACCTAAAAACAAACATACACCATGAACTGACCATTGTGAACAACATCGAAAGTGATAATTTCACCTCAAGAATATCATATCAATATCATTGACAGGTCGCCACACAACATACGTAAATGCGATATTATTTATTATAGATCCGAGGTTGTTGATATGAAACTTGGCATCGTTCTTCTCCGAGTTTTGGCTTCGTTACACAACATAAAACATCGAGAGTGTGATGGCATAAAATTTAATACTTACACTGTGCTGCCGATGTGACGATCAACTTAGAAAGTTTCTGCTCGTTAAAATTGCCAAATAATGGATAAAACAAACTCGGGGGAGACGGAAGAAAACATAAAAGAAACAATGGAGAAAGAGGCAATTATGTTTATACGGTATTTTGACAAATTTTGTGTCAATTTTGGTGTCATTCAACGAAACGAGATGGCTCTTGTCAAAATTACTTCGTACTGATCTGTGATTGGATATAAGCTTCAAAAGTTTCACAATACCAGCTTTTTTGCCAATAAGAAACATCATTATTCTGAAGAAATAAAATCAACCAATAATATTAAAGTTTTAATGTTTATTTCAAAATGGCTACCCTAAAAAAGTAAAATATTTCTGTCTTTGGTTGTACATACGTTCCATGTTACGTACGTACGCGTGTACGTAACATGGAACGTACACGCCTTACACGGTCACGTCGAGAAGCCTCCGTTCCGTTCCAGTGGAAAATTGTGGACTAGATTATGGTTGTGGGATCGGCGTATGGAAGTATTCTGTGGTATGGAGGACTCTTGAATGACTCGGATATTATTATTAGTTTTAATGTTAGAGATTTAATTAAATTCCTATCTCTAGGCATTTTATGCCTGACCTAACAAGAAAATTGGTCATAACTTTTGAAACATACATAACTTTTGAAAAAATAGCACCGTAACCGTATATCACAGAAGATGCGAAATGATTCTGTAAATAACCCGTATAATTCGAGGGCACTCTATCTATCAAGAAAATTCACGAATGACGTAGTGTCATGTAAATGACAAATTTTTGGTATAACTGTTTTCCGCATTTTCAAAATAATAGTTTTTACTCCAAGCTGGAATATTTGAAAATGTTAGAGTAATAAGTTAAAATTCAGTATATGAATTCGAATGAATTTTAGACGTATTTTGTCGAAAAGTTCGTTGAGGTCCTCATCATCTTCGGGGAAAAGTCAGAAGAAGCCAGAGGAAATAGCGAAATTGCAAAATGAAATAGAATTACTCAAGCAAACAATCGATTCCTTAAAAGTTTCTATAGAAAGTAGAGATGCAGCTATAGGTACGCTAGCTCGTGAAAAAGAAAAAATATACGTTGAACTAAAAAGTGCCCAAAGAACAAATAGGAACTTACAACAACAACTTGTAGATGAAAGGTAAGAAAAAAAGGATTCTTTTTAACCTCCAAGTTTAAATCTTATTGATCAACTATTAGACAACGTAGACTAGACTGATGGCGAATCCCTCACCATCTCATATTCTCTTAGGTGGTGAAAACTCAAAATAATGCGACGGCAACGCCGCGGACGCGGCGGTAAGACCCTTCTTTGGGGACTTGGGGAGTGGCTGGATAGGCGCCACGGTGTCTTTACCTTCCACCTGATGCAGGTCCTCAACGGACACGGGTGCTCCGCAAGGTTCTTGTGTCGGATTGGGCGGGAAGAAACCCCTGGATGTCACCACTGCAAAGATCACCGGGAGGACACGGTGGAGCATACGGTGCTGGTATACCCTGTTTGGGCAGATAACCGCTGTGTCCTCACGGAGGTCGCCGCCGCCTCCGTCTACAAACGACCTCTCGCGCCCGGCATTAGTCGAGACCATGTTGCGGGGCGAGTCATCTCTTGCTGCAAAGAAGTCATGTTAGCGAAGGGGAAGGCGGGATGCGTGAGGGGCAGGAAAGCTCAGACCTCACTACCCAGTCACCGCAGGAGACGCCCACTGCATCGGACGTCAGCGTCGCAAGGCGATTTGCGTCTAACGTAGCAGGTGCGGGCATGCGGACGGCCAGTAATGGGTGAATCGCCGTCCGATTATAGACCATGCACGGGTCGATGGAAGAGCCCAAGAGCTGTCAGCAATCTGACGGGGTGTCGCGGGACTGTCTTATCAGGAAACCGCGTCATCGGATCGTAAAAGGCTATTGAAGGAACACTGTCAATTTTAGTCAGTACGAGTTGAGTATGAGAGTTACAGTCTTTCCCGTCCCTCACTGAGCGGGAGGACTCAATTGATGATTTTATTACGACAAAAAAAAAAAGATTTACATGGCTAGGTATACTTACAATAATTGAAAATTATAGTTTTGACAAAATTTTAGGGACATTCATTCTAAGGAAAAGGATTTTTTCATCAACGAGATTAAGAAATTGGCTAAACAGGACGAGAACAAAATAAACGCTCATGAAAGTAAGGATGTAAGTAACTAAAAGTTTCCCTTCTTCAAACTAAATATAGGTAAGTGGTTCAGAAAGGCCGGGTTCGTCCGGAATGTTTAAATGTGGATGAGCCGAAAGGAGTATGTAAAGATCGTGGCAGGTGGCGCTCTGTAGTTTCTGCCTACCACCATTGTATGGGAAGGAGGCATGAGTTTATGTATGTATGTAAAAATAGGTAGGAGATTTGGCTGCATAATATGAATAATCTTTTTCCAGTTATCCGATGATCAAGTTAAAGTCTCCTTACTTCACGAATTGAAAGCTAAGGATGAAATTATTTATAATATCGGTGTTAAGTATTTAAAAATGAAATCGGTCAAAATGTATTTCCAAAAGAAATTAGAGAAATTGCAGATGCAAAACAAAAAGGTACCTGCCGCTGTTTTATTTTTATAATTTTTAATTACATTAGTATCACTAACGATGCAAAACTGTTCAAAATTACCCTTACTTGACTTACTTATCGAAGCCGAAAACCATGTGATCTTCCCTGCTTTGATTTTTTTTATTCTATATATAGTTTGATTGGTAAATAAATGTCCTCCCGAGTCCCGACTGAGTTGCGGTCACGGTAGCCAATGTCAGTCCATATTAGCCATCGGGAGATATTGAAAAGCACAAGTGTGTATACAGATGCACTCTGTAAACTCTGTTTTCATAGTCCAAAGGGACGACAGCTGCGGAGGTAATGGAAAATCCCAATAGAGTCTGTCTCACGAAAGAAGTCTCGCAGGTGCGGCGCTGGCGCTGCACTCATGTCACGGAATTTTGCCAAACTCCATTGTTTAAGACTCCCCAAAAATTTCATAATAAATTATTTCAAATTGAATTTTTGGATCAATCCGATTTTATTATTTTTAATAATTGAATTAATATGATTAAAATAGAAAATGAAATTAGTTCCAATTATTGCCGCAGGACTTCATTCGTGAAACAGACTCTACCTAGCACTTTGCCCGTGTGTCGGAATAAATACCTACCGTTCTACACGTCGTTATATGTCACTAAAAGCCTATTCCACCATTTTGAAATCCCCCTTGTCTCACCATTTACCCACTTTTGTAGACCTCTGTTTTGTTATTTTTCAGACATGTGAGAACATTATTTTATTATTACAAGATAATCGAAAAACCTTGGATAATCTCCTAAATAAGTTACTAAAATCAGCTTCAGCATCTCCAGACAGTAAAAAGTATTTGAAACTACTGCAAATAAACGCCAGTTTGCATTTCGAAAATACTCAACTCAAACTGAATCTTACGTCACAGCCAGCAATACAAAAGCATACGGAGAAGTGCTGCGGGATTGCTGAACAAACGTCTGGAAGTAGGTCAAAAGACACAATGACTGGTAAATCTTTTCATTCTCAGTTAAAGTTCCATAGGGCACTCGAAAATGTCAAAAGTTTCAAGTACATTCATAGAACTTATTCCCCACATGTTCAAAGAACGATTTGTAGATCAGTTTCAGATTCTTGTATCATGAGATCGACTCTAAGTGAATTATGCTAGTAATATATACTAATAAATCTAAATGAAATTGTTTTTTTTCTTGTTACTTTTTATTCCGGTACCTCGTCGTCGACAGAAATAATTAACGCTCTATGAAGTCAAAGTTAACTGATTAATGTTTTTTCCAACGGTCGATGAGCTACCGAAGATGAGGTCGATAAGGTCGATGAGCTAAGAAGGCGGTTAATAAATATAGCCATACATGTAATTCAAATTAAAAACCGTAATTTATTTACTATGGACTGCTATGGACACCAGGGTATAAGGCCATTCGCACGAGCGCTTTTAAATGGGCGTTAAAAAAGCGCCCGAAATAGAACAAATGCATTCCCATGTACAAAATTCTGGGCCGCCCTGGTGGATGGACTACCTATGTACATACCTACATTGTCATCGAATGCCATCGATACACCAAAGAAGTAGCGGTTTTGGATTTGGATATTGTTAGCATTCTGAACGATAGTCGAGGTAGATAAGTTTACTTGCAATGCGAGTCATAAAAAAAAAACAAGTTTTAAAGAAAAACACACAGTCGATCAAACAGGCGACTTATTTGAATTTGGTCACCGACAGCCTGCCTTTTGAAATGCCATGCCGTGTGGATTCTTGCGATTTAAAATTAATTAACTCAGAGTTGACGCCGTGGAATCTTGGGATGTAAAATGTTGATGCACCTTTCAAGACGTTTGTTTTTCCCATAATGAACACTCGGTGTAATATAAGATGACAATGACTAATCCGCAAAACCGATGAAAACTACGCGATTTCAGAACGTAGCAATCATTGTCTATGAATTTTATTTTCGCAATAATGTTGCCTACTATTGGTCGTTTTCCTGTTTTGTGGGAGTAATCAAAACATTCGTAATTTTTTAAAACACCATGTATGTTTCAAAAAGAATAGTTGCGTTGGAGCATTAATTTCAAATATTTTTATCTTTACGAATGTCCGTGCTGTTTTTAGGGCTTGAAAAAATATATGATAGCGAAAGTTAACAACGTATAGAAACTTCCCCGACACACAATGATACTTTGGAGGTTTTACATTCCAATAAAAAACACCAACATACTCTCTACTCAGTACAGATTGGATTGCTTGCCTCTATTCGTTTGGATACATACTTCCGAGGATAATTTTATTATCTTGTTTAAGTTATTAATGTTTTAAGATTTTAATGTTTAAATTAATATTTATATGATTGTTTTTAGTCAGTATAAAATAAATAATGATTTTCTAAAGAGTTTATCATAAAATAATACAATGTGATTAATTATAAAACATTGATAATTTTCGACTATTACACTATTTTACAAAAAAAATATTATAACTTTTTATCCTTGAAATGAAACATATTTTATTTGTGTAAGCTTTGGTAATTAAAAGATTTTTTTAAAATTTTTATAGCACGTCAATTCTGAGATAAAGAGGTCTTTGTTTTGTATATACCCGCAATTGTTTATATACCCTTATCGTTCTACATCGTAAATAACTGTGATTTATTCAAAGTCTTATTTTTATTTAAAAATATCATCTAGAGCGTGTAAACTACACACAAATCGGTTTTGTAATGTTTGTGGGGAAATTGTTCAGTTAAACCGTGTTTTCCTTGAAACAAACCCATTGCAAGAAGCCTATTTACATTATTTTGAAGTTCCGGTGTCAAATCAAGATAAAAATGAAAGCTGTTAGAAATGGATTGATGAATTCGACGCAGTAGGTAAGAACCCCGTTAGGTCGGTTGGTAAGAGCGTCGGATGTACTGAAGCCGGAGGTCACGGGTTCAAATCCTGTACGCGGTACGAATTTTTCTTTCCAAAGAGAATCTTTAATAATGAATCTATTCTAGGCAAGATGAACTTTAAAAATACATTATTTAGTTGACCCAAAATAAATAATGTTACCACTGCTTTACATTAAATTGAGCTTGATGAAGAATTTTACCAAAGCTTTGGATAAGTCCAAGCCTGCATTTCAATGACTCTGCTCTGTATTCCCGAATCTTTTTGCTGTTAAATTAAATAAAGGAACATTTATGGGTCCCCAAATCAAGAGAATATTGGACAATACAATATATGAGACCCTTTTAATCGAGGCAGAAAAGCAGCAGACTGGAACTCTTTCAAAAAAGTCATTTACAAATTTTTTGGCATTTAAAAGTGATAATTACAAAGAGATTGCTGAAAATCTATTGCATAATTATGAGCGTATGGGTGTTAATATGTTACTAAAAATTCATTTTTTGTTTTCCCATTTGGTAAAACAATAATTGAATTTTGAAAAACTTGGTAATGTAAATTATGAACATGGTGAGCGATTTCACCAAGATTTAAACTCATTTCTGCAAAAATATCAAGGTTTTTGGACCAAAATATGCGTGACTATTGCTGCTATATAAATGAAAAATGTGTCAAAAGAAGCATAAATCACCCATTTTTAACTGTCTATTGATTATTTAGATGTAGTTTTTTGTAAAAATCTTCTTATTTAATATTTCAAAAACCTGACGTGCTTGATTTTTTTAAACATTTTTTCCAAAATGTAGTTACCTAAAGTAAGTAACTTAACCGTATATATTTCATTTCAAGGACAAAAATCATGTAAATTCGTGTTATTAATAATTACTGATAGTCGAGGTAACTAACACTAGGTACAGCTAACATCAACTACGTTATCGGTTTATAATAATAATTAAACCTTGCTATAGATAAATCTATTAGAAGTTCTATATTGGTGATTTTGAAAGTAGGGCTGGTGGACAAAAAAAAAATATAGGAAGGAGATTCACGAGCGTTTTGTTGGCAACATTCATCTCCAGATTTGTGTGCGCCGGCATCGCACGTGAACGTGTCGCGAAAATCTCATTAAATTAGTGAAATCACCATGTCGGACGAATATTTCTACGGTGAGTCTTTATCTTTATATTATTACGCTTCTGTTAACAGTTTTATTTATCTTTTTCGTATTGTACTTCGGTCATAAATGAGAATGTAACATAGCGTCAGCTTTGACACCCGGCTCTCGCCATTTTATTTCACAATATTATGTGGATATTCGTTTCTATCGCTATTTGTAGTGTTGATATAATGTTTCATTAGTTTGATCTCGTTACCTATCTGTAAGTTTATGGCACTTGAAGTCAATAACCGACTTGCCGCCATTTTTGATTAAGGAAATGAAATGGCTAATTTCTTCTAAAAGTTCGTAATGGCGTTTCTAGCAAGCAATTAATACTATGTCTCATGCGATAAGAGTACTATTGATTTTTTGCCAACGCATGATTTATTTGAAACGTGCGAAGTCAGCGGTACTTGGGCGCGCAATTTGAATCTACAGCGTCCAAGCCGCGGCCGAATACATGCCTGAGACGCTAAGAATTTGCAGAAATGCCAACTCGCTGATACTAAGCTCTCGGCGAGCGCAGTTGTTGTTTATGTCGGCGCCGCGATGTCACCGTTTTGAGGTTATGATGACAAAATTAACACGATGCGGTCGCTTGCTGCTATTCCGCCTTGACTCACGCTAGGCGATACTGATTGTACGAGTCTCGTCATACATGTTGATAAGGTTGGTGAATGTTTCAGGTGTAACTCTGTCGGCGTCACATCAGTCCGAGACATGGGACCCAGAAGCGAAGGCGGAGTACCCCCGCAGCAACAAGCTGCTCATACGTCAAGCACTGTTGGGCCCAGATGCTAAGTCTGATGAACTTAATGTTGTTCAGGTATTTTTATTACCTATCTAAGTAAACTATTGTAAATAATACGTAAAATAAAGAAAGTCTTTAAAGATTTAATTTTTCGTAACTTACAGGCACTGCCTCTGTATGTATGCAATGTAGGTATGTCTAAAAACAATGAATGGGATGTAAATAATATTATATTTTTATAATATTAGGTACAGATAGGTGCGATCTCTTCATAGCCAAGACTTCTTTTAATTAATTACCGTACATACTTGCTGGTATGTCACAGTTGGTACACAATATCATTTACTTGATACTCTGTTACAAGTGCAGTTATTTTTGCATTTAAGCTTGGTATGAACTGCATTGCATCATTGACTAGCCGCCACTAATTCAGTCCTATCTCAATAGACAATCAGTCATCAAAGATTTTGTCATGTAGGTAATGCAGCAACTTCCTTTGTTATTATGTGCAGGTAGAAACCATGTCACTGCAGGAGTCTGTCAAGATCCCAGTGGCCGTACTGAAGGCGGGAGAGACAAGGCATGCACGCCTTGATATTGAGTTCCCAGATGCCCCTGTCACATTTACTCTCATTCAGGTAATTTTCAAAACTTTTATAATGTCTTGTGTCTACACTATATTTTAAGGTGTTAAGGAAAACAATTCAATAATTAAGACTTATTATATGGTATAAAATGAGTCAACTTCAACATATTCCTGATAATTGAGTAATTTTTGTTGAGTTGTTTAGAGTTGGAATAAATTGTTCAATAAGACTAAAATGATGATAAAAACAAACCATTGGTAATTTGATGGGCATGCGACGTCGTTTTGACTGTTGCACTGCCTGCTTGTGATTGCTCGAGGCATTTGTCTGATTTATCAATAACACTGAGTTTTAAGTGAGATGTACAATAATGCATATGTGTAACTTAGCATTTTGTTGTACAGGGATCAGGGCCAGTGCATTTGATTGGCCAGCACCTCCTAGGTGCCCTAGTGGAGGAGTTCGAAGACATGGAGGAAATGGAGGAGGAGATGTTAGATGAAGAGGAAGGAGACGATTCTCAATTCAAAGTATGTACATTGTATCCACAAAGTTTCTTACCAATACCACTTAATATTGTTTTGAGCTGTATACTGTTGTGCATGCTGATCAGTTAGTGATATACCAATATTTAAGTGAATTGATGCCCCTGATATAGTAGATTGCTGAATTTACAGGAAGATGAGAATAAAAGGAAAGCATCGGCAGGCAAGCGCAAGACTAATGAGGTACTGAAAACCTTCAACTAATAACAAATTACAAAAGTGACTGGGTCTGTACTGTACATGCTCTACAGAGGGAAAAGGACCTGTGGCCCAGTTCTGTTAAACTATGACAGTTCATGTAAGATTTTTATTAAATCTATGGGGTACAATTGATATGCAAAATAACCTCATTTCACTGTCATTTTTCATAAAACTGGGCTTGTGACATGTGTCGAAATTATATTTTCATTAAGTTTAACCAAAATTGGCTGTTGGTTTTCTGTATACTCATTTAGTGAAATAACCTTTACCTTCTGATAGCTGAATAAAACATTTAGATGAGCAAGAAAAAGTAACATTTTGAATTATATTGACAGGCTAAATAGTGCTGTAGCTGGCCATTCTTGCATACATACCATCCAACATCCATTTCTCAATTGGATTGAATTATGTACTGATTTTGAATAGTGAAAGAAAAAAGTGAAATAATTAATTGTTATTACAGGATGAGGATGATGAAGAGGGAGAGCCTAAAGGCAAAAAGGCAAAAATGTCAAACAACGCTAAAGGCAAGGCTCCGTCACCCAAGAAGAACGCCAAGAAGTGAACCGCCTGCCGCGCCCGCCCCGCCGGCCCGCGCCCGCCCCTCGCCCGCCCCTCGCCTGCGCCCGATACTACAGTCAGACAGACCAATTCCATTTAAGACTGACAACACCTCGATCACTAAACTTTAGGTACCTATACTTTACCTAGTGTAATTATAGGAGATATCTCGTTGACGTTAGCAGCACAGGCCAGTAGCAGGCAGTGCGGCGGCGAGTGGACGGGCGCGGTCGGCGGCGGCGTCTCTTAGTTGTACGACATAGTGTGGTAATTCAGTCTAGGTTAGCATTGTATCGACTCGAGCGTGCCTGGGTGAGTGGAAGCGTGAGTATTTGTTTGTGATAGTTACTTACTGGTCGAGGTATCTGCAAACTAATCGATCCGATCCTGCGTGGTTACCGACGATCGAGTGTGATTTCTTCACTTATTTTTTTTTAATATTTTCTAAACTAAATTTCCATTCCTTACTGTGGTATAGTGTTATGGATGTCAAATTTAATATTAAAGTAAGTCTTAAATTCACAGATGTATTTTTAAGTTAAGACATAATTAAGCATAATCAGTGTATTTTAAGACATTGATCATTTTGTATGGAGTAGCTACCGGTCGACATGTAATTGAATTTGCTAACGATTTCTCATTTCAGAATGAAAACTGATAATCTATTATAGTTTGTTTGTACATATACATTATAAAAGCATAAGAACAGTAACAATAAAAAGCATTTCTAAACATTGTCACTCCTTTTATTTCTCTCCACAGACTTTTTATTTTAAAAAGGTGGCCCCACTTGGAATTTCTCCTGTATTGTAGTCGCGTTTTCAAATAAACTCACATACACAAACGCCCAGAGCCGGAACAAGTGATTGTAGATCATACAAATATTTGGTCCGTGCGGGAATCGAACCCGCGACACGCAGTGCAGCAGTCCAATTGCTCAATGCCAATCGTGCCTAATAAGGACCATGCTAGCAAAGGAGGAGGCTGGATGGGTGAGGGAGAGGACAGCGTCCACCTCACGACCCAGCCGCCGCGGGAGACGCCCATGGCAACGGACGTCGCAAGACGATCTCTGGCTGGTCACCGTAGGCGCGGGCATGCGGGCGGTGAGTTATGGGTGACTTGCCGCCCGTTCATGGACCATGCCCGGGTCGACGGCGAGTTGTGTTCCACGCGCGCCTCAAAGAGCTGTCAGCAATGCAATCTGACGGGGCCTCTTAAGAGGGCCAAAGCCTGCCGGGGTCGCGGGACTGTCTCACCTGGTAACCGTGACCCTGGTACGTAAAGGGCTATTGAACGATCACCGTGGATTTTAGTCAGTACAAGTCTGACAGACTCATTTGATGATTTTTCATTACCTACTCATAATCTGAAAGTAGGTCATTACATGTCTGATTAGCCGTTTGAAAGTTATCCATTGCCGCCCTAGGGAAAATCGCTTTCAACTGAGCTGCCAAATTTAAGAAAAAAAAAATCCATATCTCTAAAACTACTGAACCGATTTTGATGAAACTTGCAGTGTACCCTAAGTTGAACAATACCTAGTACAACAAAAAAAGAATTACTTAAATCGAACTTATAGTTCCGGAGATATGCGTGCACAAACATAAAAACATACATACATACATACACTTATGAAATTTGGCACATTTGTTCATACGCTGATATAGACATAATATGAAAACTGGGCAGTTCTGATACCTAATATTACATACATACGGGTCGAATTGATAACCTCCTTTTTTTTGAAGTCGGTAAAAACTAGTTCTATTTTTTGACATTTCTGTTGAACCATGTTCAAATTATATAAACAGCCACGAAATTACAGAGCGATTTAAAATAACATAAAGTTAAGTACCTACCTACCTATTAAGAATATAAAATAATAATGACTTAAATATTAGTTTCAACTATTTCTCTAAAATAATACCTACAGATTTCGACAAAATCTTTGCCAATTTTTAAATAGGTAATGAACATTGAAAAATCCTGGCTGTATAGATGGACGACCACAGCACAAAAATAAAAAACTTTTTTTAAAAAAAGTACCGACTTCAAAACAAATACTAAAAAGTTTAAAATAACTTTTCTTTCGGAAGTCGGTGGCAATAGTCAATGACACAACAAAACAAAGCCACCGACTTCCGAAAGAAAAGTTATTTTAAACTTTTTAGTATTTGTTTTGAAGTCGGTACTTTCTTTAAAAAAAGTTTTTATTTTACCCTTTTTAGTTTATTTATTACATAATCAACCGAAATTCTTGTAAAATACTAAATTTTCTTACATATGCACTAATCTTGTAATCCGTCACAACATAAAAAAAACCATATCTCTAAAACTACTGAACCGATTTTGATGAAACTTGCAGTGTACCCTAAGTTGAACAATCCCTAGTACAACAAAAAAAGAATTACTTAAATCGAACTTATAGTTCCGGAGATATGCGTGCACAAACATAAAAACATACATACATACATGCATACATACATACATACATACATACACTTATGAAATTTGGCACATTTGTTCAGACGCTGATATAGACTAACATATATGAAAACTGGGCAGTTCTGATAATATTACATACATACGGGTCGAATTGATAACCTCCTTTTTTTTGAAGTCGGTAAAAAATAAAAACCAGCGGCAAAGTGACAATCCGGTCTACAGCTTGCCAAAAAACAGTAGAAAACCGGAAGTCGCCACTGTCTTCTCACTACCAGGACTTTGAATAATTTTATTTTATTTATTTTCACTTATTACGTTAGTTTTATGGCACAATAATAAATCTTACAAACCTGCGTGTTTGTTTACATCAAATATTTTAAAATGTTGTCAGCAAATAAAAATATTAGTTCCGTTTCAAGACGTTCTGGCCAAGCTGTACACTCATTTTTTCTATAGCTAATGATAATTTTACTTTCCTCGTATTCGTAATGAAAAGCACAGCGTTTACCTCGGGTAAATTACTTATCTAGTCCTTCGAACTATTAGCCCCCTCACTACGTTACGGGCGCCAAACACGTCCGTTTCAACCGCGCGGCCATGACGTTTTTTTTAAATAAAAACCATCCCAAGTTTTTGTAAAAAAATGTAAAAGTCGATTCCCAAAAACCATAAATTTGTCAAAGCAATGGTTAAAAAGTTATAAGGGTTTGAACGTGGCCGCGCCATCGAAACGCGGAGAACCGCGCGGCCATGGAGATCTTTAAAACTAAGCGTCGCAGAGACCTGAAACTTTGGGAAATAGTAGATTGATTTTGTAAAAAATTTGTAAAAATATAGAAAAAAATCCTGTGTTTATATTTTAGGAGCTGTAAGGCTAAAACCTCATGGCCGCGCCATTGAAACGGTGTCAAAAACGTTATCGCCGATATCTCGCTGAAAAAACATCGCAGACGTCTGAAGTTTTTTGTAAAACACAGATTTGATTTTGTCGAAACTAGTAAAAATACAACAAAAAATCCTAGGTTTATATTTCAGGAGCCATAAGACTAAAACCTCATGGCCGCGCCATCGAAACGTTGGAAATTTTGTTTTTCGCGAATATCTCGCTGAAAAAGGATCGCAGAGGTCTGAAGTTTTTTGTAAAACCTAGATTTAAAGTTGTCAAAACTAGCAAAAATATAACAAAAAATCCTTGGTTTATATTTCAGGAGCTGTTGAACAAAATCCTCAATGCGTCTTGAATATGTCGATTAGGGTGACCACGGATTATTATTTACAGAGACTTTCAAGAATTCGGTGAACAATAAGGAGCAATAATATGGCTATTTCTTTAAAAATTGCTTAAATTAGAGATTGTTCGTACCTATAACTACAGCAACCCATCTAGGTGTAAAGTTCTCATCAATATAAATGAATTAAGTCCAAACACAAGGTAGCTATTGTAAACCGTTGAGGAATTCCCTGAACTGTCCTTCGTCTTCGTCATCAGACCCCTAATAACAGTTACAACTCATCTAGGTGTAAAGTTCTTATCAATACAAATTAATCAAGCTCAAACACAAGATAGCTGCTGTGAATCGTTGAGGTGTTCCCTCGACTGTCTCTCGGCTCCATCATCAGGTATACTCCAGACCTTTATTAAATTGTAGTGCTTTGAAATACTTAATGAAAAAAATAATTGACTAAATCAGTCGACGCCTACTCCTTACTGTTAAGGAGTTGTACCTTCCATCATCAGCTCAGCTACATGAGATTATGATCACTATACGCAAGTACTTAAATTACTTCATAATATTTGTGAAAAACGATGTGTGGGCCTATAAAATTTGAGGGTTGCCCTCGTTTTCTCCAGGATACAATCATCAGATATTGAAATGGTGACAATGGGACTACACGGGAAGCACCAGCTTTCAAATAAAAAAAGAATCATGAAAATCGGTTCACCCAGTCGCAAGTTATGAGGTAACAAACATAAAAAAAATACAGTCGAATTGATAACCTCCTCCTTTTTTTGAAGTCTGTTAAAATGTAAAAAGGTTTATGGGCCGAGGCTTCAAGGGAAACTTGGCAATATTTTTTTAAATTTAATAATTACTTGTTAAAGAAGTTTATACTTTAATGTAAGCGAACAATACGTGATTTTTAAAGAAATAGCCATATTATTGCTCCTTATTGTTCACCGAATTCTTGAGATTTCATTTCTAATAAAAAAAGGTGGAAAGTCTCTGTAAATAATAATCCGTGGTCACCCTAATCGACATATTCAAGACGCATTGAGGATTTTGTTCAACAGCTCCTGAAATATAAACCTAGGATTTTTTGTTGTATTTTTGCTAGTTTTGACAACTTTAAATCTAGGTTTTACAAAAAACTTCAGACCTCTGCGATGCTTTTTCAGCGAGATATTCGCGAAAAACAAAATTTCCAACGTTTCGATGGCGCGGCCATGAGGTTTTAGTCTTATAGCTCCTGAAATATAAACCTAGGATTTTTTGTTGTATTTTTACTAGTTTCGACAAAATCAAATCTGTGTTTTACAAAAAACTTCAGACGTCTGCGATGTTTTTTCAGCGAGATATCGGCGATAACGTTTTTGACACCGTTTCAATGGCGCGGCCATGAGGTTTTAGCCTTACAGCTCCTAAAATAGACACAGGATTTTTTTCTATATTTTTACAATTTTTTTACAAAATCAATCTACTATTTCCCAAAATTTCAGGTCTCTGCGACGCTTAGTTTTAAAGATCTCCATGGCCGCGCGGTTCGCCGCGTTTCGATGGCGCGGCCACGTTCAAACCCTTATAACTTTTTAACCATTGCTTTGACAAATTTATGGTTTTTGGGAATCGACTTTTACATTTTTTTACAAAAACTTGGGATGGTTTTTATTTAAAAAAAACGTCATGGCCGCGCGGTTGAAACGGACGTCGCCAAACCCCGTCTCGGGACGTAAATAAGTAACTTTCACGCCTTGGATAACAATGTACTATTACCACGCAAAAAAAAAGGGGCGAGGCACACCGTAATGGCAGCGACGCGGCGAGCACTTTCAGTGTGAAATAATTTTAAACTTTAACTACATCCTTATAATACCAGTAAGTATCGCTTGAAAAGATCCGGCGGGGGTGAGGAGCGCGCAGCCGCCCGCAGTGCCGCAAGCGGCCTCGCGTCGCCGCTGACAGCCGCGGGCGGCCTCGGGATCTTTTCAAGCGATACTGCTCTTTTAAGTATGTAGTTAAAGTTTAAAATTATTTCACACTGAAAGTGCTCGCCGCGTCGCTGCCATTACGGTGTGACTCGGCCCTTAGTGCTATAATATAACCAATTCCATCATGTTTACTCCAAACACACGAGTTACCTTGCCGAATGTAGAAACTAAACTAGTCAAGAAGATACCAGGTGCGCGAGGCTGCCAGCGGTGACGCTGGCGGCCGATGGCGTCGCCCGCGGCCGCTGCCATTTCGGTGTGACTCGGCCCTTAGTGCCCTTGAAATAATATCCAGTGCAATACAAGTAACAGTTGTTAGCCCGGCGTTAAGGCAGATTTACATTGAGTCAGTGGCTGTCGTCAGTGCTGGCGCCGAATACTGACGCATACTATTTATACGCAGTCAGTATTTCGTCAGTAGTCGAGGATATTCTTTTGGTGTACACACGTACATAAAGTCAGTGCGGAAAAATGAATTCTCAAAAACCACAAAAAATCAAACTTGGAGCAACGCTGTTGCACGCACTTCTTTATTTCTATAATTTTGCGATTTGAGATCCCACAGGCATTTAATTATCTCGTAATCTCGGTTTAGTTGATCAAGTTTTAAGTTTTCCGTGTCGCTCAATTTTCGCGTCATTTTGTGATGCAGTGCGAGGAAGCGTGGTCACTATACAACAGAGCGGCAGCGACTGACTGACTGACTTGGCCATATTTACACGCAGTCAGTTGCACTGACGCGGGTGGCGGGGGAGCGAACTGAGGCCGAAAATATTGAAGCGCGAATATTGAAGTCTGAATGCAGTCTCAGAATGCAGTCTCAGAATGCTCCAGGGTAGCCCGCGAAATTCAAAATTTCTTGGGTTTTTTGCAATTTGCAGGCCAGTGCCAGGTTGTATGTTGATTAAAATATTGATCGCGACTGTAAGACGTATGTAGTTACAGAATTATTATAATCAAAATCACCAATACAACCCTCCAAGTTCATAAAGCTTCAGGAACAAAAAAATAACAAAGTCATTCCTGAAGCTTTATGAACTTAGAGCGTTATATTGATGATTTTGTTGATTATAGTTCTGTAACTACATACAAGCGCGATCAATATTTTAATCTGGAGGCACCCCCAAAATTTGTTTTGTTTTTATTTTTTTGTGAAAATCCTAATGCGGTTCACATAATACATCTACCTACCAAGTTTCAACAGGATAGCTCTTATACTTTCGACAAAAAGTGGCTGTGACATACGGACGGACAGACAGACACATATGACGAATCTATAAGGGTTCCGTTTTTGCCATTTGGCTAAGGAACCCTAAAAATGGAAACTATAACGCTATACTATAACACCGTAAGCCAACACAAGAAGTTATTAGTGGCCTGCAGGCCAGTGGCCACTGACATTGTAAATAAGTCAGAATCAAAATGAAACATTCATGTTGGATGTTGGTATCAAATTCAATTAGTTGGAGCTTGTAAATGTAGGTAAAAATAAATACAACAATTTTATTAAATGTTGTTATTATTATATAGTCTTCGATGAAAAAATATCCAGATTGATAGTAAGCCACTGAGAATTGAAGCCAAAAAAACGGTAAAAATTTCCTGCGTCTGTCGATTCCTACGTAAAACAAGTGACCATCTCCAAGGAAAACATTTGAATGTGTGAGTAGGCTCTCTCTCACACATTACTTTATAATAAAAACCAGCCAAGTGCACTTATAAATCCACTTAAATAAAAAATGTATATTATAAGACATGGATGTTTAGAGACTTTACTATTTTGCAACTTGGAGGTTTTGAGACATATGACATTTGAACTTTTTGCAACCGTATGTTATTTTGCAACTTGAATGTTATGAGACTAAACTGTCAGAACGAATACTTTTCTTTGGATACACCCGATTCATTTCTTATCCAATAAAGCTTGTAATATCCGATTTCGCTCTCGTTGTATGTTGTTAGACTCTTCCACAGCCCTTACCAAACTTTCAAACTTGTCATTGTCTTTCCTGTCCTGCACTTCTTGCATTACTCTCTTTATTTCAGATAGCATCATGTCATCTAAGTTCACACCTTGACTGAATCTGCTGTCTCCTGCAGGCTCATCAAATATTTTTTCAAAATATGAAAAGTATGGCCAGTTGTTAATTTTTCCAGTTTCTTTCTTTTTCTCAGCAAGCCTGATGTAAGTTTGTTTCAAATTGCGGAATTTTCGATCACATTCTTCTGAAGTCAAACCTATTTTGTGAGCAAACAACCTCCATACATTTTTCTTTTTAACTAGAGGATCCCTAAATCTTTCTTTGTTTTCTACATAGAATGTTAAAAGCTGCTTGACATAATCATCTTCATGCGACTTGTGTAATACTTTAGGCGGTCCATCAATGGTGCTTGTATAGCTAGTGGGTGCACTGTATATTGCTTCAAAATCTTTATAGTAGCGCCACTTTGTTATGGATCTTCCTGTATCTGCTCTCATTTTTAATCTAATATAAGTTTGTTTTAAATTCCTGAACTTTTTGTCACAGTCTGTGGGGCTTTCCCCTACTGATGCTGCTATCTCTTTCCACAACTCTTTCTTTTGATATCTCGAATTTTTAAACTTATCTGCTATTTGTTTGTACTCTTCTATTAGCAACCTAGTTTTATTTTTGTCCCAAGGGCCTAAACTAGGATTGTAATTATAAAATATTCTCTCAAAATAGTTATGATATTGCCACTTTATTGGTTTTCCTGTTTCATGGCTCTTTTCCTTCCAATTAAAGTATGCTCTTTTTAAATTTTTGAATTTATGGTAACAATTGTACTCTGTTGTCCCTAACTGCATTGCTATGTCCCTCCAAATATCTTTTTGTAAGCAGTCAGGACTTCGGAAGTTGATCAAGTTCTCTATGTAGAGACTAAGCAGCCTTCTTACTTTGTGCTCTTCCCATGGCTCCAACACAGAAAGTGGAAGTGATTTGCATTCTTTGAATACCTCTTCACAGGTGTTGTAATGTACCCATTTGATCTCTTTGCCCAATCTTTTCTTTTTCAACAGTCTGATGTAAGTCCTCCTGAGGTTTCTATATTTTTTACTACATTCATCAGCACTTGTACCCAAGTGTACAGCGATTTCTTCCCAAAGAGATTTATCTTTTGTTACATTTTTGAATTGGCTATCCAAGCACAATGTAAGTAGTAACTTAATTTTGTTCCTGTCCCAAAAGTTGTCTTCATCTTTGGACTTAACTACCTCCTTTTCACTATTTTCAGAAATATTTTCTTGGACTGGTACAGGAGTCTCGGTAATTTGTATATATTGCCTGTTGTCCCCTGTATCCACTATATACCGCGCCTCTTGCCCTGTGACTGTTAAAAAAATAGGATAATATGCAAATTAGTTACAAGGTTAGGCAACAAATAAGATGAATGAAAAAAAGAAAGATTCAAGTAGGTACCAATGAAAGTATGTAAATAAAAAAGCTCATACATTTGTTGCAAACAAAACTTACTTTGTGGATTCTGTATGGTGAAATTATTGCTACTGAATATGACATTGCTTTGATCTTCCCTGAGGACAAACCAATAACTTTGGTTGTGAGGATTGTTAATATCCATAATGAGACTCAAGCACTGAACTTGAAGAGTTGCGTCGTAAGACCTATGATGTGCGGACGTGTTTTTGCAAAAATATTTTTTCCCCTCCAATAATAAATACGATAAAAACAAATAGACTCACATAATATTAAACCCTATAAAAGTGACAGTAAGTGTCTAAATACAGTGCATCATTTCAAAACATTTAATCTCGCAAAAATAATAACAATTCCACATGATATTGAACCTTATTCATAAAAAAAGTAGTGTCAAAGTTCAGTGCATAATCTGAATTAATAATATTCGACGGTGCAGGTGTCCCGAGCTCCAGTTCCGGGAATCGGTCGACGCAATTGCGCGCAGCTCAAATTCCTAGAAATTGCCACTTGTTTACGAAATTCGAAAATAGTGAATAGTAAAAAAGAAAACAAAAAAAAAATGGTCAACTGCGCGTGTTGTAATAAAGCACTGAGATCCACCAGTATAAAATGCTTAAAATGCGACCTTCTGTTTCATGTCGTATGTGCTAATGTTGGAAACCAGACCAAGTTAGTAGGTGACGCGAAATTGAGCTGGATTTGCCCATCATGCCAAAGCAAGACAACGAAGAGGGTCACTGACCCCGTACCCGAGGTGTCAATGTCGACTGACGTCGCAACACCAAAATCAGCGGATTATCCCCACTCTGCCTCTCCGCACGACTCTACCTCACACTTTTCACCTACTGACTCAGAGATATTACGCGCATTAAGCTCCGAAATAAAACTACTGAGAGGTGATGTGGTAGACATTAAGTCTCACATAACATCGCTGACCGAACACCTCACGGAATGCTACACGCGTCTTGACGCACATGACTCGAGGATAAAATTACTAGAGAAACGAGAAGAAGAAATAATCGCCCTAAATAGCACTGTTCTAAGTCTCCGTGAACAACTGAATACGCAAGCGCAGTCATCATTAAAGAACGAACTGGAAATATCAGGCATTAATGAGTCTAAAAACGAAAATCCTATTCATTGCGTGCTAGTACTAGCACATAAAATAGGTATGACCATGGACGAACATGATTTAGACTACGTGACAAGAGCCGGACCACGCCGACAACAACCTAAAGACTCAGCTGACTCCCCGCCGCCGCCGCGCCCTCTTGCTGTCCGCTTTGTACGTCGCTACAAACGAGACGAATTCTTGAAGGCTGCTAAAACAAGAAGAACCCTCACTTCATCTGACATCGAGATAGCCGGTGCAATAAGAAACATCTACGTTAATGAGCGCCTTACCTACGAAAACAGGCAGTTATTTCGTGCGACCAAACTTTGTGCGATGGAGCATGGATATAAGTTTTGTTGGGTTAAAAATGGTGCAATTCTCATTCGTAAGCAAGAAGGTAACCCTTCAATTCACATACGAAGCACCGAAGACCTGGAGAAGCACCTGGGCTCTGCGACCGCTGCGCAACAAGTATCGATGTCAGCAGAACTTAGCGGAAACGACAACACTGCCAAGTAACATTCAGTACAAACTCTCTATTACTCTTCGCTATGCTATGTTAAGATCTCACAATAAGTTTAGATCTCATTTCACTTTAAGATTTTTTATTACTTTTATATTCTATCTTTTTGCTTTGTTTTTGTATTTTATCAACATCAAGTATCGATGTCAACAGAATTTGAAAGAGATGACAACACTGCCAAGTAACACTCAGTTTAAACTCTTTATTATTCTTCGTTACGTCACTCTAAGATCTCATAAGTTTAGATCTCATTTTACTTTTAGATTTTTTATTACTTTAATATTTTATTACCTGTTTGCACCATTTAAATATTTTATAAACAAATTCTGTAAGAACACACATGAAACTACTATTGTGCACCTACTACGGTATACGACACCAATATGCTCGGACACTTATCAAATATATTTTTATATAATTCAACACATCCCTCTCTATACACTCACACATGATAAAATCATCAGAACACACTCACACACACTTTCTCACACACTAGCACTCAAGTTTCCATCACAACACACATACAAACACACCACAGTAAACATATTATCCTACATCTTCATGTTCACGGAATTCATTATGGTAACAATGATAATACTCGAAGAGATTACAATTAATAACATTTTCATCGATATCATCAATGGCTTTACTTGACATTATCCAGGACATAGACGAAAATGTTACTATAAGCTGTTACTCATGTAATCTATTAGAAGAATGTAGGAATCTGATACCCAATACTAAACATTTTAAAATCTTATCGCTAAATATAAGGAGCTATCAACGTAATTTTGATGACTTTTACATAGCTTTTCAGCGCCTTGATACTGACTTTGACGCAATAATTTTAACTGATTGTTGGCTAAGCGATGCAACAGTAATAGAACCATTGCCAGGCTATCACGCATCTCGCACATTTTCCCAATTAAATAAAAACGGAGGTGTAATTGTCTACACTAAAAGTATTTGGAACATTACTGTGCTAAAATCAGAAATCGTAGAGGCAGACAGTATTGTCATAACACTGGACGACAAAATCGCCGTTCTTGGAATCTACCGTTCCCCATCATCTCCAAAACTAGATAATTTTACAACTTCTCTAGATACTGTACTAACGCAATTAAGCAAGTATCCAACAATCATAATAGCCGGGGACCTTAACATTGATATTTACAACAATGGAAACAACAGAAACATTGAATACATGTGCCTTTTAGCATCCCATGGCCTTCTACCTGCGATCACGGAGCCCACTAGAGGGCGCTCTTGTCTTGATCACATATTCATCAAAACTAACAATCCATCAGTAGGTATAATAGGCAAATCCTCAATTACAGATCATGACATTACTATGGCTGCTATATCACAAGTAAGAGGACACAACAAATCTCCGAGACCACGGTGTAAATACATAATGGATGAAGAAGCAGTAGCAGTAGAACTGAGTAAAACCGATTGGTCCGAAGTGTTCAACTCCAATTGCACAAACTCCTCCCTAAACTATTTAATGGATATACTCACAAATTCAATCAACAAAAACACTCGCAAAGTTAATATCAGTCGAAATAAATACATCATCAAACCATGGATCACCCCAGGCCTAAGGAGGTGTATAATTCATCGTGACAAACTACATTTAGCTCTAAGAAAGCACCCGAATGACGACATGCGACGTCTAGTATACACCAGGTATAAAAACTTTTGCAATGACTTGTTACATAAGCTCAAGACAGATTACAATACTCAACTCATAAACAAATACCGAAATAACCCAAAAAAGCTTTGGAGCTCAATCAAATCCATCTATAACCCAAATACACAAGAAACTGATTCTTCTAAATTATTAACCAATGCACAAAACCCTGACGATTCACTCAATAAGTGCAATGAGTACTTTACTTCTCTGGGTAAAAATCTCTCAGACATCATACTGTCACGACTGTCTGAGACGCAAGCATCTCTAGCAAAAAAAATACAGGCCTCTAAAAACTCCTCCAAATTCTTTTTTCTTCCAACCCACTGATGAAGCAGAAATTGAAAAACTTATAAATCAACTTAAGATCGACAGCGCCCCCGGACTTGACGGGATTAGTACCAGCCTTATTATATTAATTAGAAAGTCTCTACTCAAACCACTCACTCATATTTTTAACTTAAGTCTGGAAAATGGGATCTTTCCTGATCGTTGGAAGGTCGCTTGTGTTCGACCAATTCACAAAAGTGGTCCTACAGAACTACCAGAAAACTACCGCCCTATAGCGCTCCTAAGCATTTTATCCAAACTGCTAGAAAAAGTGGTCAATAATCGCCTAGTCAGTTTCCTAGAAGATAATAACTTAATATCTGAAAGACAGTTCGGCTTCAGAAGAGGTAAGTCAACTGAGGACGCCGCAATACTGTTAACTAACTATGTCACCTCTTTTATTGAAAACGGAGAGCGCGCCATGGCAGTTTTCCTAGATTTAGCCAAGGCGTTCGATACCATTTCTATTGACCTCCTCATAGCAAAGTTAGACGGTATAGGAATAAGAGGTATCGCACTCAGTTGGTTCAAATCCTACCTCTCGAATCGTAAACAGTTAGTGAAAGTAGGCAACTCTTCAAGTGGACTACTACCAATAAACTTCGGAATACCTCAAGGCAGTACTCTTGGTCCTACTCTCTTCGCTTTTTATATGAATGAAATACTCAATGCTCCAATAAATAACGCTGAAATCATTTCTTATGCTGACGACACGGCAATTGTTTTCCACGCCAAAACATGGAACCAAGTGTATAAAGTCGCTGAAAATGGACTGCTTACAATTGCCGAGGTACTTAGCAAAAATCTCCTTACCCTTAACGTGACAAAAACCAAACTTGTAACATTTTGCAAAACTTCAGTCTCCACTCCTCCACCAGATTTGACACTCAAGTTCCACACGTGCTGCAATGATCACAACAATCTTCCACTGACAAATTGTACCTGCACTTGTATAGATCGTACCTCCTCTCTCAGATATTTAGGTATTACAATAGACGAAAACTTATCTCATAAATATCACATTCATTCACTCTCGATGCGCGTCAGGAAACTTATTCACATCATGAAGAAGTTACGTGACTGTACACCTTATAAGGTTCTTCGAACAGTATACCTAGGTTTATGCCAATCTGTACTCCAGTATGGAATCTCCATCTGGGGCAGTGCTGGTAAAACCGCATTTATAGAAATAGAAAGAGCTCAAAGAGCTGTTATCAAAGTAATGCTAAAAAAGCCTTTCCGATTTCCAACGGATCTGCTTTATAAAGAATTTCCTGTTCTACGGGTACGACAATTATTTGTACTAAATGCCACACTACGTACTCACAAATCTCTAAAAAATAGGTCTGATTATCAAAACTTACTTTCTAAACGCATTTTACACATCCCTCTTCCCAATGCAACAAGTGCTCTAGCTAGGCGTTGTCCATCCTACACCCACATTCATGTTTATAACAAAATGAACAAATTATGTGATATCAAAGACATAAGCTACCATTCTTGTAAGAAATTAATTCACAAAATGCTCCTCTCCTTACCATACGACGAAACTGAAGACATCATTAGTTAACGAAACCTGTATAGTGCTAAAGATTCACAACCATGCGTACATACACACGCAAACACACACAAACGCACCCACAATCACAAAAACCATATAAACACACATACACACACAAACATACACACAAACACACACCAAACACACCCATAATCACAAACACACAAAAAATCATATACTCGTAAACACACATGCGCGCGCACTCATGTGTGCAACATTGTTAAGCATTCTATAATCTCTTTATCACATTTTATTTTTTATTTTAACTTGTGTATTTTTTTTTTGTCATTATTTTACGTAACGTTACGCACTTTTTTCACCAAATGTTCCATACCAAAAGTGTAATTCACATCGACAGTATTATTATAACTTGTTAAATGTTAAGTTATCGCAACTCCGGCCCCCAAGATACAGGCACAGCCTAGTTTGGGGACCACTGTCTTGTACCTAATTAGGTAAAATAAAACTGTTACACAAATCCCTTTTGTAATAGGTTAAGAAAATGTTTGTAACAATGGTTTAATAAATTATTATTATTATTATTAACTTGTTTGTACTATTTTAGACAATAATCGTTACATTAATAACATATTCTTGGTCTTGTAAACATACACATCTAAATTAGATAATTAGATTTTTTTTTTTGAAATGTTTTTGGCGTTCCCACAGAGCATGTAATTTTAGGCATGCCTTCGAGGCCTTTATGCCAAAACACATAAATGACTAATTTTAAAATTAGTAAAATTACATGCTCTGTGCTGTTTAGTAAAAGGCATAGACATATTATAATAATCTAGACCACGATCTTCAAGTTTATTGCCACACAAAAATGGATCTTATCTCGCACGGTTTAGATTTCCTTTTTTTTCTGGAAAAACTAACGAGAGAAATGAGAGGTTAACTTTGAAGGTCGCTATTATGGTATAATAATATGGCACTGCGAAACACATTGGTCACGTGGGAAACACAAGCCTACGTCATCATCGCTATCCAACGACCATTTATATCTAGACTCCTAATCACAGGCGACCGATGTCTGTCAACACATTAGGTAAAAAAGTCTTATAACCGTCGTGACTCGACCACTCCTGTGAGTCCCCTTGTCGCACTGACCTTGAGTTAGCCAATCAGAACGCAGTACCCCGTCTCGTTAGCCAATCAGAACGCAGTACCCCGTCCCCCTCGCTTACGTCGTACCTCAGCGACTTGGCAGAATAATTTTCGTTAGTCAGATCGTGCATGAGGCGTCTAGATATAAATGGTCGTTGTCGCTATCAATGGTTCTCAAACTTTACAGTTTAGGGAAATTCAACCTAATAAAACATTGACCTAATTATTACATAACTGCTAACTTTTGCCCGTTGCTTCACCTGCGTAGTAGGTTTTCGGTGACAAAAAGCATTATTTATACATCCTAGGGTTCCAAGCCAAGTCTATTTATGAGAACAAAGGTGCACACAGCTAAATATTGTCAAGCTAGATAGTTCCAGTATAAGCTGATCCCGCATCATATATCATTTCTGTACAATGAGAGGTCAGCTTATACTGGAAATGTATTGCTTAATATGAAACTATACTAAAACACATTGTGAAACAGTCGCCTTAAGAAGTGTTTTCTTTTTTAATTAAAGATAGGTTCGCGTTAGACCACTATCGCGAGAAGATGTGGTATAAAAATAGCAATAGCCGCGATTTAGCATTCGTGAATTTAGCACAGAATCACTACCAATTATAATTTAAATGGTAAGTAATGTTAAATACATCAGTAATTTAACATTACTTACCATTTTTAGCAGTTGTTTTAGGTCCACAATAGCGCAGCCATTCATTGGCTACAGATTATTTTTGAGGAAATGAAAAAAACCTTATTGTACCTCCTTTTATACTTCTACTCATAGAGTTCCGAATAGAACAATCAACCATTTTGATGATGTGGTCAAAGAAAAAATATATCAAACTTGTTAGACGTTCATAAATAAATGTTTGGGAACCACTGTTTACACTGTCACTGAGCGAGACAGGCATATGCATAAAACAAGAATAGCGATATACGACAAAATGGCGGAATGACAATGAGACAGCCCGTTCCTGTCTTACCAGTAGTGTGTGGTTATAACTCCCTAACCACATTTATTACCTATGCGAATACGATAAAACGTTGTGGTTTTATTTAATAATTGTGTTGGTATACGTATACGTATTGAATTGTTTTGTTTGCTAGACTAAATACAATTTAAATGTTTTATATATTTTTTAAACAGAATGGTGACTGAAAATGTTTCCTCATTTTCGTATTTTGTTGCAAAAAAGTGGCAACTGGAAAGTGACGTAAGCATGTGTTTCTGCGGGAGTGTCAGACCTTGTTTTTTTTTACCATGGTCGCTTTCTCTTTTCCACAATTGCCAGAGATTGGAGATAAGCGTTGGTAGGAATGGTAGAAAATTTTATAGTTTGGGGCTTACTTAATTTATTAGTAATTTATGTTATTTTCAAGGTACAAGTAAAATAAGTTTGTGAGATTGCTTAAAAATGTTACGTATTTTACCATATTTTTGTAATACATAGAAAAAAGTAGTCATTATTTTTTTGTAAAGTTATATTTATTGTATGACTATGTGGTAGTAATTATGTTATTATTCTGACAACACTGAATTTGACGTATGAATTATAAATGGCGGCTTTTTTGTAAACTATAAATAAAAATGACAATGAAAACAAGTCTGAGGCCCCTTCACGTCCCGCCTGGGATGGGAGGACCCATTTGATGAATTGACCACGATAAAAAAGAGGGCCCAGAGTTTTTTGCTCTTGGTTACTCGATAACGGCAACAAGTAGACGTTTGAAATACTTATCCACAAAGTATTGAGTTATATATTCTCAATAAAAATAAATCATTAAATTAAAGCAAACATTTAAGGGAGGCTCAAATACAATAAAAGCTTTTTTTTTAAAAAGTACCGACTTCAAAACAAAAATACAAAAAATTTTAAAGTAACTTTTCTTTCGGAAGTCGGTGGCAATAGTCAATGACACAACAAAACAAAGCCACCGACTTCCGAAAGAAAAGTTATTTTAAACTTTTTTTTTGTATTTGTTTTGAAGTCGGTACTTTTTTAAAAAAAAGTTTTTATTTTACCCTTTTTAGTTTATTTATTACATATTCAACCCAAATTCTTGTAAAATACAAAATTTTCTTACATAATTATGCACTAATCTTGTATCTGTCACAACATAAAAAATCCATATCTCTAAAACTACTGAACCGATTTTGATGAAACTTACAGTGTACCCTAAGTTGAACAATACCTAGTATAACAAAAAAAGAATTACTTAAATCGAACTTATAGTTCCGGAGATATGCGTGCACAAATATATAAACATACATACATACACTTATGAAATTTGGCACATTTGTTCAGACGCTGATATAGACTAACATATATGAAAACTGGGCAGTTCTGATAATATTACATACATACGGGTCGAATTGATAACCTCCTTTTTCTTGAAGTCGGTAAAAAATCGTGTTTTTGCGGTCTGTGGGTACTAAACTGGGTACAATGAAAATACTTTAATAAATTCTCTTACTCAAACCTTCGGGATCCTGTGGGATGTTCGAATAGTAGGGTGGTGAAACAGCATGGCGTCATTGATCTTGAGGTAAAAGTCAAATCCGAATGTCAGGAACTCATGAACCGCGATTCTCGTGGAGTTAGTAACGTTAAGGTCAAGGTCAAATGTCCTTAGAGATAAGGTAAAATGACTTTGAAATTAAAATCAAATGATCCCGAGGGCATTATTTATATACCTCGAAGGTCAAGGTCGAGTGGAAATTATGGTCAAGGTCAAGTAATTTTAGAGTTCAGGTTTATGATCTTCAGACTCACAGTCAAGGTACTGGAACTCCAGTTGACTTGACTTCAATTGCAATAATATATTTTTCTCTCCTTTTGTTTAAATCTCCAAAACAGTGTGTCCTGTCGCAAAAATAACGAACAAATTCAGCCAAGCTATAGCGGGAAAAATCTTGTTCCATAATCTTATGGTCACCCTACTAGAAAGAGACGGTTACCTCCAAATTAGCTCTCTCAGCTGGCACGTTTTTCGGCATGAGTACTCAGGCCAGATTGTTTAATACGTCTATGGTAAAAGGAGGCTTGCTTAGCCATAGACTTAAAAAATGACCACAGAGTACTTAAGATTTAAGGTAAGACCGCACCATAGTTTGTGGACCGCACCAGGCGGAACTGCGCGACACGACGCGTCATTTTTTAGTAAACCGCACTTGAACTGCAGCGGCGCTACAAAACGTACGTGTGATGTCTCGTATAATTTCATATAAAGAATATTTTGGAGCGTCGTGTCGCGCAGTACACGACGCTTTTCTTTGCCACGCAGTTCGGTTGCAGTGTAGTTCCCTGATACAATATATGTAATGGGGATGGCAACTCAAAGCTATTCGTAGATGTCGCTGCGATCGTTGTCCCATATGTCAGATAACTGTATAGCTTGTACAAAAACAAACACGTATTTTGTTATAAAAATTGAGTTTATTTTAAAAAACAAATATGGAAAATTATTCGTCAATGCAAGTGCATACACTAAAACAAGAGCTAAGACGCCGCGGTGCATCTACAAGAGGAAAAAAAAGTGATTTAGTTGAAAGGCTAGAAATTTGATTCTACTACATTAAACACACATTTACTTGTAGTTGGGATTTAAAATTGTATTTTTTAAGTAGATATTACATGTGCTAGCCTCTACAAAGAATATAGTACTGCTTCTGACATTCTGTATTGAGAAAAATGTCATCAAGTTTTGTGTTTGTCTTCTTCATCTAATTTTAAATCTATTTTATAGATTGGAGCAATATGATAAGAATTTTAACTTTCTAACAATCACAAATCTCGGTTTCGATGATAATTCTTCCACCAGAAGAACCATTTCATGATATAAAGAGCGATGCAATACTTAACCTCCAATAGAAAAGTAGATATTATTTTCAAAGGTGTATTCGATTGTTTAGTTATGGTGTAATCATAGAATTTCATTAATAAATTCAACTAACGGCCTGTCCCGGCTGGCTTCGCAAGGGTAGATATTTGTTTATTGTATAGCTTTTTCTTAGTGATAATACAATTTTTGTTCTCACAGCAGTCTCAGCAGCTACCCATTATTTCTTGATAGTGTGAATTGTCGGAAATTTGTATGTTCCATCATTTTTACAGCCTTTTACACAACATCTAGTCATTTTACATCAATAAAACGCTTTTTTTCAGAAAATTCCTTTGATTTGACAGTTCTTTTGGGATACAGATGTCACTTTTCACTTTGACACTTGCCTTCCCCATTACGGGTAATTTTCAGGTTCCTAAGAAAAAATGAAACAGTGACGTTTGATAAGGGAGAATGGAAGAAAAAAATATGTTCCGACCCCAAGTAAAATGGGATAAGGGCAGGAAGATGATGATTTAAATTTTTTAGGGTAGACATTAGCTGTTAGCACTGTGGATGGACTGCCAACTGACAGATAAAATTTTCCTCTCTAAAACTTGTCTTAACTCTAAAAAATGTCCGCTCTAGAAAGACAGAGAAATAAATATTTTTATAGACTATAAATAACTATTTTTCTTTCTTTCGAGGGCGTATAGTCAATTTTAGGGAGCTATTGCTCAGTCCAATTTTTTAAATCTATGGATGCAACCAAAGACAATTAGTAAGAGACGCGCACGGCTCACCACTAGAGCTTTGATTTGACACGCGCTGAGAAAAGAACGACGACGCCATTATTTGTGTTTGTCGTTATTGGTAACTGTAATGAATTGCTATTGAATTGTATTTGTTTAACAAATAAATGAGTTTTAAAATTGTATGTTTGATGCATATTAATTGAATACGTTCCCTTTTCCATAACGGATTATGTGTAAAACATTAACTTAGTAGAGGAGAATCTGACAGCGGTGAGTTTACGTATACACAACCGGTGTGCGTTGTTTTATTTTTATTTTGTTTACTGATCAAACTGATAATATGACTACTGGCTATTAGAATAACTATTTAACTGAGTGATTGATTATCTAAACAAATATTTTAAGTAATAGCGCTAGCGTTATTAGCAGCTTGGGACCGTTGGCGGGAAATTATTTGTTCTCCTGTCATTGTGAATGTATTCGTCCAGAAATTGACGGAAACTTCCACTTTATTCTATTCATATTTTACTAATTGGTGTTAAAAAGAATTTATAGCTAAGACCGTTTTAGACCAAGGGCACAGCAAAATTGTGAGATACTTATCATTTGTAGAATCAAATAATAATATATAATTTTCATGAAACTAGGCCTTTTGGTCTAGTGGTTAGTGACCCTGACTGCTATGCGGGAGGTCATGGGTTCGATCCCCACCCAGGACAAATGTTTGTGTAATGAGGTCAGTGGGTCGTTTAAGTCTGGATGTAATTTATAATGTTATTTTATTCAGTTGTACCCATAACATAAGCTCTGCTTAGCTTGGCACCAGATTGCGTTGTGTGATAGTTGTGGAATATTATTATATTATTTCGTTTATTCATTTACACAATCATATTAGTAAATTTTTAAATATTTTTACAAAAAATAAATTAAAAAAACATTTAAAAATATAATAATAGTGACCCACCGGTGTGGGAGCAGGCAGTGGCGGTTCCTTCATACAAGCCCAAAAGCCCGGCATGCCTTATTAAAAATGCTCGACAGAGAATCATAATCAAACCCGAACTATTTAAAAGTTCGCGTGCTTAATTGTTATCAAAATAACACAAACTATCCACGCCACACACTTTACATCGCAATTGTTCGCGCGCAGTTTCGTATTTGCAACATCTATATACTATAGCTATCTCGCTTACACGTACCGGCTTTTACCGGGCTTTCAAATACTATCTCTGTCCCTTTCGCGCCTAAAGCGTTGTGCCGTATAACGAGTTAGAACTTTGTGCGTCTACAAATCGATCAGTATGGAAGATTTAAGCCGTGCATGCGTATGAAGTTGCACGCGTATGCGTGACCTTTAGCTCACTTCAGTTTTATTTGCTTGAGTGGGGACAGCTTTGTTGTTAAAGTTTTTTGTGTGTTTTGTTAGATTTTCTCAGTGATACAATTGTTTTGGTGACTTACCTGCAACAATGGAGGTAATTGTACCTTGTGAGGATTTAAAATGCGTTCAAGTTTTGATTGGCGAAGATAAGGTAAAATCTTTAAACTTTGCTCAGAAAAAAAAAACACTTTATTTCTTCCCGACGCCGACGCCTAATCTGTGTATTTCTCAGACTAGTAAATCGCATAAAAGAATATTTCGCACCCCCAGGCCAATAAAGGCGTAAGTGGAATTTACTAACTTTACAGGAGAGCAAAAAAACTGTTTAACCAGGTGTATCTTTTTAGTTTTTGACTCTATGATCTTTTGTTATATATCAAAAAATAGTAAAAAAATTAACCTTTTTTTTTGTTTATATTCGAAACACCTTAAATTATTGTGGTAGTCAATATTTAATGTTTAATGTTTTACAGACGTTTTCCTTATTTATTTAAGACCAATACTCAAACGTAATGACTTTTATTCCAATCTTTGCTTTCTAAATATTTTTTAAACTGTAACTACTCATGCTTACGTCTGTTACGAAGTTCTATACTATGATAAAATACAGGAGCTAATTACTGTTTAAGCCCTTTTTGCCTTAATTTTATTTTACATATCGAATTGTATGACGCTTTTACAGCTTTTTTTGTTAAAACATAAAACTAAAATATGGTATTAAGTATAAATACGGGCTTTTTTTTACAGTATGTTCAATTGAACTATAACTGTAAGTAATATTACGTTTCTAGATAAAATATATTTCAGTGGTGTAATAAAAAAGGTTTTTATAAAATTGCACTTTATTATAATAATAGTCACTTATAATACCACAAGAGCTTCAAAATTATCGGGTATTTTCCGATAGGTTCGTTGCAAACAAATGAAGGAGTCAAGTTTTTCAGGTTAAAAAATCACGAGCGCGAAGCGCGAGTGATTTTTCCTGAAAAACTTGACGACTTTATTTGTTTGCAGGGAACCTTGAGGGAAATGCCAGATAATTTTGAAGCTCGTGTGGTATTCAGGGGATTATTTTTCCGACCCATCTCCAATTTTCACAATTGAATTCAACCTGTCAGTTTGACGTGACGACCAGAGAAAATTTTCAAAAAATTATCAGTATAATACCATGTAGGTTGTACCACGTGACGTCGAATGGTGCAATTCTATTGGTCGATATTTGGGTCGGAAAAATAATCATAACAAAACTAAAATTTTACATCTTTCTAAATGTATCATGTGCCTGGTTAAAGCAATTCTTTGTATATACTGTGCAATACCTACACATATGATGACGGACGTGTTTTGGTTGGTAACAGACTTGTTTATGATGCTATTTAAAATTTAAAGCTGTTATTAAGGTACGTCTCTCTTGTCGAGTATTTTAAGTAATCTGTGAAAAACGTAGTGGGTAGCATATTTATCATAGATTATTTGTAAGCCTTGTTGTATCTTTGTAATATGTTACTGTTTGTTTTTCCTTAATAAATAAATAAATAAATAAATAAATAAAAAACCTAATAAGAGATAATAAAATTAACAGTGAATTATAATCTTTCTGATAAGTTTAACTAAGAACGGTTTCTAAATACAAATTCTTAGAAAAACCTCAAAATCTGGCATCAAAAAAATCTTACATTATTTATTAAATATATACCAATTACTAAACATCATCATCAGTCGGAAGACGTCCTTTGCTGAACATAGGCCTCCCCCTTAGACCGCCACGCCGAACGACAATTCGCCACTTGCATCCATCGCTCGGTTACTCGCGACTCTCGCGATGTCGTCGGACCACCTAGTGGGAGGCCTATGCTGCGTCTTCCGGTCCGTGGTCGCCACACGAGAACTTTTCTTCCCTACCGGTTTTCATTTCTACGAGCGATGTGGCCTGCCCATTGCCACTTTAACTTGCAAATTTCACGAGCTTTGTCAGTGACTCTGGTTCTTCGCCGAATATCCAAGTTGCGGATTTATTCGGCAAAGAATAGCGAGCATAGCTCTTTCCATTGCTCGTTGAGTGACACTTAGTCTCTCCAAAAGGCCAGCAGTCAAAGACCGCGTTTTAGAACCATATGTCATCACTGGCAACACACACTGGTTAAACACTGGGATTGTCGATGAAATGGTATCACGTAGCTTCCCAAACGCTGCCCATCCAAGTTGGATTCTACGGGTGACCTCTTTGTCGAAGTTGGACCTACATAACTGAATAATCTGTCCAAGGTAAGTGTAAATATCTACAACTTCGAGATTATCATTCCCAACAACAACCGGTACGGGTGCCACATGGACATTCGACATGATTTTCGTCTTGTCCATGTTCATTTTAAGGTCCACCTGTAGGGAAACGATACTTAGGTCGCTGAGCATAGCATTGAGGTGCTCCAATCGTCGGCAAATCGAAATTGACTGATGTATTCACCATTGATATTGATGCCGAGTCCGTTCCATTCCAAGAGCTTGAAAATGTCCTCCAACGCGTTCGGGAACAGTTTCGGAGAAATAACGTCTCCCTGATGTCTCACGCCTTTCTGCAATTGAATTGGTTTCTTGCTCTATTCCTGAAGTCGGATGGACATGGTGGCATTTCTATACAAGCACTTCAACACTTCGATAAACCTATAGTCGATATTATTATCACATCGTTGGAGGGACTGCAATACTGCCCAGGTTTCAATTAATCGAAGGCTTTTTCATAGTCCACAAATGCTAGACATAATGGTCGATTGTACTCCTCTGTCTTCTAAATAATCTGACCGAGCGTGTGTATGTGGTCTATGGTACTAAAACCTTTTCGGAAACTGGCTTGTTCGGGAGGCGGGAAGTCATCAAACATACGTTTGAGACGGTTCGTAATGACTCTTGAGAACAGCTTGTATACATACATGGCTCAGAAGTGAGATTCGCCTGTAGTTCTTCAGCAAGATGTTATCACCCTTTTGAAGAAAAGAACAAACACACTCCTGTGCCATGCTTCTGGCGTGGCTTCGAGTATGACGGAATTAAATAACTTCTGGAGGACTAGAAGTACCGGTTTTCCACCCGCTCTCAGAAGTTCTGCTGTGATTCAGTCCTCACCTTACTATTCAGCGCCTTGTTATGCTTGAACTGTTGAAGAGTAATTCTAATCTCGTACAGGCTGATGTCCGGGATATCCTCAGTGTAGTGTCGAGTCAGTTTAGCTCTTGCTTCTCGACCTGCACAGACATTGGGTTGTCATGTTGATGTGTATAACTCTCCGTATAACCTCTCAAGCTCTCTCAGTATTTACGGTTTCGTCGAAATGATGCTGCCGTCGTTAATCTTCAGCTTTGTTATTTGGCTTTGCCTAATAAAAAAATTCTTTGCGAAGGCTTAAAAATCTTCGCAAAAGAATTTGTTTTGAGCCCTGGTTCGGCTCGATTGCCTCTTTGATCCGTGCCGCACTATAGGCACGAAGGTCACGTCGCATTGATTTAGAAATATCAGCTTAAGATTGCAGTCTCATCTCGGTCTGGGTTAGATCAACTTGATGGCGCAGGGTCTTAAAGAACTTGGACCGCACAGCTTGGACAGTTTCCACCAACCCATTGTTAATCTCGTCCATAGTTTCGCATTCGATTAGGCATTGGAAGCGACTGTGTAGTTCCAGTTGGAAGTCTTCGGGGTTCTAGATGTGGGCAGGACCAGATCGTAGCGTGGACTTCACTAGAAGAGACCTTTCAAGCTTCAAATTGAATATTTAATGTGCCTGTGACGATTTGGTGATTTTTGGCGATCACAGAGATATCACTGAATATTCGCTTCTTGGTGGTCATGATGAAGTCAATTTCATTTCTGGTAGTACCATCGAGGCTTATCCACGTCCACCTCTTTGATGGCCGCTTCTGGAAATAGGAGTTCATTAAATGGATTTCTTCTTTTTCCATGAAGGCGACCAGCCGCTGCCTCCTATGGTTTCGCTGCCAATACTTACATGGCTTCACTCTCAACTCATCGCCATTCCGTGCGCCCACCTTCGCGTTGAAGTCCCCCATAACAATGGTGAAGTATATTTCGAGGTATGTATGGCCTCGGATATCTCCTCATACAATGCCTCTGCTTCATCATCAGAATGTGTCGAGGTCGGTGCTTAAACCTGTATGACCTTCAGCGAATACCGGATGGTAATTCTGAGTATAAGGTATGCTACCCTACTCGACACACTGTCGACTGTCATAACGTTGTTGATGAGGGACCTGTGGACGAGAAATCCAACACCACCCTGGGATTTACGCTCTCCTTCCCGCTAGAAGAGCATGTTGCCCGAATCTAGAACTATTGTATCCTGACGCTCTCTTCGGAGTTTAGATAATCCCAAGATATTCAAGTGTATTTTGCTCAATTCTTCCTCCAGCTCCATGCGTTATAAGGGTAAGCACCCAGACCTTTCGAATTGTTTATGTGACGAGTGCGTGATTACTTCCGTCCAAGTAGATCAAATCGTGAATGGAAAAAAGGCGTAAAAATGATTATTTCGAAAATGTGTGCGAGTGCACCCTTAAATAAGAAAATACGGCTCTTTTTGTTTGATTATTTTTATTTGTGATGGGATGTAATTGGTATTATTTTAAGAAAATATTTTGTTTATTAGGCGTTAAAAAGCATAACATGAGATACAATTATGACATTATTGCTTTATTTAATGAAACAAAAACTTAAGCAGGATTAGGTGTATTTTAATGAAATTTTACGTTCTTATGCTGGTTTATCGACTTTATTAATTGACAAAATATTGAACTTAATCGACGCCAAAAAATTTTTTTTTGGCATAAAAGCCTCATTTTGAGTCTAAATGTCACGGAAAAAATTGAGCGCATGTATCTTTACTTATACTATCCAAAAGTGCAAAAAAAAAAAATTGACGTAATCGCACTTACGTCTTTGTTGATCTGGGGGTGCGATTTCATATGTGTAATCATGCAATAGAATTCAAGAGGTTAGTTTATTTTTTTCAGCCCTTCAGGCTTTGTGTAATTTTTTTAGTACCTAATAGTACAAAACGAGCTGCTTTTTACGATACTCATTGCAGCAAAAAATTCGTTGGACATAATTACATGTCGCGAGTCGTAACGGTTTTTAAACAAAAAAGTAAACTTATTGAGTTGTTTTCTGATCTGTGCGACAACCCACAGAACTGGGACGGGGATACGATTTTAGCTATTGAATAACAGTAATTGTTGGTAGAATTAAAACGATCACCAACATTTTACTCTGATGTAATTAAATCATTTCTTAAGAAAGATAGACGATTCCAATTAGAATATAAATAATTTATTTAAATTCCTTATTACATTCTATCTAGCTATTTTTTAACTTTCGTTTTGTAACTTTCTGTTTTGTTTTTTTTTGTCTGTAACCTGTTAGTCCTGTTACAAAACAAGCAACTACTTACCATAACTTTGAATTCACTTTTAATTTATTGTACCTAACCAGTAGTTTATGAGAAAATTGCGATGATACATACGTAGGTACCTACATACTCAGTCGAAAACTGAACTTTCTTTTTTTGAAATCGGTTTAAATTTTATTGGGCTTGCCTTATTTTGAAACCCTAGGCCCGCCACTGGGAGCAGGGTCCAAGCTACCGTTGTTAAGGCAATTTTACTTAAGGTGGTTTGCTCTTATATTTTCTAAAGGCACTAAGAGGAAAGAAATATGTTTATAGAGTTGTCACTTGAAACTGGTATACTCTTCAAAAATGCTAGTTGTCATGCATGTCATGTGAAATTACATTTTCTTCAGTAAGTTCATTGATGTCGTCGTCTTGTTTATCATTAGCAAATCAAAGTTGCCTTAGTGCCTTTAGAAAATGTAAGAGCAAACCACCTTAAGTAAAATTGCCTTAACAAAATCACAGGCGCTATTGGCATTACAAACTTTAGAAACGATTATCTCGTTGGCTTTACAGTATTAACAAGTGATTTTTTTCTGAGTTATAGACAACATAAGTTGCTAAGTATATTTAATAAGTTTGATCGCTAAGCACGCAGCAAGAACGATAAAAAAATTTAAACGTTTTTAATGAAATCTTGAATTTACTCCATCGTCCATCGTATTTCGGAGATGTAAAAAAGCTTGATAAATGTCGTCTTAAATGCGTAATATAACTGGGCCAAGAAATTTAGATTGAAAGTTTTCTTTTCAGAGAAATTGTACTTTTTGTACTTTCTTAATACCGAAAATATGGATTAACTTTGGAGTTTAATTTCTCTGAAACTAAAAAGAATTGCTACGCCGGAAAATTATGAATGAATTTAGAATATTATAAGGTATCTCTTGCTTAGTTTCACTCATGATGTCTGGTCCAGCCGAGATTTTGCACACTGTGCGGCGGTTAGGGCTCCAGAGAAAGGAACCCCCTCACAATGCGAGCCGTATCGAGGAGAACTGCCTTCTGAATCAGGCCCTTGATCCAACCCCCTAATGAGAGTGTCGAAAGATGTTTGTCGAAGCTCTTTGCCATCAGGCCATTGGCAGTGACAACAATCGGCACAATGATAGCCGAGCTCAAATTCTACATATCGACAACCTTGCCTCGCCTTTAAATAATATAAAACAACTAGTAGTATAATAATAAAATAAATAAAATAAAATAGCCTTTTTATTCTACTGCCAATTTTTTGAATAAAATTTTACTATCTTTAATAACTAAAAATAAAACTAAAATATTTACATAAATAACTAAATTAAAACTATAACTAAAAATGGGGTCCGAGTGCCCACCGAGTCTTCAAAGACATCGCCAAGCGTATAGTCGACGCCTCTCGTGACCAGAGGGCTGGCCAATTTCTCGGCCAAAGAATCAGCATTGCCATTCAACGTGGCAATGCTGCCAGCGTTCTGGGCACTTGCCCCATTGACAGCGATGTGGATGAATTTTTTGACGCCATGTAAATTTTTAATTATAGTTTTAATTTAGTTATTTATGTAAATATTTTAGTTTTATTTTTAGTTATTAAAGATAGTAAAATTTTATTCAAAAAATGTATATAAATAAAATACCTAAAAAAAAAAAAAACTACCAATTTACAAAATTACAATAAAATTTTATACATGCAACAATTAAACAATAATATATTATTTATCTGAATAATTAATTAGATTCATATGTCAATAAGTATTATAATTTAATTTTAATTGATTTTAAATAAGATACAATTTTTATTTATTAAAATTCATGTCATTAAATTAGTTTAGTCCGTAGTAGTCGCCTCCTTGGCGTAGGCCTCCCCCATTCTTTTCCAGAATTGTCTGTCTCTGGCTTTGGTCATCCAGTTCGGTCCTAGTCTTTTTGTAAATATGTCTGCCCATCTTTTCCTTTGGCGTCCTCTAGATCTTGTTCCTTCTCTTGGAATCCATTCTATGACTTTTTTGGTCCATCTCTCATTTGCCATTGGACATATGTGACCCGCCTAGTTCCATTTTAGAGCCCGCACTCTCTCAACAATATCGGTTACCTTTGTTAATTTTCTTATATCTTGATTTTTAATTTTATCTGAAAGTCTGATTCCTAACATACTTCTTTCCATTTTGCGTTGACATATTGCTAACTTATCTTCCTCGATTGGCATAAGAATTATTTTTCAATTGTGTATTTTTTTTTGTTTTTATTTTTCATACAAAATAATTCGGCAGAGTCACAATATTTAATGTAAAACACCCTTACGTGAAATGTGACAACGTCGCATTTTCTTAGCTTTAATATGAATGGTTAGTTTGAAGAAAAATGAATTAACTCCGATTTATCAATGAAAGTTAGAGTAAGATACGCACATCGAGAGTCCGTTGTCCAGAAGCAGGAGCCTACTCAATAGTTCTATCTTATTTACGCGAAGCGACAAGCACCAATGAGAGAGTGAAATATCCGAATCATAGCAGCTACACCTCACCGACTTGCCTAAACATAAACACACAACATTGTTGAAACGTACTTGTAATCGGACGCCGCGAGCTAGGGTATGTTCTGTTGTCATCTTTGCAATGTTATCGATGTCGATTAAAACCAGAATTTATTTTTGCTTATTAAATACTCCGATTGATTTAACGGACATATTGAAGTATTAAACAAAGATTACGATTTCTCTAATCCAGTAGAATAGTGATTAATACAAAATTCGCTCAAAGTAATAATAACCTTAAGACAGTTTACAAAAAACTAAATTTCAACTTTAGCCATAAGTTACCCTTTGTAGGTACTAATACGTAATCAATAAAGATTTACCTGTTTTAATGTAATTTCAATTTTTGCTTAGTAATTTTTCTTCAATCCACTTGAGATTTCATCGATAACGAGTAAGTGCTTTCTCTTCACTAGTTTACCTTGCAATGCTGTGAAGAACGGCAACGTCGTAAAAGTAGACAATTTTTGATGTAATTTAATTATGATTGATGATATCTTCGAAACTATGCATTTTTGGACCACATAATGTAGGTGTTTTTGTATTATTTTTACGTCTAGAATATAACCCTAAAGTTATGGGAAATAAAAAAAAACACCCTGTATAATGGTTATTGTTATTTGGTTGTTTCCCAGTGATGTCAGGTGGTCGGCTGGTGGTGCTGGACCGCAGCGGGCGCGATGTGAAGCGCTACCCGCTGGCCGAGGGGCTGGCCACCCTGGGCAGTGACCCGGCCTGTGATATCCGTATCATGCTGCCCACGGTCAGCCCTCATCATGCTACTGTTGTGGTTCATGCTAACCAGGTAATGTGCCGCTTTATGTGCCAGAAGATATTCATCATCATCATCATCAGCCGGAAAACGTCCACTGCTGAACATAGGCCTCCCCCTTAGACCGCCACGCCGAACGACAATTCGCCACTTGCATCCATCGGTTGCCCGCGACCCTCACGATGTCGTCGGTCCACCTAGTGGGAGGCCTACCTACGCTGCGTCTTCCGGTCCGTGGTCGCCATGAGAGAACTTTTCTTCCCCATCGGTTGTCAGTTCTACGAGCGATGTGGCACGCCCATTGCCACTTCAACTTGCAAATTTTATGAGCTATGTCGGTGACTTCGGTTCTTCGCCGAATATCCATGTTCCGGATTTTATCCCGCAAAGAAACTCCGAGCATAGCTCTTTCCATCGCTCGTTGAGTGACTCTTAGTCTCTCTAAAAGGCCAGCAGTTAGAGACCACGTTTCAGAGCCATAGAAGATAAGATTAAGATAAGATAGAAGATATTACATGATATGTATTTTTATAATAAGATCAACCATTATCAAGAAATTTCAATATTTATATAAATATGAGATCTCTAGTTTGCCCTGAGACAGAAAAAAATGCCATGAAAAATGATCCAACTTCAAAAACAATCAAGTAAAGTTATTATATTATTTTGGAGTTAAGTTCTGCTAATGAAAGAGTTGTTTCTTCCTCCCAGACGGTGGTGCGCAACGTGTGCAAGGACGAGACCCTGGTGAACGGGAGGCTCGTGAGCGTGGCGGCGCTGCAACACGGTGACGTCATCAGCATCGGCGGCCGCCAGCTGCGCTGGGAGTACACCGACCCCACCAAGCACAGGCCACAGGCGCCTGAGCCAGGTGATACCATGCTTTAATTATTCCGGCCTAGTGTTTTTTTGAGACCCTAAAAAGTGACATCAAATTTATTGAATATTTTTATTTAATTTATTCAGGTACAATAAACAGCTACATTAGGAGTAAAATACCCAATTTTTGATCACTGGCCCTATAGCCAAACAGCAGACGACAATAGTTATCACTGAGCAGTCACTAATACATTTTCAACTTTATACTCCAGCGTGTAAAATTTAAAATTTATTGGAGTTTACAGATCGTTTGCATTTGTTATTTCGTTATCGCTCAGCAGTCTTTAATAGATTTTCAATTTTACATGCTGGGGTATAAAGTTGAAAATGTATTAGTGACTGCTCAGAGATAACGATTGTTGTCTGCTGTCGTCTGCTGTTTGGCTGTAGGACCAGGTACATAATATATTTACATCTCTCATATTCGGTAAGTAGGTCCTTATTACCCCCAAATGGGGCTTGTAAGTAACCAATTAGCGCTCTAAGGTAATAATGTAGTTAGAAAAGCCCTAGGGCGGTAAGTAATTAAAAAAAAAAACTCTTCACTCTTTCAAAAAGTTCGCGTACGTCTAACCATCATACTGGCAATAGACATCATGCATTCAGCCCAATGACAAAAGAGGTCGCTTCGCTATTCAGCCTTGTCTTCGTATGAGTATAATAGTCATCGATTTTAAATATCGAACGGCGAAGCTCAATTTCGTTCTTGAAAAAATAAAATTAAAAAAAAAAAGATGAAAAAAGGCGGGAATAGTTAATTAAATATTGTTTGTTTTTGGGATTTTTTTTTATAATTACGTGCAAATTAGGAAAAAAAAACATGAGTTCTGCGAGTGATGAAGATATAATCTGCACTCTCGATTCAATGAAAGTTGTTCTTATTTCACTATAAATTTTAACTAATCATTTTATGCCGGTTTTTTTTCTACTTACCTCACAATCGAGATGTAAAGCAGAGTAGTTAGCTCGGGTGTAAGCATCAATTGCACCCTCGAACTATATAAATATCTCGAGCTGCAATTGATGCCTTACAGCCCTCGGCTACTAATCTACTATTAGTGCATTTAATTTTGGATTTATGGCTTTATTTTTAACCGACTTCAAAAAGGAGGAGGTTATCAATTCGACGGTATGTTTTTTTTTTTTGTATATTTGTTACGCGATTACTCCGCCAATTGTGGACCGATTTTTAAAATTCTTTTTTTGTTCGAAAGGAGGTACCTCGGAGGTGGTCCCATAGTCACCAAGTTGGGATCTGATGATTGGATCCTGGAGAAATCGAGGGTAACCCTCGAATTTTATAGGCCAACACACCGTTTTTGGCAAATTTTATGAAATAATTTAAGGACTTGCGTATGGTAATCGTCATCTCATGTAGCTGAGCTGATGATGGAAGGTACAACTCCTTAACAGTAAGGAGAAGGCATCAACTGATTTAGTTTTTTTTTTTTTTTCATTAAGTATTTCAAAGCACTACAATTTAATAAAGGTCTGGAGTTTATCTGATGATGGAGCCGAGAGACAGTCGAGGGAACTCCTCAAAGATTCACAGCAGCTATCTTGTGTTTGAGCTTGATTAATTTGTATTGATAAGAACGTTACACCTAGATGAGTTGTAACTGTTATTAGTGGTCTGATGACGAAGACGAAGGACAGTTCAGGGAATTCCTTAATGGTTAACAGTAGCTACCTTGTGTTTGGACTTAATTCATTTATATTTATGAGAACTTTACACCTAGATGGGTTGTAACTGTCATTAGGGTTCTGATGATGAAGACGAAGAACAGTTCAGGGAACTCCTCAACGGTTTATAGCAGCTATCTTGTATTTGGACTTAATTCATTTATACTGGTGAGAACTTTGCACCCATATGGGTTATTGTTAAATGCAGTATACCTGCCATTTGGTCCCATAAAAAAATAACCGGTGCTACGGATAGTAAAATTCTAGTGCATATGTAAGAAAATAATGTATTTGACAAGAATTTGGGTTGAATATTTAAACTAATAAAAAAGGGTAAAATAAAAAAGTTTTTTTAAAAAAATATAACCGACTTCTAAAAAAAAACAAGCACGAAAAAGGGTTAAATAACCTACCAAAAAACTTTTCTTACGGAAGTCGGTGGCAAAAAAAGTCAAAGAAATATAAAAGCAAAGCCAACGACTTCCGAAAGAAAAGTTTTTTGGTAGGTTATTTAACCCTTTTTCGTGCTTGTTTTTTTTTAGAAGTCGGTTATATTTTTTTAAAAAAACTTTTTTCAGCTGGACAGGTCTCCATATTCTTATTTCTACATTTTCCTTTTCTTGTAGTTTTTGTACAGGAGGCTGCAAATTTTTTTGAATTACTCACATAAAGTAGAAACTGAATATTATTTTAATTACTTGTTGCATTTACGTATTTCAAACTTTATCATTTTAAATATAATTCTGCGTTGTTGTTTTTGTGTCGGGAGTTAAAAACAAGTGTTGTGCAGCTCTGTACGTGGGCCAGCTGGGTGGACGTCCCCGCCGCGCGACCAGACGCTCGGGCCCCTCGGGCGGCGCGCGCGACCCTCAGCTGCAGCTGGCCCTCGAGATGTCACACCGCGCCTCCATGCCTGGTAACTGTTCTACTCAAATATTACAACCCTAAATAGAATTAGAACCTGCTGCCGCGACCAGACGCTCGTGCCCATATGTTATTTGTAAATGTTTTATTTGTTTGTTTCCTATACTAATAAATAGGGCCCGGATAAATATGTATTAAAAAATCTAAATTATGTACATAAAATATGGACGAAAAAAACAAAAATATGGAAAAAATATGGAGTATAAAAAAACAATACTTTTTATAACTAAACATTGTTTTATTGTAAGAAAACGGTCACTCGTGACGTACATAGTTACAGTTACATTTAAAATACGAAAAAAAAAATAGTGAAATTTTTATTTCAACAAAAATAACAGTTTTATTCAACTTCCATTACATTAGCCTTATCAAATTGGTTGCAATACACAATGACGTGCTTCTTTAAATTACCAAAATTTAAACTCGTGACGATTTGGTCGAAATATAGCCTTATATTGACTGAATAGTGTGCGAGTGAGACAACACGATAAGCGTCTTCATTTTAGATTCCTTTCTTCGATGAACCGGGTTATACCTACTAACCTTCATAGTGCAGATGCAACGAAGCAAAATACGACGATGAAACGCGAGAGGAACGAAATACGCAGCCGTGTAGTGGCGGGAACGTAAATTTTATGTATTTTTGTGAATATATGGACGATTGTAACATTTCCTTGTAAAATATGAACTTAACTTTGAAATATGGAAAATAAAACTTGGTTTTTCAGTCTAAATATGACAATCGATGTAAAAAACACATTCTAGGCTGAAAATCACGTAAATTAAAAATATGTATTTACATATTAATCCGGGCTCTACTAATAAAAGTGTTGTCATTGACAGGCAACGCTGGCGGCAAGCAGGTGGCCATCGTGCAGCCTCAGAGAAGAGACACCAGCGAACAAATCGGTAAGAACGAACCGACGACGAGCACACCTCCGCCATATCGTATCACACCGCCGCTAATATACAACACCGTCGTAGATAAGAACCCGCCGCGGTCGCCGCTGCAGGCTAACAAACGGCCGCGGACTTCCAAGAGCGACCCGGACACGTCCACGAGCGAGGCGGAGCAGGACACGAAGCGCAAGTCGACCGCGCGCCTCAGTCCCAAGGGCGGGCCGGCCAACTTACAGAACACGACCAAGGCCACGCTGTGGATAGAGTCGCGGAAGACGAGCCCGCGCAGGGCCAGCGGCCAGCAGACACAGGCTGGCCGGGCCAGTGGCCAGCAGACACAGGCTGGCCGGGCCAGTGGCCAGCAGACACAGGCTGGCCGGGCCAGTGGCCAGCACACACAGGCTGGCCGGGCCAGTGGCCAGCATACACAGGCTGGCCGGGCCAGTGGCCAGCAGGTGCAGGCCAGCCGCTCCAGCTCCTCCCCCCGCCCCCCCCCGCTCCCTCCGCAAGCCCACCCCGCTCCGCCTGACGGTGCTGCGTCGTGCACAGAGCGCCAGCAAGATCAGCGTCGCTAAGATTGAAGGACCACTTAAAATGGGTGAGTACTCACATTACTAATACAGTTTTTATAGTCCCTCTAGGGGTATTGTGATGTCTTACTGTGCGTTTCAACAAAGAATAATGACTGACGCTAAAGCACAGTGTTCCAAAAACACCTCAAGTTGGATATTCTTAGCTAAGCTTAAAATAATTAATAAATTCAAAAAAAATAAAAACCCACGTTTATAAATGTAAAAAATAGAATTTGAGTCCACACAAATTTAAAATAACTTAATGCTAAAGAAATTTTATTATAATAAATAATATCCCATAAATAATCCCTTAAATAATATACGCCCCCACCCCACGTTTTGAGTGGCCCCTCTCTCAGCCCCGTAAGTAACCTTACGGGGCTGAGAGAGGTTTCTTATTTTTAGGACATTTAAAAACGGGGGTTTTTAGATTTTATAAATCTATTAATTATTTTATTATTTTTATCTATGTTCATCGGCTTTGAAGCTACCCTGAAAATTTCAGCCTGCTAGCTTATCGGGAAGTGCCTCAAAATTGAGTTGCAAAAATCCAACCGAAACAACAAACAAACAAACAAAAACGTGGGAAAAACACGCTTTTAGCTCGCACTAAAAATTATACTTTTTAGTTTTCTTAATATTCAAACTTATCTTATTCGCAACTTGGGACGGCCGCCATGTTGGATTTAGGTCACGTGATATTTTTTTTTCGTATCCCATTCAGCAAACCCTTTCATTTAATACCCTATTATGGGGGTGCATTTCAAATAGCCAATCCGCCATCTTGGATGTCCGCCATGTTGGATTTAAGACACGTGACAATATTTTTCATATTCCTGACAGCAAACCCTTTCATTTGATACCCATATCATGGGGGTGCATTTCAAATAGCCTGTCCGCCATATTGGATTTAAGTCACATGACTATTTTTTTCGTATTCCTGACAGCAATCCCTTTCATTTGATACCCATATCATGGGGGTGGATTTCAAACAGCCAGTCCGCCATCTTGGAAGTCCGCCATATTGAATTTGTTATGAAGTTTCTTAGCTAGTCATGTATTGTCATCAGAACTCAGAGTGTGTGCAAAATTTCAGCCTGCTAGCTTATCGGGAAGTGCCTCAAAATTGAGTTGCAAAAATTCAACCGGAACGATAAACAAGAAAAGTGAGTGTATAAAAACGTTTGAAAATATTAATCTAAGTACCAAACACACTCCCCAATGACAATGCTTTATAGTTTTGAAGAAAACTGTATCTAAAGTTACACTATAGTTTGATTATTAATTCGAGTCAGTAAAATGACAAGTGCAACTGTCACTGATACATACAAAATGAAACAAACCAGGAACATTGGAAATGTCATTTTACTGACTCGAATTAATAATCGTATTTTAGTATGAAAACGCCTAATAAAATTTTCGTAGCAAATCTTACTTACAAGAGTTTTACTTCTCCAAACTTACAGTCTAAGTGATTTGCAAAAAATATTTATGTGCAAATTATTTAATATCATTAATTGACAAATATAATATGTATCATGTATAATCTTTTTATTTTGTTTCACTTAATTATTCTATAAACTCACCGTATTATTATCGACCTATAATAACTTTTTTTATATCATCTCAACAAGTTTTTGTTGTAGATTATAACTTGAAGTGAACTTTTCCTAGTCAAGTGTCAAAAAAAATTGCCAATTGTCAACTTCCTTATTACAACAGATATCTATGCCTTAGACTTAGAGGAAAGAGATGGTCCTATAATTAATTGATTTACTCTCTTTCTATCACAATGTTAGGCAGAGAATGCTCGATCTCTGCTATGTCTATATTTTTGCTGACCCTACCGATTTCGGTAGGACCTTCGATTTGACAGATATGACGTCTCAATATGGCACCAAAGCCGTCCTATTCTTAGTTAAAACACAGTAATAGCATAGTTCAAATAAAGAAAAATTTGTTAGTGATGTTCCGATGTTCCGGAAATACCAAAAAAGGCGATTAACAAGAGCGTTTTCGTTAGGAAACTCATTTACATCAGTAATTAAAGTGTTCTTCGCTTGCGCTGCACGAACGACCTCTAAACTTGACGTCTTCCTACATTCGTGTCTAAATAATGAGAGTGCATCGGCCTTGAATAAAATGAAGTTTGTAAATATATCGCAGCGATAACTCCCACCACCGCTCCATAGCCGCCATTCATTATCATATTGGCGCGGATCACTCGCGCCTCGCCGGCGCACTCCGATTTACATATTATTACGTAATCACTCACTGACTGGCGGATGCATGCGCGACACACACGTATGAATTCAACAACATTTTGCTTTAATTGACTGTCCAATTAACATAGTTTGTTACTATTTCTGAATGCAGTTTTACGTAAAAATAAATATTAAGACTGGTTTTCTCTATCTACTATCGCTTTTTGTTGCAAGACTTTTCTATTTCAGCTTGTTATGATGATTGCGAGCGCTGACGTCACTATCTTCTGCGACTGCATTTCCCCCGTTATCTATTAGCTCGGCGTGACTCAGTACCTGAGCTCACGAGGATTTATTAATGAAGTTATGTAGAACTGTAGGTGAGGGAAGTAATAATAGTAACGAGTGTCGTGTTGTCATACAGATCACACCAAGCAGGCGGCCATACGTTTGATGACCGGTCACACGCCGAAGCCCAAGTCGTCCAGTCCGTCCTTTGTTGTGAAGAAGCCCAGCCCGGTGCGCCGCACGCCTCGCTCGCGCAACTCCCGCGCCACTCCCGGCAGCACTCGCGCAACACTCGGCGACAGTCGCGCAACACTCCGCGACAGTCGCGCCACACCTGACAACAGTCGCAGCATAGTCGATGACAGTCGCGCGACACCCGGCAACATTAGCAGAAACAGAAGTGGCGCCGACCGCACTGTGAGTACTAACACTAACTACACACTTTAAATCATATCACACAATACGCGAACAATAATATAGCACATGGAGGTAAAGATTAAGTTGGAATAGCATTATCATCAAAATATTGTCTCCGCCCGACACACAAGTACATAGAAAAAAAGGTGCGAAATATTTTATATATTACATTTAAATCATTATAACAATAGCACCTTCTGCCTACACGTTGTAACCTTGTGTGAGCTAGTGTCATTAGCTATAAATTGAAATGGACGCGCCCCTTCAATGCGCTCCGTTCAGAAATATAGCTATGCAATAGAGCATATTGCAGTGACGTCCATAAGATCTTAAGTTTAATTAATATAATGCAAAATAGTGCAAGTTTTACATAAAAATAAAACTTGTATTATTTAGCAGAGACGATGCACAGCATCGGTGAGAGGGCGCTGTATACTTCCCGTCAGCTGTCAGCCAATCACAGCTCTTGTAGTCACGTGTTTCCGGTAGTAACGTGGTCCCAGGTGGCGTGTTCGCTAATGGCGGACTTTTACCTCATAGAAGTCTCTCACCAGGAGACCTGAATGGATGCTGTGCATCGTCTCTGCTAAATAATACAAGTTTTATTTTTATGTAAAACTTGCACTATTATTCGGCATGTGACGATGCACAGCATCGGTGAGAGACGTGTTTATAACTCCTGGTGACCACAACGACGCTATGTGAGAGTATGATAAAATTTACTGAAAAATAAAATCCATAATTACATATCAACATATATTTATTATACAGATCAGAATATGGTACCTCTAGCTTTACAATTCAATTAAGGTATGTACCTAGAAATATTTTGATTTCTAATATATTTAAAATAGTTTAGAATAATGTAATAATCTGGAAAATAAGAATCAATCAGCTAAACAACGATATAGAGACCATCGATTTTATCTTATATTGGTTCAAAATTATTCGAGAGATTACTCGGATTTGGTGAAGTGACGACTTTACCTATAATCTGTTTGCAATAATATTTGGCAAAAGTATTCGGTCTGCGCCAATTACCACGAGAGAGGATATCTTCAATTGGAACATTTTCGTACCAATTCAAAGAAGCCACGGCTGAACGCACACTTCCAGGTGATGCAGATATACCTGCATCTTTTAGTAAGCTTTTAATCCAATTACCTATCACAGTTCGTGATGCACTTTGTGTGGGACCTCGAATTGACACAAACAACGAATGATTACATTCAGCTGAACGTCTCGGTCTTCCCAATTCCAAAACTTTCCTAAACCAATTAACTGGACATATATTTTCGTTAGCGTGACAATATAGTTTCCAGCCTGATTGCCTGTACGCAGCAGTGTCAGTCTTTGACCCAAACATGGGATACAGAATGATGTGATCACCCTGATCGATATAGTGACTTGATGAGACCCTGAGTAGAGTAAGGTCATGAACTCGTCTTCCTGACGCTAACAACAACAGACAAGCCAATCGTCGCGACGCTTTGAATAACGTCATGTTATTAGGAGGATTCGTCTGCATCCAGGCAATCAGTTCACCTGGATCCCAAATAGGAGGCTTCTCTACTCTAGGAGACTGGAGGGAGATAGCTTTAAGAATATGTTTTACTAAGAAGTCTGAATTCAACTTTTTGTTACAAGCCGGTCTTCCAAAGGTTAGAACTACAGATTTATGCAACAATATGGTAGGATAAGCTAATCTTTTCTCAATGAATAGGAATGCTAAAATTCTTGTCAAACTAACATTATTGGGACAGCGGAAATCAAAATTGTTTTCTTCACACCATTTGACCCACCGGGACCAGGCCGGTCTTTAAGTTCTAAGTGTGGACTCCCTCCAGCTAGATCGGAGCAAGGACCTTTCAGCTTCTGACCAATTATTAGTTATTTCGCCCCACCCGCTATTTTCCAAACATAGAGCTCCATGTCTTGAATGCGAGGAGGCGGCAGGCCCGTGCTCCGATCCACTAGAACTTGAGCTAGATTGGGGATTCTCAAGGGTCTGCAGAGTGCTCGACGTCGAAGGTCTGGTAACCAATAAGCTCTCTTCCACATTGGGGCCACTATCAAGTAAACGCCTTGAGCCGAGTTCAGATGTTGTAGAACTCGAGGGATCAGGCTCGGAGGCGGGAACACCCACGCCAGCTGAAATAGCCACTGACGACTGAAGGCGTTGCAAAACTGAGCTGATGAGTCTGAACCATCTTTGGTGACATATTTCCTCACAACCCTGGTTTCTCTGGTGGCAAAGAGGTCTACCTGGGGAACTCCAAATTTGCGAAAAACAAATCTTAGAGCTGGTTTTAGTAGATGCCATTCTGCTGCCTGTTTCCCGCGAGATAACCTGTCTGCCATATCGTTGAATCTTCCTGGGATATATTCCGCAGTCATGTAAATATGTTCCCTGTCTAGAAGCCTTAAGAGTTGGTAAGTCATGTGAAGTAAGGCCGCTGATCGTGTTCCGCCTTCTTTTCGGACGTAGGAAAGAACTGTGCGATTGTCCGATTGCAGACTCACATGGCGGCCGCGAAGGTGAGATCGGAAATGTTTCACTGTTGCTTATATGGCAAACATTTCCTTTCGATTGCAGTGCCAGCGCAGCTGGTCTGGTTTCCACTTTCCTGAAACCGAGAGATCGTCTAACTGTGCCCCCCACCCGTAATCTGCAGCATCCGTGGTCATGAAATGATGAATCAACTCCGGGTGCAAGCTGTTCCGAACTAAGGGCTTTTCTAAAGTTGTGATCCACCAGTTCAGATCCTTTTTGACCATGTATGTGATTTCTACAGGTTTGAGAGGAGGAAGACGCTTCAAAGTTCGAGAAAAAATTTGAAGTTGGCGGCAGTGAAGACGACCTCTTGGAATGACAAAGTTGGCGAAGTTGAGAGTGCCTAAAATAATCTGCGCTTCCTTCAACGAAATTTTTCCCCTGCGAATAACTCTCCTCGAGAGCGATAGAATTGTCTGGGTCTTTTTGGGAGGTAAACACTTGAAATTTTCTTTGGTGTTCCAAATGAACCCGAGGTATTCCATTTCTTGAGAGGGTTCGGTGACAGACTTCTTGTAATTTATTGTCCACCCTAACATCTCTAAAATGTTTACAGCCAAAACTACCTGAGACCGCAGAAGACTTTTCGATTGGCATGCTATCAGATAATCGTCTAAGTAGACTACTACTCGCATACCTTTGGATCGTAGAAGTTGGGCCACCCAGTTGGTCAACGCTGAGAAATTTTTTGGTGCGCAAGATAGGCCGAACGGCACGCAGGTCATCTGCAGAATTTTTTGACCATAAATTAGTCTGAGGAATCGGCGGTGGTTTCTCAGGATGCTTACGTGGAAGTAAGCTGAGGAGAGGTCCAGCTTCACCATCCAGTCTTCCTTTTGTAAAAAATGGGGTATCTGAAAGTTAGAGACCAGTTTGAATGGTTTTGGAACTATGTGCTGGTTCAGGCGCTTCAGGTTGAATATAGGTCGCTTGGACCCGTCGCTCTTGTTTGTAAGAAGTCGCTCTTGTTTGTAAGAAACATCGTTGAGAAAAAACTCGGACCGGCATCCCGATGATCCACAACTTCTAGAACGCCTTGTTCTAATAATTGTTCTACCTGGATTGACATTTCCAGCGATTGTGGGGTTTTGAATCGGCGCATGGTTTGTACTGATGGATGAATAAGTGGTGGTTTGGAGGTAAATGGCAGACGCATTCCCGTGATCATCCCGAGAAGGGCCTCCGGAGCCCCCAGCGTCTGCCACTGTCTCCGATACGCTCGGAGACAGCCTCCGTAAAAGTGGTGTGGTTGCGAGTTATTTGTCATACTTCTTCTTGCTTGGCTGAGGGTCTTTATTGTGGAACTTCTTGTTATTTTGCTTGGCAAGGTTCTTGCCTTTGCTTGAATTCCAGTTGTTTTGACGAAAGGGCACATTATTTTGTGGTGACTCGCGAAGGTTTGGTCTATTTGGTTTGCTCGCCACCTTAGGGGTGGTCTTATTTTGACCTTTTTCGGTGCTGAACCAAGGACGGACCCATTTGTCAATGCCACCTGTATTATGAATGTAAGTGCGCAGTTGAATTTCATCAAATAGGCAATTAGAACTCGGAGGGATCTTACGCAGACCGTCACGAAGGTTCTTATTTGTAATTTCGCTTAGGATTCGCTCCCGGCGATTTTCTATATATTCAGCTCGTTTTCCGCAAACTAGCTGCATGATTTCCTCACTAATTTTGTGGAATTTTGATGAGGGTAGAAATGATTCCGAGATTTTATCGAAAATGTTAGAGGCTGTAAGTGAAGCATCAGAAGAAGCTGTCCAATCAATAAAATTCTGTAAGCTTTGATTGAGTAGCTCGCGTTGTGAGATTAAGGCATTACACAGCACATCCTTGCCGCGTAATCTTTACCCTTAACAAACTGACGAAGTTCATCGTTAATATCAAGCTCGATAAAGCCCGGTGCAGCGTTATGAATCTTCAAGGCGTCCGCATAGCGCACATCCTTCCACGAAGAATCACCGAATTTTTGTAACGCTTCAAGTCGCTTCACGTGGTCCGGGTTAGAGCGAGGCACCTTAGGGTCCTTTAACCACGTGTTAACACTGCTTAAATTTAAACGCGGAACTTCACTGCATATATTATTGGGTGCCACTGGCGGACGATTCAAATTAAAGTCTAACGGTAACGCGGAACTAGGTCCAGGAACTGGGTCCGGCACCTGAGCCGCTGTATCATTATTCGGAGCTGAACCGGATGCAGATGAACCCAAGTTTTGCATTAAAAGGTTCGTTAGTACAGCCACTTGGTTCACAAGGTTTGAAATATCTGATGACTCACCGCATTTCCGTCGCTTTACCTCAGAACCCGAAGAATCAGTTTGTGAAGAGCTCGAATCGCTTCTTGGTAGCCGGCGTTTACGGCTCGATGAAGACATCAAGTCGTCGCCTACCTGCTCTTCTTGTTCCGAATCACAAATATTCACATTTGCACTATTTATTTGATTTTCACTCATTTTATTTTTAATTTATAACACTTAGCACTTTTCGAAATAAAATAAGATTCAAAATATTATAAGACTGCAAACTCTAATTTTGATGTTGCTTGCTCGAGAAGTAACGACGCTATGAGGTAAAAGTCCGCCATTAGCGAACACGCCACCTGGGACCTCGTGACTACCGGAAACACGTGACTACAAGAGCTGTGATTGGCTGACAGCTGACGGGAAGTATACAGCGCCCTCTCTCACCGATGCTGTGCATCGTCACATGCCGAATAATGTATTATTTAAATAAGGTTTTTTGAATGATAAAAGAGTGGTTTTAATAAATATAATGATTGTAGTCCAAAGAGTTACAATATTAACACCTGTTAGACTGCTTTCTTAGTTTTCTTACGAATTTAAAAGCGAAATATTCGCATTTGTTTAGATCAAACATGTGCCACTATTTACTTAGTTTTTAAAGCGATTTACGATTTACATAATGATTTATATTAGAACATTGATTTTGTAAGTTATCTTGTAGATGTGCTTATTGTATCGTGGACTGTCAAAATTTAACAGCTATTAAAGGTTTTATGGCTCACGTATTTTTACTGTTTGATCGTCTACACTCGCGAGCAAAAGTATGGAATAACTTACTTCGATTCCGCGCGATCTTGATTACTTATAACTAGTACTAATAAAAATGGTACTATTTTAGAGTTTTAACTATTAACTTTAAATTGATACAAATTTATTCAAATCTCGCCATTATTTAAGAAGGTATCCCGGATCAATTCCAAGTAAGTGATTCTATTTGCTCGCGAGTGTATATTTACCTATAAATGATAGAATTAATAAATAATTATTTTTTTGTATGAATTACAGATGATAAAATCCAAAATACAAACAAAACTGAAACTCACATTATTGTTTTAGGTAACCATTTTAGAGATAACCGATTCAGAAGGAAGAAATTCATCCTTGAGAAACAGTAACGCATCACGACGCTCAGCAGCAAAGAGTCCCAAGATCTCGTCCGGCACGAGCAGCCCCAGGAAGTCCGCACTCAAGGACCCGTCGGCCAAGCGAGGGGGGCGCAAGACTGAGTCTATCAAGTTCGACCTCAGCAACCTGGAGAGTCACTCGCACGACGACGACCTCCTCATGTTGAGCACCTCTGAAGATGACGTCACGCTGCGCTACTCGCCCTCCCCCTCTCCCTCTCCCTCCCCCCGGCGCCCCATCCACTCCCGCGGCAGCCGCCTGCTGTCCCGCTCACTGGGCAGTGCCGGCCCCCCTCCCTCCCCGGCCGCCCCCCGCCGCACTCAGCCCCCCCCTCCCCCTCCCCCTGCACGTACCAAGCGTTCGTCGCGCGGCAGTCTGATCCTACAGAAAGCTCTCGACGACACGGACACGTCTTCATACTCGCGCCGCACGACACAGTCCGTGTCGGACGACAGTCGCAACACGACGGTCACTACGGCGCGCAGGACTCGCACGCTCAGCCCGCGCGTGCCTCGCAACGATCTCGAGTCCTACTCCATCGTGGACCTGGTCTCCATCGACACTGAAGAGTCTGCTGTCTCTCCGTCTGTGTATAACTCGGTGGGATCCACTACCAGCGCGTCGTTTGGGACACCACAAAATAGTATCGGTCGGAAAACGAGGTCTACCATCGACCCGACGCTGTTGGGTTCGAGCACGCCGTACGTGAAGAGCGGGGCTCCCTCGCGGCGCTCTCGCTCCAGCCCCGACGCTCCCTCGCCTCGCTCCCGCTCCAGCCCGGGCCTGCACGCCAGCTCCGTGAACGACACCCGCTCCACCGTGAGGAGCTCGCGGTCGAGACGCTCTAAATCCTTGTCGACTCCGGAGAACACAGAGGATGTCAAGAAGCACATCTCAGTGAACAGCACGCGAATCTCGCGCGCGTCGAGGAGCCGCTCGCGACTCAACGACAGCGAGCTACTGCTGCTGGACGATGACGACGACTCACCCAGGACCTCCAAGAGAATCAGCACCACACTCAAATCTGGTAGGGCTAGCTCACAGGCGGCAGGTGACGACACAGAACTGACACCCACGCACACTCCTACACAAGGCGACGGTACCTTTACCCCAGAAAATAGACACAGCCCTGAAGAACCGAGCACCCCGGTCCTTAGTATTCAAAGTCTTTTAGATTCCAGCCATAGTTCCTTCATCTCACAAAGACCAACAAAAAAAGGCAGACCGTCGTTCAATACTAAAAGAAAAACTATCGCAGGTGTCACCGGACCGAAAGCTAGAGTCGGTGCTAAGTCCAAGTCTTTGAGCTTTAGCACCAGGAAAACTAAACTAAGATTGAGCAGTGAATCTGTGGAGGTGATGAATAAAACCGATGACAGTGAGATAGTGACGCCTAAGAGCGCAGTCAAGTTGGTGCCTGAAGGAGTTAAGAATAAACACTCGACGGCCAAGAAGCCGCTGTCGAAACGATCCATCATCGACGACTTGAACCAGTCCGACATAGTGAAGCAGCTGTTCAACAGTCCGGTCAAGAGGAAGCTGTCGCAGAGCATGACGGAGTTCTCCAGGAACCAGCTGTTCGAGGACGACGACCTCGTGCAGAAGAAGCGTCCCACGCGCAACACCATCGCCCTCACCGGCCGCACGCCCGACAACTCTCTGCTGGACCACACGGAGTCCTACACGCCCGAGATGTTCGTGAGTCCCATCAGCACCCCCACTCGCAGCCCCAGTCTGGAGGGAATTAAACTTATGTTCGCTAAAACGACTCCCGAGAACGATCTAAGAAATGTCCGCGGTGTGAAAGCTCTCCTGCGCACGCCGCGCACGAGGAGGTCCATCAAGAACGACCTCACCAATGTGTCCGGGGTCAAAGAAATATTTGCTAAGAGCCCTAAGAACAGGTTAAGCGATGTCCGAGTTAAAGAAGTGTTTGTTTCGTCGCCTAAAAACGACTTGCGGCGCGTGACCGGGGTCAAGTCTCTGTTCCAAACTGCCGACAAGAGAAAGTCGCCGAGAAATGAATTGAACGACGTAAGAGGAGTAAAGAAACTCTTCAACACGAAGAGTCCGGCGAACGACCTGCGGAACGTGTCGGGAGTGAAGAGGACGCTGCGGAGACAGAGTCCCGGGAACGACCTGCGAGATGTGCGTGGAGTGAAGCGCATGTTCCGGAGAGAGGGACGGAACGACCTCAGTGACGTCAGTGGAGTCGAGGAGCTGTTCAACTTGTCCAACTATTCGTCGGCGACAGTATCTACTCGAGCGGAGAGCTTGTTCGATCAGCTCGTCGGCAAGCCGCAGATACGGGCGGTGTATTCTAAAACATTCTCATCTAAAACAGTTCCGAAGAAGAGTTCGAGAGGAAAGACTCTACATGTTTCTCTGGAGAAAATACCTGTCGCTGACAACAACTGGCTAGAACAGGAACTAAACAAACGACTACAGATCAAGAATTATCTCGACTCTCTGAATTCAGCCAACATTTCCAAAGTGAACAGAACAAAGTCGAATAAATCGAAATCATCGCACGCGTCCCTGGACGAGGTGACCGACGTGGACGCGCTGCTAGAACAAGACCTCAACAAAGACCAACACATTAACAAATACTTAGAATCTATGAGATCCGTCAATAATTCTAGGGCTAATAAATCGAAGGTCAACAAATCAAGAGCCAACAAGTCGAGGGTTAATAAATCCAAAACTAACATATCTAGAGCGAATGTAAGTCGTGAGCTATTGAAGTTGGTGACGGACACGGTGGAAGGAGAGGCGCCGCTGTGCGTGTCTCGAGTGAGGAGTGGGGCGGGCGGGAGCGGGCGCGAGAGCGGGAGCGGGCACGTGAGCCACGCGGAGCGGAAGGAGATGCACCTGCCGATCAAGAAGCGCTCGCTGGTGGAGGGTCGCACGTCTGTCGTGGCGGGTGTGTCCAGTGTGTCCAGTATGTCGGGTGTGTCAGGGCCGGCACTCCCGCTGAAGAAGCGCGGCGTCCCTCACTCGACGCCAGTGAAGCGCCAGGCAGGTCACCTCACACTGAACGCCTCAGTGCTGGCGCGCGTGTCGCCCATCCGCGCTGACGATGACACCATGTTCGCTCAGCACGATGCTTCTATCGCGTGAGTTGTATTTGTTTTGTTACCCTCAGTAAGAGTTTCAAGTTTTCATTGGTCAATCTAATATAACTAATATTATAATTGCAAATGTTTGGATGTCTGGATGGATGAATAAACATCTAACATGATCATGTCGGGATGTCCCAAGATCTGAGCTCGCTTCACTCGCTCTTCAAAGAGCAGTTAATAAATTTTTGATGAATTGTTCAGTCGCAAGCTAAAAAGTTGTGTAAAGGACAAAGGTTATGCCTTTTAAATTAATCTTATACATTTGTGAATTAAATTGCACCTGACTGATTATAAAAGAAGCGCAGATATTTTTTCCATAAACTTAAAAAACAAATTAAATTTTATTTCAGGTCTACTCAACCAAAAGAAACAACAGAAGTGAGGCCAAAGAGTACAAGAGGCACGAAGGCGAACGCTGAACAAGTGGAAAATATAGCCGCGACTGAAAGTGTCAAGTTATCGCCTAAGAAGACGCGCGGCAGGATGAAAGTGGCCAGTCCTAAAGCTAAACCTACTAGCCCTGTTAAGGTAAAAGATAGGAAAGTCAGTCCGGCTAAGGCTAAAAAAGCAAGTCCTGCAAAATTAAGAAAGGCCACTCCGACTAAGGTCAGTCCCGTTAAGGCCCGAAAAACCAGAAGAGCCAGTCCGGCTAAATTAAGTCCCACGAAGGCTAAAAAAGATAGTCCCGTAAAGGCTAAAAAAGCGAGTCCCGTAAAGGCTAAAAAAACGAGTCCCGCAAAGGCTAAGAAAACGAGTCCCACAAAGGCTAAAAAAGCAAGTTCTGCTAAAGCCAAAGCAGGCAGAACAGACACGGTTAAAAAAGCCAGTCCTAAAAAGCCAAAAATAGTCGGCCCTTCAAAGAAATTAGCCAGCCCTGTCCCAGTGAAAACGACGCGTTCTCGTAGAAACAATATCACAACGTTAGAATCAAATACTAAAAAGCGCGGAGCGTCGCTAGTGGTGGCCAAGAAATCTCCAGTTATGAGCCCGAAGCCGAGGGCGACGCGGAAACGAAACGAACCAGAAACTACGACAATGCCGTATATGACTCCTAAAAAAACTCGTGCGGCTCGCAAGGACGAGTCTGTGAAAGAAGGCAAGTCCAAGACACCGAAGAATACCAGAGCTAAAGTACTGAAAGCAACCGTCGTCGTGAGCAAACCATCGCCGCAGTTGAAGCCGCGCGCGACCAGGAGAGGACGAGCGGACCTCAGTGAACAAGAACCTACGAGGAACACACGGAAAACTGTGGCTACACAAGATAAACCAGAACCTCCAAAGAAATCTCCAGTACAGCGTAAATTATCGAGAAAAACTATAGTAGCTGAAGTGCAACCCAAAACTAGAGGTCGAAAAACTGTTTTCAGCGAAACTATAAACAGTGTTGAAGATGAAAAGCCTGAGGCTAAAGCTAAGAAGGGACGCAAAACAGATGAACCAGAAGCCAAGAAGACGAGGAGTAATAGACAAGAGAAGTCAATTGAGGAAGCTAAACCAGTAAGAACTCGCGGCAAGAAAGTGGAGACACAAGAGAGCGTGGAGTCCGCGGCAAGCACACGAGGACGACGGGCTGCACAATCTGTTAGTGTTACAACTGAAGTTAAAACACGCAAACGCAAGTCAGACACAGCCCCTGACAATGAGAAACCTTCTAAATTGAGGAAATCAAAGGAAGTCGCTGAAAAGGGAAGGAAGCGGGCGACTGAAGTGAGCACCCAAACTAAAAGTACGCGGAAGAAGTCCGCGGTCAAGGAGAGTAAAGAGAAAGTGAGCGAGGTGACCGTGAAGGTGACACGTGGCAGGAACACCGACGTGGAGCAAGACAACACGACCAAACCAACTGAGCGGAAAACACGAGGCAGGAAGGTGAGACACATTCGTGATTGTTTTACACTTGTCTTTAAAATTAGATTATGAATGTGACATTGTACTTCCTGTTTACAGGCCAATATTGAGAATGTTCCCGTCAACCAGGTGACAGGGAAACGTAAGAGACAGGCTACTGCAGAGCCATCGCCTGTGAAGGAAAGGAAAACACGCGCCACTCGCGGGAACACTCAGCCAGAAGGTATAATATTAATTATTTAACGAAGGTGCATTATTTATTTTATCTACTCTCATATCGTTAAATTCAAAATACAAACTCAAAACGAGTTTATAATGACGTACTTTACGCACAGTATATCGAAATGAAATTAAAAAATTAAATTATGACACTATTTCTCTAACAAAAGAATGTTATAATAAATTTTTTTTTCATTACGATACAGATCACAGATCATAGATACATCCATTTGATTTTTTATCTGTGGCTGCGCGCGCTGTGGCCCATGCATGCGCGGTGATAACGGGAATATTGGCGCCATAATACCTACTGTGTCAATCTTTCTTTTATTTGATAAATTCGTGTTCAATGAAAGTAGATAAAGTAGTGTATGAAACTACATAACTAGGTATTATACACTCGTGTGATACTTTTAAAAACCGGCCAAGTGCGAGTTGGACTCGCCCATGAAGGGTTCCGTAGCAGCAAGCATAGATTAGAGATATAATTATATTGAGATTAGTAAGTAATATACACAAACAAAAATAACTTTGTTTTTCATAGTATTTGTATGAATGGCAAAGTTATATTTGCGGTTTTTGAAAATGTACTATATCTCAAAAACTGCTAACTGTATCTCATCCAAACCAATTTTCGTTGGTAGTTTTGGTTGAGGTCTACATTATATATTTTTTTTTAGTTTTATCATTCTCTTATTTTAAAAGTTACGGGGGGGGGGACACTCTTTTTACCACTTTGGAAGTGTCTCTCGCGCAAACTGTTCAGTTAAGAAAAAAATGATGTTAGTAACCTCAATATCATTTTTAAAGACCTATTCATAGATACCCCACACGTATGGGTTTGGTGAAAAATTTTTTTTTGAGTTTCAATTCTAAGTATGGGGGGCACCCCCAAAATTTGTTTTGTTTTGATTTTTGTGTGAAAATCCTAATGCGGTTCACATAATACATCTTTCTACCAAGTTTCAACAGGATAGCTCTTATACTTTCGACAAAAAGTGGCTATGACATACACGGACAGGCAGACAGACAGACAGACATGACGAATCGGTTTAGTCTCAAAACGTACAAGTTGCAAAATAACCACATGGAAAAAAAAGTTCAAATCTCATAAGATACAAGTCTCGAAACTTCCAAGTTACAAAATAGTCAAGTCTCAAAACATCCATGTCTCATAATATACATTTTTAGTTAAGTGGTTTGTAAGTGGTGTTTTTTATATTTTTGACATCGATCTTAAATTTTCAATAAATAAAATTGGTGGAAACTATAAGGCTTGTTAAGATGTGTTTTTAATATAGGTAAATAATGAAAAAGTTTATGTGCAATTAACTCAGGCGAGGATAAGCACATTACCGAGGTCACAGTTTAATAATAATAAAAAACAATTTCATAGTATAATGTTGTTTTATGAAACAAAACATTAATAAAACACACACCAATAAATCAGAACCTAACCTAAACTAAATTTTTGTTTACAATTATTTACATATTGTACCTAAATAATTGTAAACAAAAATGAGTGACATTTAAATTAATCCAAATCAATTGTTCGATATTTTTTTTTATTAACACATATTATTACACATATTAATGGAGTTTAATGTAAAAATTAAAATAATTCGTTCCGTTGTTCTTAAAGGTGGGTATAGATATTAATATTTTCTTTCGAAATCAATGTAATGATTTCAGCAGAAAAATATATTTATTTTGATTCTGATTTATTTACAATGTCAGTGGTCTGCAGGCCATTAATAACTTCTTCTTGTGCTGACTTCCGCTGTTAAAGTATAGCGTTATACTTTCCATTTTTTTTTAACCTTTAGCTGCCGACCTGGTCTAAACGTAGCAGTTACGCCGACGTGACGACTGAGAGACGTCAAACTTTAAGTACTGAAATAAAATGTGTATTTGCATGCTACATTTTTCTATTTTATACATTAAAAAGATTGGCGTTTGAGGTAACAAACCACAGAATTAAAAAAAAAATACACGCTATTTTTTAGGTAAAATCAACATTTATTCGAGAGATCACAATTATTTGGCACTAAATTTTAAGGACTTACTTCAGTCTCGTTTTTCTCTAAAATTAAGTAATTAACAACAAATGAACTTAAAATACGTTATCTTCTATAAACTATTAACAAAATAAAACATAAATCTTACTTCTTAGTTAAAAAATAAAAATAATGACAGCACTCGAATATTTGGTACATTCACTACGTACGTGTGCAGTCAATGCATATTTGTAGGCAGCAAGTAAGGCACATTAGTTTCTTGCATTTGCAGCAACAGTACTTCGTTCGCCTTTTCAACCGACTGGGACAGATGGCACATGTCTTTCTAACACCTGAATCTGGATTCTGATAAGTTTTTGGTGGTGGAGGGTCGGGCATATCGGCGGGTCCAATAACTCGCTCGATACATGACCGCAATTCTCGTGGGATCCTATCATTGTAGACGCGTAATTTCATTTCCCCCTTCGGGATTACTAATTCACGTGCCAACAGGAGTAAAAATCGGCCACGACTGATGTTGTTCTTCATTGTTGTGAAGAGAAATCAACCATAATGATTTCTCCGTGGTAAACCTCCTCAACATGGGGATACGCGACCTCAACATCATCCTCATCGATTGTTCGGATTCCGTGTTGTGATCGCTCTCTAAAATAAAATCAGGATCGCCTACATCGTCGTCAAAATCACTACAGCTGTCGTCACTCTCGTTTATGAGATTTTCACATATCTCTTTATCTTTTAAATGCCTATTCTGTTTTCGCAGTTTCGGAGGCTTCTCAGGAACTGAATCGTCATCATTTGCAGGTTTTTTCTGCTCACTAGACGTGATGTTTCTCCTTTTAGGCATTCTGCAATTTTAAAAGTATAATTTAAAAGCCGATGTGACGTCAATCAGACACTATAAGCTACCACACATGAATACCGAGGTGACGACCAAGAGACGTACGAAATTTAGTACATAAACACCGTACTTACGTCTGTGAGACGTCGATCGCTTCAATACGGAGAAGTGTGCACTCGCCGCGGGCGCAGCGTCAACTGATGGCATGGGACGCGGAGGGAGGAAGGTAGCGGGAAGGGCGACGCTTAAAGGTGGCGTGATTTTAGAAATATTTCAAAATTAAAAGTTAATACGTCTGTGAGACGTATAGGTCGGTAGTTAAAGGTTAAATTGCTGGATCAAGGTAGATGTCAAAAATATAAAAAAAAACACCACTTACAAATCCACTTAAATAAAAAATTTATATTATGAGACATGGATGTTTTGAGACTTGACTATTTTGCAACATGGAGGTTTCGAGACTTGTATCTTATGAGATTTGAACTTTTTTTTCCATGTGGTTATTTTGCAACTTGAACGTTATGAGACTAAACGGACGAATCTATAAGGGTTCCGTTTTTGCCATTTGGCTACGGAACCCTAAAAACTCGCTTCGCTCGTTTTTTAAACTCACACTCGTGTATAATACCCCTCATTATGTGACAGTTTCATAAACTACTATTGTATTGCAAGTATTTCTATCTGTTTTTAAATACCCCATAATAATATCAACTGCGTCATAGTGTTTGTGAAATGTATCCGAGTGTTTGTTCGACAGGCAAGCCAGCGGGCCGCAGCCGCCGGAGATAGCGACCATTCATCGACCATCAACAGCAACTCAAGTACAAAAATAAATAGTTTACTTAAATAAGGTGAGTCCTTATCATTTGCTAGTCGTTGTTACTAACATCCATTACAACATTATTAAAAGCACGGAACAGAAAAAACAGTGGAAATGCAATGCACCAAACTTAATATGGGAACCGCTGTCGCCAAACTCACACAAATTAACCGATAATCATATATTGCACTACAAAGAAACAATTCGTTTGATTGGTAGTTTTAAGTTTAAACAAAATTAGCCTACATCACAGATTTGGAAATAAACCCTGGCGTAATACAAATAAGATTTATTTTGCTTTAGCGGCAAAACGTATTTACGGTCTACAGTCTCACTAAGATTCGATTGATGAGTCAATTCCGCTACTCTGCAATAGATGGCGCTATTCTCAGGGGGTCGCAATTATCAACTTAATTGCGTTAGACACACGGTTGACATTTGCGTGATCGTGGCGTGATCGGTCGAGTTTTGCCGCTACTCGGTTAAGGCCGCACCACGTAGAACATTAAAATTCTTTACCGATATCGATAGATACCCGATATTTTGTTCAATTAGCATAAATAAGACTTTTTGCGAGTACATTTATTTATTTGGTACACAAACCGCTGTTAATTTATAAACCATTAATTAATAGAAACACAGACAGACACGTAAATTTAAAATTTAATAAAAGTGCTGGTATATATTCATGAATATTTATTCTATTGATATCTAAGGGTGTTACCGCACCAATCGATCGATCGATGGTGGAGTGAATAAGTCGACGTCGATCGAGCTGCGATTGGTGTAGTAGAAACTATCGATCGACGTCGACCAGTCCATTCTACCATCGATCGACGGTCGATCGATTGGTGTGGTAACACCCTAATTAGGGATATTTGATATTAGATATTATAAGGGATCAATGCAACGTTTCAACCATTAGTAAACTATAATAATTATTTTACTATTTAAAACATTGATTGTATTATTTTTGTTTATAGCATTTATGCCTCCATAATGATGAAGAAAATTACATTTACTTAAAATAAATTTCGTATATGAATGAAGGCGACCTTATACTTGTAATGTAATGTAAAATTAAATAAATAATTAATTTAAATAAACTAGGTAACTTGTTTCGGTATTCCTTGCATCGATATCAATCGACAAATTCAATATTCGACTTGACCACATCACTACTTGAGTAGCGAAGTGCTTTCGAGAATGTTCTATTGAAATATATCAATCCAAAATAAACTTTCTCTTAATGGTATAAGGTTGGTTTTGACTAACTGTTCTATTAAATATTAGTAAATTGAAACAAAATAAGATTTTTATTAGAAAACAGTGAAAATCGTATTTACCGATGATACGAAATACCTCCATTTTTAAGATTTTTTCTCCTACTATCATTTTTGCACTCTAAAACGGAACAATACGGCATAGCTAGGGAAATATGAATTTTTCGCGAGACTAGCAACTCGACGCGATGTCAGAACGCGACTGGGATCGGTTAAGCATAACAACGCTTAATATTGGCACGCGTGCCACGCCTACTTAGCACTTCCACTGTTTTTTCTGTTCCGTGATTAAAAGGGAATTGTGAATCAAAACAAAAACTTGTAATTAAATATTAAATAATATAATTCTCTTATCCTTGATATAACAGACTTTTTAACATACCTATAATACTACATACATAGTTTACAGTTCTTATCACAATGATATAAAGTTCAAAATAAAGAGATCCTATAAAATCCCATTATTTACAAATTCACTTGTTTGTTCCAGATGCGTGCAGACGCGTGTTATATTTTGTGAAGATATTTTTTATTAAATGTATTTTTAATGTTGTAGCGTTCCTCCGGGACATTGTGTTCAATGAATATGTTTCTAACAGAATGTTACTAGTATGTACAAAGTATGAAATAATAGTTAATATCCAGGTGATTTCTACTCATACTGATTAGTCGGCAACGAATCTATCGTGGAATATATTCCAATCGAATATTTTATCTTACACTGATGATGTGCAACCAGCATGAATATTTAGTACAATTTAACTTTTAGAATGTTATTCAATCTCCTAAGTGAGGGTCGTGTTACGACCTAGCCTAGGAAAATGGTTTTTGTTACATACTTGATATAGTTACGCATTTAAAACTAGCTTTAGATCAGGTTCGTCTAGTGCAGACTTCCGTCTCGTCAGATCTATTGTTGTATAACGTAGTACATAATTTAGCTTACCGCAACACTGCACAAACGCTTCCAATTTGAATCCTCACTATAATCATGTTAACTTCTTATTTATAATTATCATTTTAAGTTCTTTTTATTGATTTTTTTTTCTTATTTCTTAGTGTGACAACTGTAATGTAGATTAGCTTCTTGTGTTGTAGTGATTTTATTTTCAAACAGGATTTAGTTTAATCCTATGGAATTAATTTAATTTAGTTTGATAACATAGTCGGTGCTAGGTGAACGCACATTATGTTCAGTTTTTGTACTCTTTTATCTTTCTCTTTCCAATATTTCTTATTTTGGAATTCTATTTCGTTTGACGCTACCGAAACTAGTTGAATTTTCCATATTACTGGAAAAATGCTGTTTAATGAAGGCAATAAATATATCGGGAACAAATATATATTATTCATTGAGAAACGACAGTTTTAGATTATAGATTGACACGCGTCAAAATTATTATTAGTATAAGAAGTGGAATTGATATTTCAAAAATATTGTTGCATAGCTTAATAAATAAATTTGTGAATTATGGATTGTTGATTTTATTTTTCGTCTTAATAAAGTAAATCAGCGGCTCGCTGCACACTGCCAATGAGCCGCTTGTTTACCGTTGATAGCGCCTTGTTTCCCCGCAATGACTACTACTGAGTACTGACTGCTCGAACGCTCGCTTTTTAACGTGGATAGAGCTTCGTTTTTTCGTAACTTACAGATTTAGATTCACAACTTGACGGGGTTGGAGATGCGGAAGATGTTGGGAAGCAGCTGTGCCAGCTGAGCGAAGAGCGCGGGAGCGGCGGCGGGCGGCAGAGCGAACTGCAGCGTGCGCAGCTCGGCGCCGCCCCAGCCCGCCGCCTCCAACATGAAGCACCAGCTACAACTTGACGGGGTTGGAGATGCGGAAGATGTTGGGCAGCAGCTGTGCCAGCTGAGCGAAGAGCGCGGGAGCGGCGGCGGGCGGCAGAGCGAACTGCAGCGTGCGCAGCTCGGCGCCGCCCCAGCCCGCCGCCTCCAACATGAAGCACCAGCTACAACTTGACGGGGTTGGAGATGCGGAAGATGTTGGGCAGCAGCTGTGCCAGCTGAGCGAAGAGCGCGGGAGCGGCGGCGGGCGGCAGAGCGAACTGCAGCGTGCGCAGCTCGGCGCCGCCCCAGCCCGCCGCCTCCAACATGAAGCACCAGCTACAACTTGACGGGGTTGGAGATGCGGAAGATGTTGGGCAGCAGCTGTGCCAGCTGAGCGAAGAGCGCGGGAGCGGCGGCGGGCGGCAGAGCGAACTGCAGCGTGCGCAGCTCGGCGCCGCCCCAGCCCGCCGCCTCCAACATGAAGCACCAGCTACAACTTGACGGGGTTGGAGATGCGGAAGATGTTGGGCAGCAGCTGTGCCAGCTGAGCGAAGAGCGCGGGAGCGGCGGCGGGCGGCAGAGCGAACTGCAGCGTGCGCAGCTCGGCGCCGCCCCAGCCCGCCGCCTCCAACATGAAGCACCAGCTACAACTTGACGGGGTTGGAGATGCGGAAGATGTTGGGCAGCAGCTGTGCCAGCTGAGCGAAGAGCGCGGGAGCGGCGGCGGGCGGCAGAGCGAACTGCAGCGTGCGCAGCTCGGCGCCGCCCCAGCCCGCCGCCTCCAACATGAAGCACCAGCTACAACTTGACGGGGTTGGAGATGCGGAAGATGTTGGGCAGCAGCTGTGCCAGCTGAGCGAAGAGCGCGGGAGCGGCGGCGGGCGGCAGAGCGAACTGCAGCGTGCGCAGCTCGGCGCCGCCCCAGCCCGCCGCCTCCAACATGAAGCACCAGCTACAACTTGACGGGGTTGGAGATGCGGAAGATGTTGGGCAGCAGCTGTGCCAGCTGAGCGAAGAGCGCGGGAGCGGCGGCGGGCGGCAGAGCGAACTGCAGCGTGCGCAGCTCGGCGCCGCCCCAGCCCGCCGCCTCCAACATGAAGCCCTTCACACACTTCAGCACCAGCTCCGCGCGCCGCACGCACCACGCCGCCGTCATCTCCTAAGGATGAACACACATAATCCACAGTCCGTGCACGCTCGGACAGATTTCAAATCAAATAGTAACCTTAATACTAAGAAAATATCATCATCATCAGCCGGAAGACGTCCACTGCTGAACATAGGCCTCCCCCTTAGACCGCCACGCCGAACGACAATTCGCCACTTGCATCCATCGGTTGTCTGCGACCCTCACGATATAGGTAAGAAAATATAGATCAACAAATCAATTAACTGTTAAAAAGGGAAAAAAGTTCACGTTTTTCACTGTTAAGAAGTGGACACAACACACCCACTCGTTAACAGTGTAGTATTAACGAACGGGAGCGACCTAAATTAAGCAAAAATAATTGACGAATCATAAGACAAGATAACAAAATATCCAAGATAAAAATGTTTGGAAACATGCTGGTCCTGCTCCATAGTACAATGTAGGGCTTAAGCAGAATCAAACTGGTTGAAATTTGAATGCTCACACACTTTTTATATTTGTAAAATAGCTGTAATTGCAATATTTTTGTTAAAATGTGAACACCATGTACAGACGCCAGCACATCAACCTACCATAAAATGTCAGATTGCTTTAATAGATTTTCAACCTTAACACAATAGTGGAACGTTGATATTCGATTGGCAAGTTTATACAGATTCGGGTAGGTTGACCTGCTGACGTCTGTACCTATTTGCGTTTTTTTTTTTATTTCTTATTATTTTATTTTTTTATAATATTTAGTCTATATTTTCAAGGTACATTGTTTTCACATTATTTATTTCAAATGATGTTATAAAAATATTGTAAAACATGTTTAAAAAGAGTAAGTATGGAGTTTCTTGCCCATTCTTCTTCATACCACCTACCTTTGCGAATGGGTGTAGATTCAATCCCATCCCATCCCATTTCCTTAATTTTAATATTTCGACGTTTAAAAGTGCCTCTTTGATGGCCTATTTGAAATAAAAGATTTGACTTTGACTTTGAAACATTTAAAACGAGTATTATATTGGTAATTATACCTCGGACATCTCATGACGCAGCAGCAGTGGTATAGATAAGCTGGTGATGTCGTTGCTACACGCGGCTTTCAGGATGTTCCGCAGACCCAGGATTGCCGGGTGACGCGATGTGATGTCACCTGCAAATTATGCATGTGAAGGATTAACATTAACAAACTGATGTCCAAGAGCTCTGAGTGTGATCACAAATCATGAAGTTGAGTATGAAGCCACGGCCTACAAGTCGTAGTTGAGGCGAGTTTCAGTGGGTTCCTTCTGCTTTCCCTAACGCTGTCGGGCACTATAAACTAAAAGGATGGATATAGCTGTCGTACAAAATACTGACCAGATCGTAACGAGGAGTCGTCGACGATGAGGTGGAAGACGACGTGCACTTCGGCGAGGTTGCTGTGCTTCGTAATGAAGATGTCGCCGGTCTGCAGGTTGCGCTTGCTTCGGAAGCGCGAGCCGTTGTTGGAGGAGCTGGAGCCGTTGGCCACGTTCTCTGCTTGCTCCTTCATGCGCTGCTTGTTGCGACGTTCCACCTGAGTGGTCGGAGACAATAGAACATTTTAAAAAAATTTGACTAGCATTTCTATAAGCAGTGGTCGGAATTGTGTAGAGTTATTTTTGTGCTTGCATCGAAATGTTGATATTAATGTGGACAATCCTGTGCGGAAAACAATTTTACAATAATAATAAAAACATCAGAGATAGATTAGATAAATAAACTGTGTAAAATTACTTTTTGATATTAAAAATCACGGGATTTTTCTGCCCTTTAAAAGTAATTCCGGGATTTGGGGCATATCCACTTTATTCTTTCGCTGTATATTAATATGGATCTTGATCTATGAATTCAGTGTAAGTTCATGAATAACTCTACCTAATTCCGACCTATGCTTATAAGTTATGAAATTTTTGTGGGTTAGTGCTGTTAGGTCATAAGGTATATTTTATATCAGTTCTATGTTTTCGTTGGATAATTATCGTCAATGTGAAATCCCTTGTAATATAATATTCTCACCGGCTCCTCGACCTTCTCACTAATGTCGCGCAGTTGTCGGTCGACGTCGGCGAAGTGATGCTCTGTGGAGGCTGCGGCGGCCGCGGCCAGCAGGGAGGTGGGGGGGGCGGGGCGGCGCGGCGGGGAGTCGGCCAGCAGCACCAGCGCCGCCAGCTCGCCCGAGTACAGTGCCAGCGCTGTCTGCAGGCGACGCGAGCCGTCGTGCGGGCTGCACAGACAACACTATGTCACTGCACGCTGCTTTTTTAGGGTTCCGTAGCCAAATGGCAAAAAACGCAACCCTTATAGATTCGTCATGTCTATCTGTCTGTCCGTATGTCACAGCCACTTTTTTTCGAAAGTATAAGAATCTTATATTTAATCTTAGAATTGAAAGTGTGGGGTATCTATGGATAGGTCTTTAAAAATGATATTGAGTTTACTGATATCATTTTTTCTATACTGAACAGTTTGCGCGAGAGACTTCCAAAGTGGTAAAATGTGTCCCCCCCTGTAACTTCTAAAATAAGAGAATGATAAAACTAAAAAAATATATATGATGTACATTACCATGCAAACTTCCAGCGAAAATTGGTTTGAACGAGATCAAGTAATTTTTTTTTAATACGTCATAAATCGTAAACCGCAATTTACCATTCAACATTACAACCAACTACAAGAACTTTTATATTATATTACTACTAAGGAACCCTTTATGGGCGAGTTCGACTCGCACTTGGTCGGTTTTTATTATTTAACGATAGGTTCACGTTCGATATTTAACGATAAGTTCACGTTTGAATACTATTTCGCCCACAGAAATATTAAAAACAGGAGAAGTGGCAAGGGGTGTGTCGGTGAAGCCGTGGTGTTGAGCGTTTCGCTCAGCTATCAGTTGTACTACTTTATTCTTGTTTTCCTATATTACTCCCGACTGTATTGTTGCATTAAATACATTGCTCTTTTATAACCAATTCAGTCTATCACTGAGTGACTTGACAAGCAATGTAAAACTGATATAACGATACCTCACCAAGCCGTAATGTCGCATGGTGCGTCCGTTGTATTTGAGCGGGAGAGTTGTATCCGCCCCCCGTGTCGCGACAACACACAATGATAATTGTTTGTGTGAGTAAATTATACGGAAAAAGTACGCTGCAGTGTAAAGAATTAGGTTTATATTTAAATGACTGAGTTATCGATGGCGCGTGTGTGAAATTGTTCGTAGTATTGTTTTGACAGAATTGTGTGCGCAATATTAGCGTTATGGAGGGGCAACTGTGGCTTCATTGGATTTCTATACATTTTGAATTCCACGCCATATCTCCTTCTTTAATATTATGATTTCGCCAGTTAGTAAGCGAAGATGTGGTCGAACACGCTTGCCTAGTAAGTAACCTATACATTTACTTTTGACTTGAAGATCCCAAGGTTATCAGGAAACACAGACCCTGGCAGGTAATTCCACTCCTTAGCTCCGCACAATAAAAGTATTGGCATCGGATTTCCACCATGTAACGATGGCGCAATGCCGTACGTTTTGTAGCCCGAAGATCGAAAACTGGGGACTTGGAGCAACCCGACCCGGACAGGTCAAATTAGCACGCCATGCCATCCCCTTCGTGTTTATTTTTTTTTAAACCATCCAGAAATATCGGCCGTCGACCAGGCCAGTTTAAATTAATTTTACTATTGGTTATAAAACAACAGTCTTCATTTCGCACCAGCATGATGTCGTCCTTCAGTTTGTCGTACTAGCGTACAAAGTAAGACGACGCTGTCTTCAAACATGTTACGTGTTAGCCACGGAGACGGACTAGGTGCGGTTGCGGGTGGCGGCGGCGGTTGGCTAATTGAACAAATGTATGAGAACGTATAAAACATGCCACGAAGCGCGCGCGGCGGGCTAGAGCGGCTGCGGCTGGCGGCGGCGGTCGGCGGCAGCGGTGGCGGGCGAGGCGGGCGGGTGGAAACAATACTATGAGTCAGTTTGAGCCTGGCCACGGTGCACAGCGGTTTTTCGAGCGGTTGAAAAGGGCTAGCGTGGGACGGATCGAGTGAAACAATTTTGTTTAGACGAATTGACGAGCGGCGGGATTTTATAATGGACACTGAGGCATTTATTACAGAAATATTAAACCGACCACCTATATGGATGTCCAAGCATCCACAACATAAATATAAAAATGTAATAAAAAGACTATGGGAAGAAATCAAACAGCTTTTTCCAGATCAGGACAGTAAGTTATATAATAATGCTTAATTAACTAATAAGTAGGATCCTAGGTGCCATATCGAACAATGTACTCAGTGTTCTGCAGATCTACATACCTACATAATAATTACGAGAAAAGTAGGTAGGTAGGCATCCTCAATACGTCCACTTAGCCAGCCGCTATAGCCGCTACTGAATGTACGTGGCATGCCACCCGCGCCCGCACAAGTCACCCGCGCCCGCGCTTAGCCTAGCCCGTCTACGTGGCTAAGACGTTAGACATACTAATGTGATACATAATACTGACTTGTCAACTTGCTGGACGGCGCAGAGGTCGAGCAGGTCGCAGGCGACGATGCGGATGTTGTGCGTCTGCTTGAGCTGGCTGCCCAGGTGGATGGTGAAGCTCTCCTCCAGGCGCTCGCCAGAGGGCGCGGCCGGCGACCCGACCGACACCGCCTCGGGAGAGAATGTGGCTAGGGGCGAATTGCTGTAATGAAAAATGTAATCAATTCCCGAAGAAGGAAAAGGTGGAATCGTTGTATCTGACGTAGTTCAAATATTGTAATAAATGAAGAGAATGGTGGTAGTTAAAGATTCACAGGACTGATGCTTTAGAGGTTTGAGTTTGCTTTATTTTGCCTTTTTTTTAGCACAGCCATTTAAAAAAAAAGGTGTGACTCGTAAGTTTCACATTGTAGGTTTCAATCCAGGAGGTCTCAGCATTGGCTACAAGTTACCTGGGTGTGTTGAGAGCGGAGGTGCTCTGGTACTCCTCCAGCGTGTTCATGAGCCAGGCGCGGTGCTGTGCGCGCTGCGTCTGCCTCAGAGCGTCCAGCTGCGAGCCCCAGCGCCCCTGCACCAGCGCCTGCTGCTCAAACTGCTGCGCTGCTAGCTCATTGATCTCTTCTTCTGTTGTTGAAGTGTTTAGAAGACGGACTTTTTCTTCCATTTCTTCTGTTTGTCTGACAAAGATCAATATTTTCAGTGTGAAATAAAATTGAATAGCACCAAAGAGACAACTTGGAATTCATAATATAACATCCTAATAATGTTTCAAATAAAATTAACAAAATATCGGTATTAAATTCTTTTATAGAAAATTGCTTTTTAGAATGAATAATTTTTTTGTATGGGCGTCATTTAAAATGACCTACTAATAACGAGTTTAAAACAAATCATCAGATTTTGATTGTGCTGCTAGGTTACTAACTTTTGTGTTAATTTTTTGATATCTTCATCCCTGTTCTTCAGAGTATTCATGACAGTCTTAGCGTATGAGTTTTCAACTTGTAGGATGGTTTCCAGTGCGGGAGAGTGCACTAGCTTGTGGTATGCAGCTGCAAACACTTCCTCATCAGAAGTGCCCTTCTGCTCCGCAAACTCCATGACATTGTCTTTGAACAACTTCTCCCAGCCCTTAACAATGCCTTCCACATTGATCTCACTATTTTTTAGCTGGTTCAGGAGCTTCATATCTCTCTCATTGTGAAAGTTTTTAGTTTCCTCTGCTACAAATTGGGCTAATTTCTGATTCAGTTCTGGAATAGAAGGAAGAGTAAGATTTAACTACTGTCAAATTGTCACTTATTTAGGTAGTTCAGTAGATAAAGTAAAACTAAAATAACTTGCCCAGTGGTATCGGTCCCGACTTACGAGTTGTAGGTCGTGGGTTCGAAATCACCACTGCTCTCAAAACGGTGAAGGAAAACATTGTGAGGAAACCTGGCACTAGAACCAAAAATTCGAAGACATGTGACATCTACCAACCCACACTAGGCCTGCGTGGTGGATTATGGCCCACTCCCTCTCATGGAGAGGAGGCCTGTGTCCCAGCAGTGGGAACATTATAGGCTGATGATGATGATGATGATGAGTGCAGAGTCAGACACATCAGGAAGGCACAAAGAAATATAGTTGACAGCGAAATACTCGGATTGTAATAGCCATAGATCACAAAATAATGAAATCACTGGAAATAGAAAGTGGGAGGGTGAGCCATGATAACAAGTATGAACAGAGTTGAACTATTGTCGATTTCGTGCCCCAATCAACACATCTACGTATTACGTACAGTCTAAATGTTCTAGCCACTATTACAGTGTGAAGCTTGACGTACCTTCCTCTAAATACACAGGAATATGGAACATGTTGATGACCCTCTGCACTAGTTCCCTGGTAGACCCGGCGTGAGGGATTTCCACCGGCACTTCCAGCTTGAACAGCAACTCCTCGTTGGTGCATGTCGGGAAGGAATACTTGAACGTCTTCGTTATATTCTGGCTAATTTCTGTAGCCATTGTTTAACAAATACGTACAACAACAATACACAATATTATTTGGGTTTGGGGCAACTATCAATGTCAAATACGATGTCTACTTGACAATTGACAGTGATAGATAATGTTTCGTTCAGAAATGGCAATGTTTCCACATCTTTGATTCACCAAGTTTATTATGCAGTATACACACCCGGCCAATGAACACACAACTTCCAGGTAGAACCGTCTCGAGAGGAGGTGTTTGCGCCCCAAGATTGGGTGGCAGCATGAAGGCAACCCTGGCACAATCCAGTTTTGAGACCAAACGACGGAAATGCTCCTTGTTTTACGGGCTGTCGCTGACAAGTCTTAACCGAGTCTGAGTCCTAGTTAACTGGACCTGTGAACCCCTCCAACCACTATTTGGGGACCCGACAGTAATGCGTTCCGAAGACTATAAAAACGAATCAGGCGTATGACTATGATCCAAATGTTTGTCGTTAAAATCAGGCCGGCCGGGCGGACACGCCCGCGTCGGGATCGTGCCGGCGGGTCGGCTTCGGTGTGTAGACAGCTTTATCGGCACGTTCAGAAATCAACAAATACCTATAAGAAAATTACGAATTTTCGAACTTGTATAACTTGGCCGAGAGCAATCCTACAACTTTTGTGCCATAGTAACTATTGCTCCAAATGACTAATACTAACCAGATGTACCATTTTTTTCTTTGGTGAAAAATGATTCATCATCATCATCAGCCGGAAGACGTCCACTGCTGAACATAGGCCTCCCCCTTAAACCGCCACGCCGAACGACAATTCTCACTTGCATCCATCGGTTGCCCGCGACCCTAACGATGTCGTCGGTCCACCTAGTGGGAGGCCTGCCTACGCTGCGTCTTCCGGTCCGTGGTCGCCACTCGATAACTTTTCTTCCCCATTGGTTGTCAGTTCTACGAGCGATGTGGCCTGCCCATTGCCACTTCAACAAAATTTTACGAGCTATGTCGGTGACTCTGGTTCTTCGCCGAAAATCTATGTTCCGGATTTTATCCCGCAAAGAAACTCCGAGCATAGCTCTTTCCATCGCTCGTTGAGTGACTCTTAGTCTCTCTAAAAGGCCAGCAGTCAGAGACCACGTTTCAGAGCCATATGTCATCACTGGCAACACACACTGGTTAAACACCCTTGTCTTGAGACACTGTGGGATTCTCGATGAGAAGATATCACGTAGCTTCCCAAACGCTGCCCATCCGAGTTGGATTCTTCGGGCGACCTCTTTCTTGAAGTTGGACCTACCTAACTGAACAATCTGTCCAAGGTAAGTATAATGGTCTACAACTTCGAGAGTATCATACCCAACAACAACCGGTACGGGTGCCACATGGACATTCGACATGACTTTCGTCTTGTCCATGTTCATTTTAAGGCCGACCCGTTGGGAAACGATACTTAGGTCGCTGAGCATAGCATTGAGTTGCTCCAACGATTCTGCCATGATGACTATATCATCGGCAAAACGAAGGTGAGTGATGTATTCGCCATTGATGTTGATGCCGAATCCGTTTACCTTTAATCAATTTTACTTCTTTAATATTTTTTTTTTATGCACCTGACATGTCCACCACCTTTGGTTGACTAGAAGAGGATGCCTAATAATTTTATAAGTTCCGAATAACTCTTCAAAATCTATATCTTCAATCAAATGTTAAAGGATCTATAACAAGAAGCGCAAGAGGGGTCAAGTATCTTAATGATCAGTGAGTGATAGATACCAAGCCCAGTCCATTATTGAAAAGTTAAGTCGATGTAGAACTAGTATATTAACCAGTGGCGTAACTAGAGAAGGGGCACCGTATCAAAACTTGTTTGGGGCCCTTCTAATCTACCTAAGTGTATAGTTTTGCCAGTGGCGTAGCGTGGCATGTCGGCGCCCGGGGCGGGAGACCCATTTTGCCGCCCCCATTCTATAGGTGCTTAATTAAAATTAAATTTCACAGGCTATGAGTTAGGGGTGCTAAGACAGGAAACCTCCACGTGCGTCCGTGGACTGGAGTTCCCTCTCGGATACGTCCGGGGGGAAGACCAGTTTTTCGGGCCGGTGCACCCTGGGATGCTGGCAAAAACTCTTCCTTAGGCACTGTGTGCCTAAGGGGTCTCTTTGCCCGTATGCAAATAGCCTGTCGGGTGGACGCTCCAACGAGTGTCCCTCTGAATAGCAGAGGGCACAGCGGCGGAGCGGGCTTGCGGACGGTGAGTAATGGGTAAGCTCGCCGTCCGACCAGGTACCAAGCCCGGGTCGGTGGCGCGTCGTGTTTGCCGAAATGCCTGCCGGGGTCGCGGATTTTTTCTTAATCCAGGATACCGTGGCCCCGGAACGTAAAGGGCATCCGAAGGAACACGGGTGGATTTTAGTCAGTAAGAGTCTGACAGTCCCTTCCGCCCCACCCAGGGCGGGAGGACTCATTTGATGATTTTGCCACCCTAAAAAAAAAAAAAAAAAAAAGGCTATGAGTTATCTTTTATTGAAGGTAAAATAAGCTCCGGGCACGCCGCAATCGCGGCGGTAAGACCCCTCTTTGAGGAGTGGCTGGATAGGAGTCACGGCGTCCTAACCTACCGCATGACGCAGGTCCTCACCGGACACGGAAGTTTCGGGAGGTACCTGTGTCTGAGGAGAAAGGAGGAAACGCCTGGGTGTCACCACTGGCAGAGCACCGACGTGTCCTCACGGCGGCGATAGGCGGAGACCTCTCGCGCCCGGCATTGGTCGCGGCCATGCTGCGGGGCGAGACGGAGTGGGAAGCGGTCGCCTCCTTCTGCGAAGCAGTCATGCTCGCGAAGGAGGAGGCGGGCCGCGTGAGAGAGAGGACAGTGTCCTCCCTCCGCCCCACCCGCAGTGGTGGACGCCCACGGCGACGGACGTCGCCAGACGATCTCCGGCCACCGTAGGCGCGGGCATGCGGGCGGCGAGTAAAGGGCAACTCGCTGCCCGACCATGGACCATGCCCGGGTCGACGGCGCGTTTTGTTCCACGCGCGCCTCAAAGAGCGTCAGCATAATGACGGGGCCCCCTCTCTAGAGGGCCAAAGCCTGCCGGGGTCGCGGGACTTATACCATTACCGTGACCCCGGAACATAAAGGGCTATTGAAGGACACCGTGGATTTTAGTCAGTACAAGTCTGACAGTCCCTCCCGCCCTGCCCGGGGTGGGAGGACTCATTTGATGATTTTACCACGCAAAAAAAAAAAAGGTAAAATAAGATGAGCGGTTTTACAAGCGGATTCTCAGGGCTTTATGAGCAGCGAAGTCAGAAATAACTTTGTCGAAATCAATATTTGCAGCTAATTCCTGTTCAATTTTATTTATTTTATTTTATTTTATTATAAAAGGTTCACCAACAATTGTTTACACAATTTCATTTTAAAAACACATGCTTATTGATAGTATTACAGTGTAACAATCACTTATAGGTGAACTCCACATGCATACATTAATTAATATTAGACCAAAGGTCAAGCTAACATACCTACTCAGTATTTTGGTGATCATGCTACAAATAAAATGAATATCAGATTCAAAACAAATTAAATACAACATTAAAATCAAAATATAACTCAAAATCAACGTAAAAATTAAATTAATTAAATACAAAATTAAAACAAAATCAAATTCAAATACAAAATTAAAAGCAATTAAAGATAATAATAAACAAAATAAAATCATAATCAAAATCCAAATTACAATAAACTTAGATACATAATATCCAATTGAGTATTGAAAAATAGATATAAAATTAGAATAAGAATTAAATTAAAATCATAATTAAAAAAAAAACCCTAAAAAGATGGAAATTAATATAAATTTAAATACTTAGCATCCAAACATATTAATGAATAAAAACAATTATCGGTCACTTGGTAAACGACTGAGAGAACTTTTCAGTTTAGTAAGAGAGTCAAAGTGTAGATCAACAACGTCACTATAGCCATTCACTGCATTACACATTCTTGCCTTTGATTATATAATGTCTAGATGGAGCGTCAAGTGCGCGCAAACGTGTCAAAAAGTGTCAACCAACTATTGGCTCACATAACACTACATACATACACATAACACTACATATATACACCTAAAACTTATCTTATTTAATAAGTCTATTTTTTAATGTGATTTATGGGAAAATGGTAGTAGCTGGTATAATTATTTACGCACATAGAGACATAGACGCATAGTGCAAAACGACGCCTGCACGCACACATACTTGAAAATGTTGACTCGTTTTCTTTGATACGATTGTAGGGCGACGCTCCATCTAGACATTATATAATCAAAGATTCTTGCATAAGGTGCGCTGGATCCTAAAACAGTTCTTCTAAAAAACTTTTTCAAAAAAAATGTAACCGCCTTCAAAAACAACCATAAAAAACGGTAAAAAAACCTACAAAATAACTTTTCTTTCGGAAGTCGGTGTCTTTGTTTTCTTTATTTCATTGTCTTTTTTTTGCCACCGACTTCCGAAAGAAAAGTTATTTTGTAGGTTTTTTTACCGTTTTTTATGGTTGTTTTTGAAGGCGGTTACATTTTTTTTGAAAAAGTTTTTATTTTACTCTTTTTAGATTAAATATTCAACCCGAATTCTTGTCAAATACAACATGTGCACTAGAATTTTGTAATCCATAACACCGGTAATAACATAGCTCACGTCCACAATAAGCTAATAAAATTCCATATCTCAAAAACTACCGAACCGATTTTGATAAAACTTACAATATTACCTAAGTTAAATGATACCCAGTACAACAAAAAAAGAATTACTTAAATCGGACTTGTAGTTCCAGAGATATGCGAACTCAAACTAAATCAGTCGATGCCTACTCCTTACTATTAAGGAATTCTACCTTCCATCATCAGCTCAGCTACATGAAATTATGATTACCATACGCAAGTACTTAAATTACTTCATAAAATTTGCGAAAAACGGTGTGTCGGCCTATAAAATTCGAGGGTTGCCCTCGATTTCTCCAGGATCCAATCATCAGATCCCAACTTGGTGACTATGGGACCACCTCAGAAGTACGTCCTTTCGAACAAAAAAATAATTTTTAAAAACGGTCCACAATTGGCGGAGTAATCGCGTAACAAATATACAAAAAAAAAAAACATACCGTCGAATTGATAACCTCCTCCTTTTTGAAGTCGGTTAAAAAGGTGGACAAAGTGGTGTGATGGCACTACGTGGAATTCTGGAGGGAGCGCGGAAACTAAAAAGGGCAAGTAGGCAGGCACTATCTATCTTGTGTTTAATAATCTTGTAGGCAAACATAGCATCCAGTATATGTCTACGTTTGTCTAGAGAAGTCATGTTAAAATGCGCCAGTCTATTTTTATATGAGCGTATTCTTTTGGCGATACCATTAGAGAAGGCAAGATGCCATGCGAAACGTTTCTGGACACGTTCAAGACGCAAGGAATGGCAGGCAAAGTGAGGACGCCAGACGGTACTGTTATATTCTAAAATATTACGAACTAGGCTGTAATACAGAAGAGTTTTTGTTTTATTGTACCGAAAGTTTTTAGTATTTCTTATAATGAACCCTAACATTTTTGAGGCCCGTTTAATAATATTGTCCATGTGCGGCGTAAAAGTTAATTTTTTGTCAAATAGTACACCAAGGTCTTTTATTGTCTCAACCTCCTCAATTTTGTCACCTAGGATATGGTAATTGCTACGTATAGGGATGTTTTTTCTTGAAAATTTGACGTGGTAAGATTTTTTTGGGTTCAGTTCCATTTTGTTGCAGTTACACCATTGAATAAGGCGATCGAGGTCACTTTGTAGATAAAGTGGATCTTCTTCGGACTTGACAACTCTCAAAAACTTTAGATCGTCCGCGTACATAAAAACATCTGAGTAAAAAAAGCACTTTGGAATGTCGTTTATAAAATAAATAAACAAAATAGGCCCTAAATGTGAACCCTGAGGAACACCAGAACAAACTCGACGTTGGGCAGATTTATAGCCATTAACTACCACAAAGAAAGATCTATCCGCCAGATAAGAGTTCAGCCATTCTAGCAAGGCTCCAGATATACCGTATGCGCGCAATTTAGCCATAAGGAGCTTGTGGGATACCTTATCAAAAGCCTTGCTAAAGTCCGTATATATCACGTCTGCCTGGTGGCCTGCATCAATAGCCTTTACAAGAGTTTCAGTAAAGGATATCAAATTCGTACTAGAAGAGCGGGTCCTAACAAAGCCATGCTGATGATCACTTAAACAGAAATTCAAATGATCCTGGATATATGGGCAGATCAGTGACTCGAAAACTTTTGCGAATGATGACAAAATGGAGATAGGTCTATAATTGGAGACCACATCATTATCTTCCGATTTGTGAACAGGTACAACTTTTGCTATTTTCCACCTTGAAGGAAATTTACCAGATGATAAGGACTTATTGTAAATTAGCATAAGTGGGTAAACCAGCTCAGATGCACAATCATGCTTTAATGAATACCGGTGGAATTCCATCAGGCCCTGCTCCTTTTTTTGAGTCTAGGCTTTCCAACTTCCTGCACAGCGATTCACGAGAAATAACCGGGGCAGTCAGACATAAACTATAATTTTCTAAAAATTTGAGGTATTTAGAACTTTGTTCAACATCATTGCTGTCATCAGGAGTATAAACGGACGAAAAATAATCAGCAAATAACTCGCACACTTCTGTGCCATCAGAAGTAGCGTTTGTTCCGTCGGTCATAGTTAAAGGATAAACACTAGTACCTCCTCGCTTAGCCTTAATGTAGTTCCAAAATAACTTAGGGTTTGATGCTAAGTTGTCTTCTACATATTTTGTGTAGTTGTTATAACATGTAGTAGCAAGAGCTTCACACCGTTTGCCTAGTAGTTTTAATTCTATTGCATCTAATGGGTTCTTGTATTTCTTGAAGCGAATTCTAATCTTGTTCTTTTCGTTAAGCATTTTGATCAGTGTACGGCTAAACCATGGTGGGAATTTACGGTTTTTAGGTTTACGTAACGGCAATAATTTCTGTATCGCGTTATTTATAGTGTTGTAGAAAACGTCTAACATCTCATCTACACCACTTTGCCCATCAAATAATGAGATCCAGTCCAGCTCCTTCAAGTGATTGCGAATTGGATGGTAATCAGCCCTATGAAAGTCAGGAGTTGCCCCCAATCAATGCAATCGATAATATAGCCAAGTTTGATAATCTAGCGGAGCTCATAGCAGATCTGAGGTAATTTATTATTAGCTTCATCTTCGAAAAACTTCTCTCACACTTGCAACACTAATCGCCAAAGTCGAATATATACGAATCAAGATGACTATATTTGGAACCGAAATTCCGAGATTCAGTTTCTGAATGAACTGCTGGTTCAAACTAACGCGCAAACGAAACAAAAGCGCGGGAACTCCCCACGTATAAGTCTCTGACTAACACTTAGGACCTTATACGCTTAAACTCATGTTACTTAGGCCGTTATACTGTAATAAAAAATCGTGTTTCTGTGCAGAAATCTTAATTTTTTAATAGCTCACATAATTAATTACATCTTTAAGATGCGTTTTCCATAAAAAAGTCAAAATTGAATTTGGCCCATATAAGTAGGAGCCATCGATATCAACAATGGATGATGGAGGGTACTGGATAATGATAAATAACAGCCTAACGGCTGTTATTTATCATTATCCAGTACCCTCCAGGATCTATTTTCAAATTTACGTCATTGTTGTTTTTTGACTTGTCAGACGTTCTGACACATGAAACCAGCTTCACCGGCGACATTTTTTTGCCGCCCCCGCGGGCTGCCGCCCGGGGCGGGCCGCCCCCTCCGCCCCACCCACGCTACGCCACTGAGTTTTGCAGAATAAAGACAATAGCATCCTGACTCATGTACCTAACTTATGCTATTACTGATGTCATTAAGAGAACTTTTAAGGTAGCTAGAAAATTTAGAATGCTGATTGACTGATCGTAGTGCATTTATGTCAACTACTTAGATAATAGCCTTTTAGTCCAGTCAAGGAATGATTATAGAGGGAAAGTCTTGGAACACAATTTTTGACTTCATAACTTTGTTTAGACTAGTTAGGAGGTAAACATATCAAAAGTCCCCGCCTCTAGCCCTTGAGCTTTGGGAGGGGGGGGGGGTTTGAAGGTCCCATTTTTTGGTTTTTCGCTTATATCTCGGAACCTATGCGTCCTAGCGACATAGTACCTCAGAACAAAATAAAAGCTGATTAAATTTGCTACAAGTTATACTAAATAAGTATTTCGATATCTTTTACAGTTTTCGAGATATATACTCCTGAAAGTCTGTCATTTTGAAAAAATGACAGATTTTCAGGAAACTAACTTTACATTTTGGCGCTTTTTTACCGGATAACTCTTTAACGATACAACCATAAGTAAATGCTGGCAAAAGGGTTGTGGAACACTCAATTTCCTTTAATAATACTATAATATTTTATCCATTTTCTTTAAAATGTGCTTTAGTCTAAGCTAATGTAATGTGCCAGCATTACATTGATACATACTCGTACATTGATTTACAAAGACCTTTTTTCAAAGACCAGGTACCTACCTTTTATAAAAAATATAATATACAGCATTTACATTAACATTTGAAGGAAAATAATATAGTTTTATTGAAGAAAATGTAATGCTCTAAAAGCTTTTTGCCGGAAATTATTAACTAGTTGCATCTTTGAAGATTTCCGTTCTAAAAATGTAAAGTTAGAATGATTTTTTCAAAATGACAGACTTTCAGGAGTATATATCTCGAAAACTGAAGAAGATATCGAAATGCTTATTTAGTATAACTTGTAGCAAATTTAATCAGCTTTTATTTTGTTCCGTGGTACTATGTCGCTAGGACGCATAGATTCCGAGATATAAGCGAAAAACCAAAAACTGGGACCTTCAAACCCCCCCCCCCTCCCAAAGCTCAAGGGCTAGGGGCAGGGACTTTTGATATCATCACCTCCTAACTAGGCTAAACAAAGTTACAAAGTCAAAAATTGTGTTCCAAGACTTTCCCTCTATACCCTATTTTGAGCATTCGTTGACTGGGCTATTTTTGAAGATTGAGCTATGTTAGGAGTTCGATAATTGAAGCTTTATGGCCGCGATAAGTATTCATTTAAGAGCAACGTTTTATGTTTTAATTTTTATTCTAATCGTCGGGGCCCCTTGATACTTGAGGCCCCGTATAATTGATACGGCTGATACGGCGGTAGCTACGCCTCTGATAGATCGTAAATGTCCATCTGCCAGATTTTACCGCTCTGGCCCTTTGCCCGTCTTCTAACCCCCACTAAATCGGGCCCTGGTCCTATAGCCAAACAGCAGACGACAATCGTTAGTGACTGCTGAGCGATAACGATTGTCGTCTGCTGTTTGGCTATAGGGCCTGGTGGTTTAGTGATAGAGTTTCCAGGTAATAGACAGCTCGGGATTCGAACCCAGAGCTAGCAACCATTCAAATAATATGAAAGAATTCGTATGGTGTGTTGCCGGGTGAGCTAAGAATAGCTCGAAGATTATTTTGGCATCTCTGGCTATACGAAGTATGTGAGCACTGTGTCATCTCATCATGTGTTAGGTTTTACGAATTGTACAGAGTTAACTTTAACTTCTATCGATCTACAATACTGGTACCTACTGTTAAAGTGTGTGTCAATTTAACTTTTGAATATTTATGTATAATGCATCAATATAATTCTACTAGCTACTGTACTATTGAGGGTCTTGTCTGACTGTGCAGGTGCATCGTGTGGTGTAATGATAAAATTCATGTTTTTGTAAAAGTGTGACCTTTAGGACACATGTCATTTAGTTCAGACTTTATAGATTCTTTATTTGAAACATAATATGAATACATAGTATTCCTTATAAATATCTCTTCTGCAGTTGGTCAAACATAGTACGGGGACAGTACTACACAATACTTTGGTAATAGTAGAACTATATTTTCATTATATATAAATTAAAAAAATGGAAACAATAAATTAATTACATAAAGAAATTAAATAAAAAATGGTGTCGGTTCACATCGTGGTCTTTAATCCGATGAGTTAGAACCGCGGCGGCCGGGCGGTGTTCTGCGTGCGCGTCTCAACACCTCTTGTTTCGATGATGACAATGATGGAATATTTACGCGGCCTCGCCGCCCTCCTCCTCCTCAGCGCTGGCGGTGAGCATGGTGATCAGCTTCGTGGTGTCGATGAAGCCTTTGTCGTCGATCTCCATCTGGTCGTAGGCCTCGTCAACTTCGTCGGCGGAGAACTTATCGCCCCAGGTCATGAGCGCGTGCCTGAGCCTCTCGGAGTCGATCTTGCCCTCGTCGTCGAAGGTCTTGAAGGCGTTGATGACGACGTCGTCCTCGTCGGAACCGCCTGACATGCGGTTCGCGAAGAGGGTGAGGAGCTGAGTGAAGTTGATGGGGCCGGATGCCTCACCAACCATCTCGTCGAGCTCCTTCTCCGACGCCAGCCTGCCGAGCGAGTCGAAGGTGGCGCGCAGATCGTTCTTGCCGATGATGCCGTCCTTGTCGTGGTCCATTAGCTGGAAGGCCTGTACAAGAGAGATGCATTGTTAGAACATGTAGGATTGAATAAGTTTGTAGGAAGTGTTAACAAGCAATACTCTAAAGTTATGTTTTATCGTCCGAAAGTCCAAACTCAATCGACAATTATTTTGTTCCTTAGCGTCGTAGTAAGTTGCAGTTGTAAACTGATGATGTCACGAGAGAATTTTGAAAATATTTGCATTATGAAAGATAACAAGAGATGGCCGGTCATGTTTACTAAATAGGCGGATGAGCACGAGCTAAACATGATTGTTACAGATACGTAGAGCTCTATATAATTGACGCAGATAAATTATGTAGTTCTAATTCTTAGAACTATGATTTTGGTAAGGTTGGTCTGATAATCATTTGAATGACACGAGATAAATTCAAGGTTATTTTGATATTGATCTGATAGTTTAGCCCTCCAGCTTTAGAAACAATATACGAGTAACAAGGCAAAAAATATAATGTGTACAGTGGTCACTATTCAAACTAAAGCAAGCCGATGTTTTCGGAAAATGTCTGGGAATTGATATTTGATGGTGGTGAGGCTTACCTCCTTGAACTCAGCGACCTGCTTCTGTGAGAACATGGAGAAGACATTGGAGCCGGTGCGCTTGGCCTTGCGGCTTCCGCGTGACGACTGCCTGTCACTGCCTCCAGTGGCGGCGGGCGCTGCTGCTGCTGCTGCTGGCGCCTCTTCTGCTGGTGCATCTTCCTTTACCTTCTTCTTCTTTACTTTCTTATCTTTATCCGCCTGTAAACAATTACATTCATTAGCATGCTGCCGTTTAAACTACTCTGCTAAATTAATGTGTTTAATATTTAGCCTATGTTCACCATTTAGTTCTAGCTCAAATATATTTTCCACATGCTTTTGTACGACGCCGAATTTCAGATGCCATGCTACGAATTCTTCATTGAAACGTCGTTTTGGTTTTACAATAGCTTGCTCGGAAACTACTGTTTCTTCTGTCATCATCATTGTTGTTAATTTTCGTATTAAAAGATTCTAGTTCGTCTACATGATTTTCATTAACGGTTTGATTTCTAGTTTTACTGCTTTTACTTTTAATTTCTTTGCGATCATTGATTGGAAGATAATTACCGCGTGTTTTCACCGGCCGAGTCCCGATTAGGCGTGGTTAGTGGCGCCTCTATATTTAGCCTGGTCGGCCAGTGCTGCCGCCCGCCTCATCTCCACTACTCAGTTACATCATGTTATTTATAGAAGCGCGCGTGCTCCCATTTCTTCATCTTCAGGTTTGAATTAATGATTAATTTCATTACTAATTCTATATAATCTACTTAACGTTTTATTTGATTATTAAGTTTTCAGTTAACTCCTTCCACTTTTGTTTCCATTTCAGATGGTTTGACTTTCTCAGTGTTTAGGTTTAACCGTTGTTTGATCATTTAGATTGCATTGATTTCGATTATTTTGTAGTTGTATTTCGCAAAACTATATTTTACTTAGTGAACTCTCTGAACCGGTAACGAGCTTTTCTTTTACAGTTGTTTCATTGTTTTTTAGCACTCGCAGATGAATTTTAAGTTTTGCTTAGCGACTGCAGTTAATATTTACTATGCTATGGTAGCACAGTGTACAACGATCACCATCACTGTCGTTTTGTTCACAACTGTGGTTATCGCGGCATTGTTTCTTATTATTTGCTTTATTATTCGTTAACCCGGCGACGTCTCCATCGGTGTCGGCAGCGCGAGTTTCTTCAAAGTGTTCACCACTTCATCACAATTCACTATAGTATCACTTGTGTATCCACTGGTGTCACTGTGTCTAACACTTACCATTGTGTTGTGTGTTGGACGATCGACGAAGGAGAGACTGTTCCGCTCGGCAGTCCCACCCTGACTCCGAGTTTTCGTTCCCTCTCGGAGATCCAGGAGAATCCCCCCCTTCGTCTCTCCCCTCTCCCCCCCTGGCAGCCGCTGCGCTCGCCATTCCTTTTTTAGTTCGACAAATACGATAGTGTTCGAATCAGCATCAGAACGGTTTGGGCGGCTCGCTGGCTCAGCCGTGGCAACGCTTTTGTTTGGATTTAAAAATAATCAGCTCACCTGCCTCTGTTTCCTGGGTACAACGAACGTCTCGATTCTTTACAAATATAACTATATTGAATGGAAGTTTACCGCGATCATCTTCTGTCGCTTGAAATACTTTGCTCTCTGTATCTGTTGGTTGAGGATCAGCCGCTCCTTACCACGGGTGGTAATTTAGTATAGCTACATCTTCTGATTCGCGAGCATCTTGGTGGAGATAGTTAGGGATGGTGGTATTGGTGCTAGTGGTTTGAAGTAGTTTAATAGATTTAAAGATTGTTTATTCTTCAGAAGTCTTCAAGTCTGCAACTGATGTTTCACCTGTGGGACTGGGCTGGCGTGTTGGATAGCGACCAACTCTCTCTCACATGGTGCGTGCGTTTACAAACATTGAAACTTACACAATCGGAACAATTACCAGTAACATTTACAAATATTTGCATCGTGAGGGAATTGAACCTGCGACATACAGCGCAGCAGTCTATCGCTTCTCTGCGCAACCAGTATGCCAACAGCAATAGGATCCAGAATAAGTTTCTTGACCATTCTTCTTCACAGAGATCTACGTCAGAATGTACATATAGAGTACTTTCACACTTATTATCTCTTGTGAGTCTTGTGACTGGAGTCATTTCATTCAAAGGAATTTCTCATTTCGACAATGGTAGTTTTCTTTTCGTGTACTTCAATAAAATGCTTTGATTGATTGGTTGCAGGAGTTTGTTTACATTGAAGTGTATGTTACGTTCATATGTATGAGTGGTTTATGTCGGGGAATACGCGGAAATACTGAACAATCAAGTGTATTTTTAAACGTTACCGCGATATTTAGGTAGCAGGCAAGCAACAGTGGTCTCATTTTAAAACGATTTTTTGTTAACCTAACCTAACTAAGTATATTTATATTTAGGTACGTAAAGTCTACGCATCAATTCGATGGCCATTACATTAGTTTGGTGAAAGAGTAAGTTAAGCTTCGTAAATATTTCATTTGATCATGTTCTGGAATTGTTCGGCCAATAATCCTTCGACTCATTTTGAATAGAAAGCACCAGCATATTCCAGTTATTTTGGAGTGCATATTGGAATGTAAACTGCAGGTGTACCCCGCCAAGGGAGTGTCTACAATAGGTTACCACCACACTAAATCCGTTTAGAAGTTTTTGCGTGAAAGATAACAAAAATCAATAAGTTAAAATAATAATATCAAAATTATCATCTTCAATAAACTTCATATTATAATATTAGTAAGATAAGATACAGCTAATAAAGATGTTCACTGATGGGTGAACGCGAGGACTTAAAATAGGTTCTATAATTATGTTTACAGCAATATTGCTGTAAATCAAGTGCAGCAGTAGTACCTACTTAATTAGACGGCACGGTCGGCGCGGGCGCAGTGGCTTGAGCGATCGACCGCTGCGCAGTGTGGAATATGTGGCAGTGTGTCGCAGGTTCGATCTCCGCATGGAAGAAATATTTGTATGATCTGCAAGTAGTTGTTTCAGATCTGGGTGTCTTTTTTTGCGAGTTTCTATGTTTATTAAGAAATTCCTAGTGTGGGACAACGTTTATTAAAAAGAAGAAAAAAGAAAATTGCCAATAACACCATTTCGTAATTGGCGGCCTTAGCACAAGCTTTCTGTATTTTACCTATAGCGTATTTGAAGCACGGCGTTTATTGTATGGAAAATGAAAAAGCGCCTCTGGTGTGCGAACGAGAAACATTTTTTTTCCATCATACTTATTAACGTCAAAGTTCCCGTTTACTATACGTCACAACAACGTGAAAAGTATCGCAAGGGCCTCAGGAATGCCTCAAAGAGTGTCAGCACAATCACGGGGCCCCCTTTAGAGGGCTAAAGCCTGCCGGGGTCACGGGACTAACGAATTACCGTGACCCCCATAGTGACCCCGGAACGTACAGGGCTATTGAAGGACACCGAGGATTTTAGTCAGTACAAGTCTCACTTTCCTGTTTCATTAATTAAACAAAAGACGAAACAAAACAAAAAGAATGCCGTTTCGCCTCTAATTTCATCTTCATAGGTTTCTAGCTTCTTCTTCTTCACCTAGGCTAGGAAGTACTAGTAATAACTACTTATTTGTTGGCAGTCCATATGCAGTACATAAGTAACACGGATTCATTCAACCTATTCGACGCATTTAGTTTCCATTTCCATTGTATTTCTGAGAGTAGATTATAGTTCATGCTACTGAGGCTGGAGCCGGCGCCGGCTGGCAGGCCGACAAGAATGCTCCATATCCACGAGTCGAATACGGACAGATTTAGAATGTAGGACTACGACTGTTTCCATACAGCGCCGCTCACGAAATGCCTATTAATAATACATTAAAGGAAATACTGTTTCGAGGCGTCGAGCGCTGCTGGTGGACTAGAAATCCTACGTGTATTACCTGAAACCCTTTTTTTTTAACACGCTTTTATTAGCTTCACTTGTAACGTACGTAAGAAAATCTTGGAATCTTTATTTGACCCACTTCCCGGTCTTCGATTAGGATGAAATTTTGCACACGCTCTGATTTCTGATGACAATACATGACGAGTTAAGAAACGTCATTACAAATCCAATATGGCGGCCTCCCCAAGATGGCGGGCTGACTGTTTGAAATCCACCCCCATGATATGGGCATCAAATGAAACGGTTTGCTGTCAGGAATACGAAAAAATTGTCACGCTTAAATCCAACATGGCGGACATCCAAGATGGCGGATTGGCTATTTGAAATGCACCCCCTTGATATGGGTATTAAATGAAAGGGTTTGCTGAATGGGATACGAAAAAAATTATCACGTGACCTAAATCCAACATGGCGGCCGTCCCAAGGTGGCGGATTGGCTATATGAAATGCCATGAAAATGTTTGCTGAAAATAATGCGAAATGACATTTTCTTACCAAATCCTTACCATTTCATGGGTAATTGGGTATCAATCAATAAGGTTCAACGAGAGGAATACGAAGATTGTATTTTTTAGTGCGTGTTAAAAGCGTGTTTTTTAGTTTTTTAACTAATAGCATCTGTGCTAATAGCAAGTATTTATCGTTGTAAAATCATCAAATGAGTCCTCCCACCCAGGGCAGGAGGGATTGTCAGATTTGTACTGACTTAAATCTACGGTGTCCTTCAATAGCCCTTTACATTCCGGGGTCACAGTAGCTCATTAGTCCCGCGACCACGGCGCTTTGGCTACGTCTACTCGTAGCATATTTGTGGTTTATAGTAACGTATTACGTAAAGTGCAAGTGAAGTATCAGGGGCCCAAGTCTGCTAATTTAAGAATGGCTCAATTGAATATCAATTGGAACTCAGAAGCAGTTTTAACTACATTTGGTATTCTGCTACTAGTTTAAGACCAATGGTTTTCCAGTGACATTCCATTGAACTGCTATCAGAATATTTGCTAGTCTGCTCTTCAATCGTGTCACAATTGTAAATCGATTGTGGACTTTATCGGTATTCTACTCTTATTTGACGTTTGTTTAACATTTATGTCAATGGACACTCTGTTTCAATTTCGCTATTATTGTACGATTGAGCAACAATAGATAATCTTACAAGTCACTCTACGAAAAATAATTAAAAAAATTACTGTTCAACTGAGAGTCAATTACAATTACACTACGACTCCATTACGACTCTATTGAGATTACATACAAGTTTTTGCAGAATACCAAATTTGTTCTAATCGTAATGGAGTCGTGATTGAATCTCAATTGAATATCAATAGCATGTGAGTTAAATAAAATTAGCAGACTTGAGGCCCAGCTCTGACGCACTTTGTCAGTATTGAGGCCAGGGCTCTCACACCTGACGGATCACTGGCCACCATGTGCACCTCGCTATACCAATAGTACAGACAGACTTCGTTTCCAATGCAAGCCAAGTGCAGTATGTAAACCTACTATTTTACGGTCTACCACTTTTAGAGCAGATTTGATAATAAACTTTTGGTTTTCGGTAATTTCATCAACGTACTCGTAGTGCAACGAAAATAATAAAATTCAATACAATCTTTCATCATTTATTTAACTGTCCTTACTACATACATACCTTAAACGAGGGACAACGATATATCTCTTTTGCATTCATAAACTCACGTCTTTTTCTCACGCGAGTAGGTAGAAACCTCAGAACGCCACCCGCTACAAGTTTTATACTCACATTGTCTCGTTGACTGTCAAATTAGCACTCCGGTTACGAGTACCTACCAAGCACCCGAAGTTTCTGAAGGACCTCACCAAAAAGGCATAGATCTTCCTAGGGAGTCCTCACCCGGCGCGCGCAGGCGTCGTGAAAGACCCGGGCATGGTTCATGATGGGACGGAGGGTCACTTATTACTGCCATCCGAATGCCCGCACCTATGGTAGTCGGAAATTGCCTCGTTACCCCCCCTTGAAGAAAAGTATAACCAGAATAATTGAACATTACGGAGACCAAAGTCAAATCAATTATTCCAATTAGGCAATCAAAGAGGCACTTTTGAACGTCGATTATTAAAATTAAAGGAAATAGGAAGGGATGGGATTGATTCTACACCCATTCGCAAAGGTAGGTTTGTATGGAGAAGAATGGGCAAGAAACTCCATACTTACTCTTTGCATGTAAGGCGAACATTAGAAAATGTAATAGAATGCAGTGCAAACATAAAGTTATCGATACATTTCACAGCAAATTGGTTACCAGCCACATCTGAATCCCTTTTGTTAGTTGCTTTTCACTCATCATCTGAAGACACTAGACACAGACATCACTAGACATTGCTGAAATTGGTTCGCAAGAAACTCAACAGTACGTTATTCAACAAAGTCAAAATCAAATCATTTATTTCAATTAGGCTATCAAAGAGGCACGTCGATTGATTCTAAGGAGAATTCTTGAGGAAGTCATCAAGAGGTTACCCCCTTTTTTTGACGTCATAAAATCGTCAAAGGAGTCCTCCGGTCCTGAGTGAAGCGGAGGGGACTGCCTGACTCGTACTGACTACATTCAACCGTATTCCTTTAATAGCCACTTACGCTCTTAGAATGCAAGTTCCGGGCATGGTCCATGATCGAACGGAGTCACTCATTACTCGCCGTCCGCATGCCCGCGCCTATGGTGGTCCGAAATTGCCTCGCGAGGGGTTACCCCCCCTTGAAGAAAAGGATAACCAATAATTGAACATTATGGAGACTCTTGCATGTAAGGCGAACATTAGAAAATGTAATAGAATGCAGTGTGGACAGAAAGTCATCGATATATTTCACAACAATTCGGTTAAGAAAGCGTAGTTGGCACGTAGCGGTATCGCCACGTCGATGGTAGACTGGTGACTCTTGGCTGGCAGGCGAGTGGCATGATGGCATGCCGGGCGAGCCGGGCACAGATGATGCTGACTCACATTTATGTGCTGCTGAAGTTATCAAATAAGAGTGGATCTGTCTGTCTATTGCCTTTCATGTGGTAACTGTTGAGTGAATTTCAATAAACGTTTGACACATAGATTGACCATGCCGAGGACATATTATGATGTTCTCACCCCCAACAGTAGTTTTTTCTTCGTCTAGCCTTTGTTGTCCCTCTTTGTAGGGCAAAGGACGCCATTTCTTCCACTTCTCTTGGGCGTGTTGTTCTTCTTGCCAAATCAGGAGGAAGTCATTCTAGGCGTCTCGTCATCTTCTCTTACCGTAGCATGTAATATATGCCGTAGCCAATGCAATAATATTTAGTACATATGACAAAGTACCAGCTCTTTCTTATTTCATATCTTTGAATGTGAAGGTTGAAGAAATGCATCAAAACACATTCTATCATGGCTGCCAACTTATCACAGTGAGATTCTTCATCACATAATTATCTAAATATAGAGAACAATTCAGAATATTAATTGCATTCCAATGCCATTTCTACTTACTTTGTCAACATGGACAGCAACAAGCAGCAATACATAGTGTAGCATTTGATTCCGACAGTCATTTACGAGTATACCTCTAAGACTGTCTTAATAGGTGGTAAGTTGCACGAAACTCGGGCAAACAGTCCCACCAATGGATATTGTACTGCCTATAGTACTAAATTTCCTTTGTGAAAAGAATTTTAAGTTTGGTTTTTAATATAATCATTGTACACAATAATGAATAATTAATTAAATTAGTTGTGTACTAGGGTGATGATGATATACTAAATCCTCTTGAAGCGTTTATTGTTTTGAAAGATTGCGTTAAGTTGTTGTTGGTACCCGTAACCGAACCAGATAAAGGCGGCTGAGACAGACTGGAGGAAAACCAAGTGTTGATTGAGACATTATTTGAGAAAGGTTAACCAGCAACCAGCATAAAATAGTAGTATATTGCATCTAGAGGCAACAAAATCAAAATCAATCAATAAGCATAGCTAAAGTGATGTTTTTAGATCTAAAAACATCACTTTAATGTTTTTAGATCCCCTGCAAACGCTTTTTCGCTGATATCACTATGTTTACAAAACATTGAATACAGTGTGTATCTAGGTAATCTTAACACTACCAAAACTTTACAATCCCCACTTTTAAAATTGCACAGATGAACAATTTGTGACATATCTCTGCGTTACGAGCGGTTATGTTTGAGATAAAACTTGTACGTCTGTCTCGTGTAGATGACATCGTGAGATGGCGTGACGGATGATAATTAAATATTATATTTAATGAACTTCATGTTCTACATAACTTGCCGGTCATTCACTACCCTGTGGAGAATTTTAAGATGTGTGTAAAATTCTTCCTCGTCATTAATTGACGTAGTATCGCAGACATAATTATTTAATTAAACGTATAAAAGTAATGAATGTTTTCGCACTTGTTAGGCTCCATAGTAAACTAGAGACGAGAGATAATATTGAATACTAGCTTCCGCCCGCGACTCCGTCCGCGCAGATGTCGGTCTTCGCGTGGATGGTTTATTTCTCCATTTTGAGTAACTCTGACAATGACATCTTATAAATATCTATTGGACCCAAATACGGCTAAGCCTATAATAATTAAGGAGATCTATTGAGCTACTGCTGTTGCTCGCGTTCTGTAGTAAGTATTTTTTTCATAGTAATTCCGACCTTGTATTTACAAATAACTGATCGGAACAGTAATCAAAAAGGTCGCGCTGAAAAGCACGGGTTTTTGGTCCTCTAAACCAAAAATAACAGAATTGAATTACTGTTTAACTTTATAATAAAACATAGGCACAACGCCATCTAGTGGTGAGTGGTGGAACCTTTTTAGAAATCAATGGAGGCAGGCGTGGCGTAATGTTCTACTTGCTTGATAATAGGTGTCGCCAGTGGTTCCATAATAAGGTTTGTTATAGATTTTTTTTTCTACGTATTTTTCCAGGATAAAAAGTATCCTATTTTATGCCCAGGATAATAAGGTATAATTATACCAAGTTTCATCGAAATCGAACCGTTGGTTTTCACGTGATGCCTGCATATACAGACAGACAGACAGACAGACAAAAATTTTTTTAATCACATATTTGGGTTTGGTATCGATCCAGCAACACCCCCCGCTATTTATTTTTTCAATATTTTCAATGTACAGAATTGACCCTTCTACAGATTTATTATATGTATAGATTATAATCTATGTTACTAATCGATTCGATGTCTGATTTGGGCTGTATTGTATTGTATAATATTGGGTTATTATTAACCTTATTGAGCAGTGGTGGCCCAGTGGTATCGGCCTCGACTTACGAGTAGTAAGTAGGTCGTGGGTTCGAATCTCGTCAGGCGCATTACTTTGTGTAATTTATTTCAACACCACTGCTCTCAAAACGGTGAAGGAAAACATCGTGAGGAAAACGCGCATGTCATAAAACCAAAAATTCGAAGACATGTGACATCTACCAATCCGCACAGGGCCCGCTTGGTAGATTAAAGCCCACTCCCTCTCACAAAGAGGAGGCCTGTGTCCCAGCAGTGGGAACATTTATAGGCTGATGATGATGATGATTAATCTTATTAGGTTACCACTGCTGGGACATGAGCTCGGGATTCTGTTAGATTATTAATTCTAGTTATTGAAGATCACGATGCAAACTTTATATAAATGGCCGCATGCATCACCCAGCCCCTGGACCATTCTCGTACATATTCCAGTGCAGGTACACGTCACAAGCCGGGAGTCGAACGGCGATACCATCGGTGTGGATTACAATGACCTTATTTCAGCGCGTGACTCAGTCCGCGCCAGGAATAGTCGGCAGAGAGCTGCGCGGGCGCACCGACGTCACATGTGATTATTTTAACTGAACATTGAATAGCACACAACACAGAAGTTCCACTTATTGGTAAAATCGATAAGTATTAATTGACAGGGAAGGCAGGAAGGAAGGGAAAGGAAGCAATAGTTGGTAATCATTGCGTTAGTTGCAGCGTAGAGAGATTAAACGTCTACGTTAACTTATTCCTCAGATAGTTTTTCCTGCTACACTAAAAATGGCTACCATTCAGTAGGGGTTGGGTTCCGACCACACATGTCAGATGGTTTGGACGGAATTAAGCAAGCTACCTCACCTTTAAGTTTATACAGATTGAAACTGGACACAACTGCACGAGCGGGTGGTGGTCATCTCTAAGTGAAGAATAAGAACTAAGTATATTATGGTTAAGTTAAGCTTACAGAAAGAACTAGCATTGTGACAGTTCGAGAATATTCATGATATTCTCCTTCTGTATTTCCTTCGTCTGTGTCTCCCGTGAGTTGTTGTTGTCCGGTGATCAGAACCGCTATGTTGGTGTTACTCCGATACGCGAGCGATGCGAAGGTCGAATGTTCCCCGATGTGCAGCCATGCTTACCATTCTCATAACATTATATTTTCAGGAATTACTGTAATGTTACATAAGATATGACCACGTGCTTTCTACTGGATTGTTTTGAAGAAGAACCTTCTTCTTTTTTCCATTTTTACGTGCGGATGTGGCTACCTCTAGTGCCAGAGTTAATTAAGTCGCCTTTTGTGAACCCCACGGGACAATGACGGCTTAAGACCCTAGTCCAGTTTTCCTCCCGTCGTTTTTATTCACCGATGTCATATTGTCCTAGATAAACTTAGAAATTAAAATATGCATATATAAAAGGTACATTGCCAGGGTTTGAACTCACAACGTCGTGACTCAGGGAGGAAGTGTTTAACTCTAGGTCATCATGAACACGAGCTTTTCGTCACACTACACGATTCCTAAATTAATGCGCTTCAAGGAACCCTTTTTTTAGCGTGGTAGAATCATTCAATAAGTCCTCCCGCCCTGGCCGGAGCGGAAGGGACTGTCAGAGGCGTACTTACTGACTAAAATCCACGGTGTTCGTTCAACAGTCCTTTGCGTTGTAGGGCCAGGGTTAGCTGTTAAGACAGCCCCCGACCCCGAGCAGACGTTTGGCCCTCTATGGAGGCCTCGCCGCCAGATTCCTGACAGCTCTTTGAGGCGCGCGTGGAACAAGTTATCTCCCTCACGCATTCCGCCTCTTCCTTCGCTAGCATGACTGCTTCGCAGAAGTTAAGGAAGCCCTCTTTTGGTTAAAAATGCTCAGCTCAGTGTAGATAGGTGTTGTACCTATCTTCAACTGTCAGTTGAAGATAGGTACAACAGTGCGATAATGTTTCGACAAACTAATTTAAGTGATTGTTAGTAAAATATATGAGAATTGAAGCTACATTTCAGAAGCAGGTGCTAGTAAATAAACCGAAGCTTTAGAAAATGGCAATGAAATCACATAGAACAGATATTTTCAGAGTTATGTGCTCATAAAATGTTGCCCAATCTTCGTTATATAAACACTCGTAGCTAGGAAATATCGATCAATTACAAATAACGTATTGGCCATGCAATTATTTCCCTCAATGCTGTAGTTAGTTTATAGCATAATATTCTTTACATTATACGAGATCAGATGCGTGTAAGTTTAGGTTATTTTCAATAGCGGCTTTGCCCGTCAATCGATCGGAAATACTATGTATGAGTATAGCAATTGGGGGTGTATGTATTAGTGGTTTTCAAAAAGATTCTGCAACCATTCACCGACGACCGTCACCATTGGACGTTTCGCCGACAGGACGATTCATTTATGGCCGTTTCACCGATAGACTCTTTCACCTTTGGACTTTTCGCAGATAGGACGATTCATTTGTGTCCGGTTCATCGATAGAACCTTTCACCTAGGGACTTTTCGCCGACAGGACGATTGCTATGTTAATAATCTGTATTCGGCAACTTTTATAAGTATTTAACTGGTCTCAGGAGGTCGAGAATTTTGACAAGAAGTTCCTAAACATTTATGTTTTTAAATATAATAGGTATCCTCCTCCTCCTTGGGTCGGTTTCCTCAATGCTGAGGGTCGTGACCACCTTCTTGCTACAGCAGTTTATTGCGCACTACTCGACGCCATCTGTCCCGATCTGCCGCCGAGTGCAGAGCTTTGTGGACCGTTGTGTCGAGAGCGGTGCGGATCTGGTCAGTTCAATGTGTCGGGCTTCTACCACGTGGTCTTTTGCCTTCCACCTTGCCAGTGACTATTAACCTTTCTAGGTTATCGTCCTTCTTCCTGGCAATGTGGCCAAAGTATTCAAGAATCCTTCGTAGGCAGATGGTAGAGAGCCTTGTCTTTATGTCTAGTTCTTGAAGGATTAACACGATGGAACGATGTGCTGTCCAGGGGATCCCCAGCATCTTTCGCCAGCACCACATCTCGAAAGCATCAATACGATCGCGATCAGCTTTCTTCAGGGTCCAAGTTTCAGCACCGTACGAGAATATGGAGAACACCAGGGTGCGCACAAGATTGGTCTTGGTTTTCAGGGAGATGCTTTTGTTCTTCCATATCTTTTGAAGCTGTGCCATGGCCCCCTTTGCCATCCCAATTCTTCTTCGTATTTCGTGTTCACATGAGCCATTACAACTAATGCTTGAGCCCAGGTATACAAAGTTATATGTTTTTTTTTCACCAAACCCATACGTGTGGGGTATCTATAGGTCTTTAAAAATTGAGGTTACTGATATCATTTTTTTCTAAACTGAACAGTTTGCACGAGAGACTTCCAAAATGGTAAAATGTGTCCCCCCCCCCCTGTAACTTCTAAAATAAGAGAATGATAAAACTAAAAAAAAATATATAATGTAGACCACAATAAAAACTTCCAACGAAAACTGGTTTGGATGAGATACAGTTAGTAGTTTTTGAGATATAGTACAATTTCAAAAACCGCAAATATAACTTTGCCATTCATACAAATACTATGAACAACAAAGTTATTTTTATTGTTTGTGTATATTACTTACTAATGTCAATATAATTATATCCCTAATCTATGCTTTCTACTACGGAACCCTTCATGGGCGAGTCCAACTCGCACTTGGCCGGTTTTTTTGTTAATGGTCACAAAATTTTGTAAAGACCTTTTAACTTCATGCTTGTGATCCCCGAGCGACAAGGTTGAGTTGCAGGCACATCCCATTTTACTAGTAACAGAGTATCAGGTCCTACTTCAGATAATTCCTTGAGCATTTAAGTAGGTACCTACGTGAATTATAAAATAATTCAAAGCTCAGTATTTGTGACGAATTTACGTAGATGTGTCAGATGTAGAACTAAATTAACTTTGACATTGAGCCTGTTTGATATTTACGATCGCCGTTAACCGAATTTACAATTTGTTGGCTTCCAAATGATGCTAAAAGTGAGTAGAGAGGCATTTCTGTGAGTCTACTACCTAATGGCATCATTATGTAATGAAAGTATCATTATTATAATTTTATTATAGTCCTATATTTGAGCAGTACGGTTTACACTACTTGATGCTCTAACTAAGCAATCCAAGCCTAAGTGGCCCCTATCCACGATAAAGCAGTTTCTGACTTCATTGTTTTAAAGTATTTTTTGGTAATGAGGAAGGTGTTTTGCAGGTAAATACTTAGTTTAGGAGGCAAAGCAGAAACCTTTTGAAAACTAAGGGAATGCAAGAACGAGCAGAGCGAGCTCGAATTTTTTGCACCTTTCCATAAACAATAATTCAAGGATTTTCATTTTTTCATAGCAAAAAGGGATTAAGAAAAGGATAGTTTCTAATAAGTGCCACAGATTTTAGGGGGATTTGCACCCTATACCACAACGCGTAGCTAATATATTTTCGGTGTTGTCCTCTGAGACGTGATGCCCTAAGCAATTGCAAAATTTGCTAATGGGTTAATCTGGAACTGGTCATTACATAGTTGCGAACAGAGGCGTAGCGTGCCTTGGCGGGGCCCCGTATAAAAAATTGCTTGGGGCCCCTTAGGTAGGGTAAAGTTTTGTCAATCAAGAAAAAAAATGCATTTCTCCGTATCTACGCCGAAATATAAACAAAAAATTGGACAAAGGTCATCAAAAAAATTCAAGATGCGACTGATCAGTCCAGAGTTCGGAATCAGGTCGAGTATTTTAATTTTTGCATCGAAATGTTGATATCAATTTGGATATTCCCGGAATTTCTAATAGACAATCTCGTGCTTAAAACAGTATTACATATAAATAATAATAACAATAAAACACCAGAGATAGATTAGACAAATAAATTGTGTAAAAGTAAATAACTATTTTATTTAATAAATCATTAAGTTTTTATTAATTTTTGTTTACGCACGTTGGGGGTCCCTGTGGCTCGGGGGCAAATACGGCGGTAGCTACGCCCCTGGTTGCGAACATCCAAATCAGGGTAATGTGTAATCTTGACACCAATGTTGCGGTTACAGAGGCGAGTAAGGTAATGTCCATAACTGATCTCATGGTCATAGACCTTGTGTGACATAACACACAAATACTGATGACTCATACTTATAGTTTATGTCTAATGTGTTCTTCATTACCATAGAATAATTAATAGCATTACGTCATTACCATGATGGCTTCGATGGCTACACGGAAATGATTCCCGTTTTCATATCTAGTTGTTGTATTCAAAGTTCTGACTAATAAGGTTTACCATTTTCTGCAGAAAGAAAAATTCGAACCGCAGGATTTGAACCTGCGAATTCGACGCTTGTAGACAAGGCCTCGGTGGCTCAGTTGGTAAGAGCGTCGGATGCATTGAATCGGAGGCTCAAATCCTGCTCGCGTTTAGAATTTTCTTTCCTCAGAAAATCTTTGAAATTCGCGATAAAGCGTTTATTTTTTTTAAATATCTATGTCTACTTGTCTTGTACCGTACCAAAACCCTGATTAAATAAAACTATGTTAGTAACTTTGTCAGTAATGCCGGCGATATTAAGTTGTTGCTCTATTCAGCTGGTTTCGACAAAGAATCCAATCATCTCCGGTTTACCGCGAAAATCAACGAATGACGACTGATCATTTCCTTCCACAAACTTAACATGTTGCATCTCGCTCTAACCATCTATCTGTTTTGTTCTCTAAGTTGTACTTGAGTAGTTGAGTTAAGTCAGTGCCTTTCACTCCGCGAGAGAAACCAGAGGCAACATGCGTTTGCGCATGTTATCAAGATAGTTTAGTGACAATGATTTACGGGTTTAGTGATGTGAGACCAAAGTTCCTGTGTTTAGTGTATTTTGTGTTGATTAGTGTTGGTAAGTTGGGCTAAACATTTGATCAAAAGTTTGTCGTTGAAGTTTTAAATCCTGTTTGGTAGGTTCAATGTGGATTTCTCTTTTGTTAGTCATGATTTATAAAAAAAAAATATGTGAAAACGATAAAAATATAGTTTTTACATATTATTTTTTATACCAAAAGGTTATAGCATTGTATTGATAACTTAACCACATGTTCAGTAACATCATAATATGTTACTTATGTACGTGACAACAACTTTCCAATGTTTCAATACTTTGCAATAGCTCAAAAACTTTCAAAGTTAAAATAAATATAATTTTGTTAAGCACAGAGTATTTAAACATACCAAATCAAACGTAAAATAGAAGTCATAATTAATTTAAAATCATTAACAAAATCCGCTAATAAGCAATTTACAACTAATCCATTATGAAACAAACTTTCTAAAGTGCATAAGATATCTCTTTGTTGCTGTCCAACCACAACAAAAACATGAAATGTCTCAAGGGCACGCAGCACGACCGGGTGTCGAACTAGTTACCATTGCGATCACGTTTCGGGGACAGTCGCATAACTGGACACTACTGGGTTAAGTAATACTATGACTGGGTGAAAATAAACTATGATTCTATGGTATTGTGATGTTTACGATCGCGTACAGGTTTCCTTACGTGATTTATTCATCATCATCAGCCTGTATTCGTCCACGGGTAGATTTAGTCTTATAGATCTTTGGAATTTCCTAACTTGGAATGTACTTTCGCAACACGCATATCCGAAGTAGAGAAACGTCGGTAAACCGCCAGGAATTGTTTACAAAATAAGTCTGTTTGTAGAGCTGCAGATGCTCAGATACGTCTCTATCAAACATACCAAGCGAAGAGATGATTTAAGTGATGTACTGTTTATGCAACTCAGAAATAATAAAAACTAGATTGAGTTAAACTTTTAACTCTAATGCTTTTTTCCAGAAATATCCAAATGCCTTGTCCTCCGAGCGTACCTGTCGCAGCACGGACTGCACGGCGAGGTGGAGTTCTCTCACAAGAACGACACGCTCATCAGCATCCGGACCAACCTCAAGCCTACGCTGCAGTACCCTGACGGTGTGTGGCGCTGGACCATCCACGAGTTCCCCGTCGACTACCGCGACCTCTCTGAGGGCAGGTGCTCCGACGCTAATCTCGGCAAAGAACTCATCGATCTCACTGAAGAACTAGGCTACCTCATCATACCAGGGAAAGACCACGCGGAATTCGAAAGTAAAAACACGCTGACAGGTCCCAATGGACTCTGGGGCAAGAGCATAGTCTTCGAAACAGCTGAAAGAGATAGGGTCATATGCGCGTCCATACTATCAACAGATAAAACCTACGAGAAAAATGCGATGGCAAGGTTTACTTCCCCAGTGGCGGGGACGCTGCACTTCAGATGGTTATCAGCCAAGGAGTTTGACGAATCAGATTCCTACATCCAAGCAGACTTATATCATACCAAAGGTGTTACAGAGAAAGTACCATTTACAGAACATAAGTGGAAGTTATTTGTGACGGATATTTTTGACGCTGACAAGGGAAACTATGAAGACAACTGTAATGTTCTTCAACTAGTGTTTGATCCTGAGAACAGTGGGGACGGTATGAGTGTGGGGGACCTGGACAGCAGGCTGGGGCTGATCAAGGTGGCGACGGACGCGAACGTGATGAAGACGAGGACGCTGTTCAAGGACGACGTGATCAACGTGCTGCGCAGTGACATGGAGGTGACGCGCCGCAGCCTGTACGTGGTCATCTATGACAACAGGCACTCCGACAGCTTCCTCGCGTGCGCCAAGTTGAGACCCATGGCACCCAAGAGTACAAAGTGAGTTTGCGTTTCAATCTTTCTTTAAAATAAGACTAGATTAGACCTGTGGGTTCTCACACGGACAGGGATAAATAACTCCTGTCATAGTTGATTTGTATGGCTATCGAAATCAATTTAGTAGTTCGAGCATAAAGTGCAACTTAACTTGGATGGAACTGGTAGTCATTAGCTAGCATGGATTGTTCCTTTTACGTAAATGTTAAGTATCCAACACATGGGCCTCAAGCCTCAAAGTTTGTTTTTGTTATAATTTTAGCTATTTCTGGGCGTGCTCGAAACTATGAATAAATTAATATCTTTCTGTTTAAAATATTCCAATAGGATAGGTATAAACAAACTAGTTTCGGCGAATTTTTATTGCTTTGGTCACGTTTTTGGGCTCAGTTGGATTTTTTTGCTCATTGTTAGCAAAATTATTACTTTAGCCTCCTCTAAGTACTTACGCTGGTACAGTCTTCTGTGGGGTATTCGATAAATGGATCAGTTCCTATCTTCTTTTCTATGGGTGCCTATGACACTTGGAAGTTTCTGGTAATATATTTGTAGTTTTAAATGTTATCTGAACTCGGTTAGATCATAATATTATTGCATTCCTCAGAACGTTCATTGTGGTAGCTTCCGAATTTAACGGTCTTTGTTCGTCAATTGATAAACCAAACAAATTACCATCAGTAACAGTAATTAGAATGAAAAAGGTTTGTTACAAAATGAGCTAATCTATTTTGTTTTTTATTAAATTTAATTTTGATGAGCGTGTACTTACACCGGAGGTCAGTTGATTTCGACAACATTTCAAGGCCTTATTTTTCGAAAAAAATAGGACCAGAAATGTAGCTTCATACGCATAAATAGAATACATAATTATGTAGGTCTAAAAAGTAGATATAATCAGACAGACAGAGAACACTTTGGAAAAATAGTGTTGTAAATTATACTGATTTGAAACTTTACTTGTAAACAGAGATTTCCAATTATCTCTGACAACTTTTATCTCTCATCTTTATACAAGGACCTCAAAGACCAGTGATAAAATTGGAACCGTCATTTAACTACCCGATATCCATTCCAGAGCTCTAATAAACATGGACGGCATCCGCGGTTCCATCGACTTCACGCAGCGCTCCCCCTTCGACCCCACGTGGACCAACTTCCAGCTGGGCGCGGCAGACGGTGACTACGAGTCCAACCTGCGCTTCGTCAGCTCCGTGCTGCAATACAACGTGCAGGAGTTGCCGCCGCGGATCGTTGGGGACGATGTGAACAACTTCTGCAACACCACCGGAGGAATCTACAATCCCACTGGACTTGATTTGAACAAGTTGCCTCCGCCAGGTGAGACTTAGGGAAGGTTCTTAACTGACGGAACATGCGTCGCGTATTATCGGTCGCGTAACGCCAGGAACAGACAAATGTATAGAAAAACACTTGACCGTTCACACTCAACCGATGATACGTTAGTGCGTCAAAAAACATTCGATGATACGCTCGTCGCTCAACGTATTTTACGTCAGATAATTATGAACTTTCCCTTACCTTGATGAGTATAATGATTTGCCATTGAAGGAATTTCCTTACTGTTAAATTCAAATAGTTAAGCAGCGTTATTACGCTGCTCATGCTTGTCATCCACATTCTCTCAGTCATAGGTGATAGTAGTAAGCCTATAGTTCTTGATAATTACATTAATTGATAATTATTTCTTGGAAATCAAAATCACTCTTGGAAAAAAATCCTGACAGGGATAACCAGACGAGCTAAACACATTTGATATGAAACCAAACTCAGATATTGTTCTATTTGAATGGTGCGCGTAAGAATAGTGCCCTAGTTTTATTATTAGAAATAGAAATTCGACTAAAGCTATTCGGCACATCAATTTTCTGTACCTGTGCTGTATATTCATTGTTATCAAAAGTTTCGACATCATTGTCTATCACGGCAAGTTTCTTCAAAAAGATAAATGACTCAGAGGTCAAATGACACATGACTTAGAATAGAATAGAAAAACATTTATTTGATATTGGACATACACACACAGAAATAGAAAAAAAAAAATAGAAAAATAATAGAACTAAAAATACACATTAAGAATTCTGATTGAGCATGTCCACACCAAAAGGGTTACCAACTCAGCATTTGCTGGCACTTCAAAATCCTCAACCCCATTTATCTCAAAATCTGTACCAGAGCAAAGCAGATCAGATGATGGATGGTCATGGGAGTTTTCGACATAATTTGGATGGACGGCGCCGAAGCGTGTCGCTTGGGGATGAGGCAACAGTCAACATGTTTATTATGTTCACGAGTTCACTAGAATGACGTGTCTCTGTAGGCATTTTCGATTGATATGTTTCAAAATAACTCTCAATGCGATAATCAACAAAAAGAAGAAATTCATCGAACAAAAGAAGAAAACTTTTGTTCGATGAATTTGTTGGAAAATTTGTCACAGATTACGATTTAGAAAGAAGCAGTGGTGGTCAAGTGGTATTGGCCCTGACTTACGAGTTGTAGGTCGTGGGTTCGAACCCAGCCAGGCGCATTTCTTTGTGTAATTTATTTCATCACCACTGCTTTTAAAACGGCGAAGGAAAACATTGTGAGGAAACCGGCATGTACTAAAAAAAAACGAAGACTTGCGACGTCTAACAACCCGTACTGGACCCGTGTGGTGGATTATGGCCCACTGCTCCTCACAGAGAGGAAGCCCGTGTCCCAGCAGTGGGAATGAGGGACAAAAGGTTTTGAAATTAAAGCGTTCGACTGAGGAACAGAGGACGTAGTTTACTTAGTCATATTTTAGTCTGTCAGAGCCTTCAAAGTTTAAAACAATGCAAGGACTCAGGTACTTCAAAGTCTCAAGAAAGATGGCTACGTATGTAGCGTTAATTATTAAGCCGTTACTACGAAGGAGGACATGTTGGGTAAATTATTACCACCGCATTATTCCCTACCTTTGCAACTTCTGAAAGCAACAATAAATCATTGTTTATTGCGACCACCAGAAAAGTTCCGAGGCGATGAGTTCGACGTAGTCTTAGATAATGAATTCAACTGCCTTTGATACTGCATTGAAATTAATCAGAAAAGAATAGCAATATTCAATAATAACCTCTTTCCATTGCTTACAGGCATGGGCACCCAGGACCAGTACCCCGTGGGAGACTTGCTGGGCAAGCACAAGGATCGCACGGAGTACCTGAATCACAAGTATCTGCTGCCCGGTCTGGCCAACGAGCTCAGCGGCGCCTATTGGGACGTCTACCTACCCCTGCAGGGTGTTAACAGTGTGGTCCACAGGGCGTTGGTGCTGGAGAGGTAGATATGATGGCATAAGGTGATAGGGGCATTAGTTTATACAGTTATAGGTTTAACACATGGATTCTCTACATCGGCATCATGCGCAACAGCTAAAGCTAGAATAAGATTTGAAACGGGATAAGCCCAAGAAAGACTAAGAGTCTACTCAATGATTTGGAATTTTACAAAACAATTTAAGAAGATACGGACATCATCGAAGAATCTTTTTGAAGTTATTAATGGTTTGGAAGACCATGAATAACTCTATCCATTCGAAGATAAATAAAGTATCGACATTAATATGTTTTCTCCTTTTCCTGTTGTTAATTCGTTCATCGTCACTAATAGTAGCTTCTTCTTTTCTACTGTCCATGCTTATGCAGACTGTTTATCCACACAAATTCTTGATCTTCAGCTCGCTCCGCAATGAGTTCTTCATATTTCTATTGCTACTTTCCTAGACTTAACACTTTCATTATCACATTTCCAGACGCCACCCGAAGCGCGACATTTGTGGTACAATCTTGCATTACGAGATGGATACAGAATACCAGACGCCCATGGCCTCGGCTCAGGTGGTGTTCCGGTACCCCATAGTAGGGCGCGTGGTGTTCCGGCAGCCGCAGGACAGGCCCTGGGAGGACACCACCATCATTGTGGAGAGTATGGTTAGTTAAACGCTGGGTATTCCATACTCGTTAAAGATATATGTTTTTATTTAGGTGGTAAAATCATCAAATGCCACAAGGGACTGTCAAACACGTACTGATTATGATCTACAGTGTTCCTTTAATTGCCCTTTATATTCGAGTCAGCGGTTATCCGTTTGCAAGATTCTGCAACTAAAAATACGAATACTTAAATCTTGCTGTCATAATTTGGAAAGGAGGGATCTTCAGCCTGCTCTGAGTTGATGCAGTATCTACTACTATGGATTATATCATTAGATTTGGGACTACCGTACCAACTTGCCTTCCTGCCGATCCTTTCATCAGTAGTTGAATTTATTGCCACCAGGTGCACGCTGACGGTGCGAACGTGAACAACACTCGCGACCACCGCTGGGCCATCCACGAGCACGCGCCAGGCGCCGACTATTACAACTGGACGGCGAGGTGCCTGAGCGCAGGGAAGGTGTTCACGCCGCACGCGCTGGACATCGACACCAGGCATCCCGAGTCTTACTGCAGACCCGGCCTTGAAGGGCTGTGCAGGCTGGGGGACTTTACAACCAGGTACCTAACTAAGCAATATTTGGTAGTGGATACATATTTTTCAACACATTTGCTCGAAAAATGCATTTACAAAGCCTGTATATATTGTTCGAAATTTAAAAATTACGCACCATACAACGGAACGTGCGGTAAAATATGTACTCTCACTTAAGTACCTATTTTACGGCACGCCCCGTTGTATAGCACCGTGCGTTTTCTTTACGGTTTTTTTTTAATTTCCATAAAAAAAAATATAAGAATTCCACCAACGAATTCCACCAAAAATATAAGAATTCCACCAAAGAACCTCCGTTGTCTCACTTTAATACTAAAGAGTAAATGTGACGAAAGATGTAGTTCTAATTTTCACCACGTGCATGTGGCGCCATTTGCAAATTCGCGCCATTTTCATATTAGAAACTTCAAAAATTGTTGCAACTTTCCCACTGTTAAATAAATTGTACTGTTTTCTCGCAAATGTGTTGAAAAACATTGTATGACACACGTGCAGAAATTGGTATTTACAAACTCGTGACTATGGTAAATTCGTCTACTCGTTTGTAAAAACCAACTTACCGCACTAGTATCATAACAATAGATTGGTAGCCAAGGGCTGTAAGGCATCAATTGCAACCCGAGGTACCTATTTAGGCGCACGAGCGCAGCTAGGGCGCCTATAGTTCGAGGGTGCAATTGATGCTTACACCCGAGCTAACTACTCTGCTTTACATCTCGATTGTGAGGAAAGTAGAAAAAAAAACCGGCATTACAAGAAGCACGTAATTATAAAAAAAATCCCAAAAACAAACAATATTTAAAGTAAAAGTATTCTATTCACGCCTTTTTTACATGCCGGTTTTTTTCTACTTTCCTCACAATCGAGATGTAAAGCAGAGTAGTTAGCTCGGGTGTAAGCATCAATTGCACCCTCGAACTATAGGCGCCCTCGCTGCGCTCGTGCGCTTAAATACCTCGGGTTGCAATTGATGCCTTACAGCCCTTGGCTACTAATCTATTATTAAATGCATGCATATTGCGACAGCGACTGGGAGATAAACCACCTTGAGAGACGGTATTCACAGGAAGGAATAAAATGTGTTACGAGGGTGAGGGACACTCGTTGCATCGCAGATCATCATCATCAGCCTATAAATGTTCCCACTGCTGGGACACAGGCCTCCTCTCTCTGTGAGAGGGAGTGGGCCGTAATCTACCACGCGGGCCCAGTGCGGATTGGTAGATGTCACATGTCTTCGAATTTTTGGTTCTAGGACATGCCGGTTTCCTCACGATGTTTTCCTTCACCGTTTTGAGAGCAGTGGTATTGAAATAAATTTCACAAAGTAATGCGCCTGACGGGGTTCGAACCCACGACCTACTAGTCGTTAAGTCGAGGCCGATACCACTGGGCCACCACTGCTCTATCGCAGATCGTAGCAGGAGATTTAAGAGTCTGAAGGTATTACTACCAATATAAATTAGTAGTCTCTCTATATTTTTTTTTGTCATAAAGTAAGTCATGCAAGAATACCTACGTTTGGCTGACGTTGTTGATGAAGAAATGTAGTCCACACTGGGCACCCCCTGAATTGACCAATCAGGACCTCAGGCAGAGGTATTCCACATACGGCACCAATCAATATTTTTCGTAGGTGCCCTAAGTGGAATTTTCTACAGTTTAGAGCTATCATTATTAAGTTATAATAATTCTCTTTCATTTCCAGACACGGTACGCTGCAGGTGGCAGGCAAGAAGGTAGACTCAGCGCGTCTGACGCGGCGCCTGTTCACCGACACAGTGATAGGTCTTGCCGGGAAGCACTCCATCATGAGGAAGTCGCTCGTCATCTACGACGACCACGGTCCTGTCGCGCGCGGAGAGCGGATGGCTTGCTCCATGTGAGTTGTATTATTACCCACATTATGCGTATTTTGAGGAAGCAGACCAAGTGCGTGGAAAAGTCAAGGTTTACGCTATGTGCTAAGTCAGTGGTGGGGACTATCAAACTGATCACAGATGATCAGAGATGTGAATCAATGTGCGCACCCACGAAGTTAAGTGATAGGGTCAGGAAGTCCTTAGGTATGCTTACGACTGCCGAGGCGGCTCTCAGGTGCCCGAAGTAGCCCGCAGGAGTCCGAAGCAGTCGTGATGCGCCCGAACTATAACCGAACCCCACCGATGCCGACCGAAAGTGGGCATCGAGCCTTAAAGTAGAAGTGCTCTTGTTCGTCGTTTGTAGAACATAATCGCTTAGTGTCGTGATTGCTCTGAAAATAATGACAGGTTCATTTGACACACAGCTCTTGCTCTATACTTGGTTCTTAGTTCACTGTTGTACTAAGTATAAGCTAATGTTAGTTTAGTATATCCAGTTAAATCCATTTGCAAACGTATGGAAAGTTAATTTTGGTTCTGGATTCAACTGATAACTTTTAGTTTTTTTTTTTTTTTTTCCGTTAATGGCAATCTGCCGTAGGCAATTCGTGCCAGTGTCTTGTGGTGACCACAGGGCAAGCAACGAAGTGACTATACATGGGTATTTTATTTGATTTAAGTTTACAAAGAGAATAATGAACTTAAACTTTTTGTGGCAATTCTTTCAGCCCTGAAACAAACAAAACACCTAGGAGTTAGTAATAGTTAGTAACATAAAATATATACATCTAGACAATATATTATTAATTAGACTATGTCTGTTTATTATAGTTTAATATTGTTATTGGAAATAAATTTAATAAAAGCACGTATAATTTGGGGATTAGGGAAAAATGAGAGGAGGTGACGGACATTAGTGTTTTTTTGGATGTTCAATTTTGTAATAACCTGATCAAAAGAGGAAACATTATTCAAAGGGCAATTTAAAAATATGTGATCTAACGTACCATCATCCAGCCCACACTCACACAAAGAACTGTCCCGGACCCTAATTTTATGGAGGAAAACTGGGGTACAGCAGTGGCCAATACGGATTCTGCATATAACGGATGTGACGGTTTTGGATGTTTTTTTGTATTTATAAAACCAAGGCTTGGAAGGAATGGTTGGTTGAATAGATGCAAACAAGCTAGCCTTTGACTTGCTAGATTGAGACCAGTGGACTTGCCAGGATTTAAAAAGATCTACTTTGGCCTTGTGAATTAAGTCATAGACCTGAACAGCATAATGTTTTTTATCTGCCAGATTGCTGCTGATCGCATTCTTAGCTGCTTTGTCTACCACCTCATTGCCCGTAATACCCACATGACTAGGAATCCATACCAATATTATCTCAATGTTTTTTATAAAACAAGAATGTAAGACAGTTTTGATTTTAACAATGATTGGGCTACGTAGGTTATCTTTAAATGAATTTTTAACTATTGCCTGCAGGGCACTCATGGAATCAGAGAAGATGACTGCTTTAGTAATAGTTGAATGAGAGGAAATAAATAAACACGCCTCGAGAATTCCAATGCATTCCCCAGTAAAAACAGAAGACTCGGGAGGGCACTGGAATTGGAGGAATATCTGGGAGTTGGAATTATATACAGCAATGCCTGTTCTGCCGTCGGTGGTCAATTTAGAAGCGTCAGTATAAAATTTGTAGTGATCAGGCCAGTTGTTATTAACAGTCGAAAGAAAGTGGTCATTAGCATTGATGGTGTCCTTATTTATTCCAATAAAAGAGATTTTTGGAACAAAATTTAAAATTTCATATGGACATGAGTAGAATGGGAATTTATTACACTGAGGAATGGGAGAATTGATTTCCACATTCCGGATATTCCTAAATGAATTAAGGATCAAAGGGGGGTCTTTATGCTTCCAGTAATCGCTTTGTCTACATAGATTATCTAGTGTGGAAAGCTTAGAAAGAACAATGTGATTACTAAGAAAATATACCTTGTACATAAATTTATCGGCTAGGTATTGTCTACGGAGAAGAAGGGGAGGGTCGCCACTCTCAACTTGCAGTGCGTTGGTAGGAGTGGATCTCATACATCCTAGTACGATGCGGAGGGATTTTGACTGAATGGTTTCCAGCTTGGCCAACGCAACTTTACTACAGGGTTCCAGGAGAAAAGACCCATAGTCCAGTAAGCTTCTTATTGTAGCATTGTATATGAGTTTAAGAGTAAAGGGATGAGCACCCCACCAAACTCCCGCTAAAGCACGTAGCATATTAAGCTTCTTGTCACATTTATTGACTATATAATTTAGATGGAAGACACCACATAATTTACGGTCTAAAATGACCCCAAGGAATTTCACCTTATCCTCAACCTTGATCGGGGCTCCTTCAATTTCAAGGTGAACATACGGAGTTAAGCGTTTCCGTGAGAAAACAACAACGGAGCTTTTAGGAGCTGACAAGATAAGGCCATGAGAGATTAACCACTGGTTAAGGGAGTTAAGGGATATTTGCATGGATTCTGTAGCAAGTTCGACGGATGAGGTAGGAATATATAAGGCTAGGTCGTCTGCATATTGTAAAATCTGGCAGTTGCTATTCAGGGACTTGTGAAGATCAGAGGTGTAAATACTGTATAAAAGAGGACTTAGTACTGAACCCTGGGGTAACCCACGCCAAACAGTTCTGGGGTCATGTGATTCTCCTGGGACGTGGAGTTTAACACTACGACCAGCCAACAAGTTACAGATACAGTTAATAATCTTTACAGGGATACTCAGCTGGCGTAATTTACTTCTGAGAACCGAAAGAAGGACACTGTCGTAAGCTGCTGAAATGTCAAGAAAGACCGCCAGAACAGACTCATTTTTGCTGAAAGCAATCCGGATATCAGTCATCAAAACACCAACACTGTCCATTGTACTAGCCCCCTTTCGGAAGCCAAATTGAGATTTAGCTAGAAGACCTCGGCCTTCAACCAACCACTCCAATCTGTTTTTAATAAGGTGTTCCAATATTTTACCTATTACAGGTGATAGAGCAATGGGTCGAAAATTATCGGGGGAATCGGGAGGCTTCCCTGGTTTTAGAATAGGAATTATAAGCTGCGTTTTCCAGGAATCAGGGATATGTGAGAGATTAAAACATGTGTTGATTAATGATAAAAGGTATTGGCGACTGCGGGACCCCAATTTTTTAAAAAAAGAATATGGATGGCCATCTATGCCTGGGGCAGAGTCGTGTACGTGTTCGAGCACTGCATCCAGTTCGCTTAACAAGAAGGGGGCATCTAAGGTGTCATAGGAAATTTCGCCCCCCTCAGAAGTTGAGGGGCATTCTCCCAAAAGAGGAGCGAAAGGGGGAGCCAGTTTGTTCAGGAAAGATTCTGTAATGTCGCTATGCATAGATGAGGAGTTTCGGACCGAGCAACCACGTTTGAATTGTTTGAATTTTTGCCAAACAAGAGAGGAAGGGGTTGAAGGGGAAAGTGAAGAACAGAATTTCTTCCATCCTTCATATTTTTTTTTTTAAATAGACGTTTGGATTTCGCAACAATCCGGTTGTACTCGATCAAGTTTTCAGTGGACATATTTTGACAATAATTGAGTTCCGCTTCTTTTCGAGATTTAATCATGTTGGAACATTCCCGATCCCACCAGGGGGGAGATGATAGTTTTCCAGAGGCTGAATTTTTAAGTGGAATGCTGTTATCCGCAGCTGAAGAAATTGAATCGGAAAATTTTAATATACAGTCATCTATGTTGGCTGGGGAAACTTGGGGCAAAGTGGAAATTATATCCTCAAGAGTTTGAGAGTATAAGTCCCAGTCCGCACCTGTAAGCCTGTATTTTAAAAGTGGAGGGTTACCCCTGTGGAGTAAGGACCTATTGATCAGAGTAGTGCATATTGGGTAGTGGTCACTACCATACGTGAGGTTTAGTCGTTTCCACTCCAACTGGGCGGTCAAACTAGCTGAACAGAGGGTAAGGTCTACACAGCTTCTACTCTGGCCAGGTCTAGGTAGGCGAGTGACGGAACCATCGTTAACAACACATAAACCCAAATCTTCCAACAGATCAACCAACTCCAAACCAGGGGTATCGGAATGGTCAGAGCCCCACAGAGAATGATGGCAGTTAAAATCACCCAAAATTATGACAGGATTCAATGAGGAACATATATTATGAATGTATTGCAAGCAGGAGGGATTAGGGGAGGGAATATAGACAGATATAAAATTAATGCCAAGGATATTAACACCTACAGCATTAATCTCATCTCCGTGGGGAGGAAAGGCTAGAGGGGAGAAAGAAAGAAGATTGTTCACCAGCATAGCAGCCCCGCCATAACCATCAGAGCGGTCATCCCGGAGAGTGCTATACTGAGGAATATTAAAATTGAGTCGTGGAGTTAGCCATGACTCTGAGATTGCAAAAATTGCAGGGTTATGCAAATTAATAAGGTGGCAGATTTCATGTTTTTTGGGGAGAGCACTCCTGGTGTTCCACTGCATGAGATGGAATGTTACGGTTTTTAATTTTATTGACTATGTTGTCGGCAACGTGGTCTGGTAATGAGTGATTTGAAAGTAGGGTGGAAAGCAAAGTAATAATAATGTTAATAGTCTCTTCATTCTCATTGCGAGTGGGAGGGTGGTCCATCAGAGCAGAACCATTAGGAGAAGGGGGGAAAGAATAACTGTTAATAATATCCTGGTGGGCTCTACGGTCATAACCAGGGTGGAGGGGGGTGTGGGGCTTTGGACGGGTAGTAACAAATTTTTTACTGGTGGAAGTAGAGGGTTGAGAATGGGAGGAATAATTAGAGATTGGGAGACGGGGAGGGCGGGGATCATGGTTCAAAGTCTGGTGGATAGTCAGTGCAGGAGGGGCTGACGCCGTAACGTCTGCAAAAGATCGGTAGGAGGGGGCAAAACGTTTGGCTGCTTCAGAATAAGATATATTGTCCTTGGCCATGGTGGACTTAATGTTCCGCTGACGCAGATGTTCCGGGCATTGCCGACTGTTCGCAGGGTGGGCACCCGAGCAATAAAAGCACTTGGGTTCTTCAATGGTACAACCATCTCCAAAATGGTCACCACTACCACAGCGGTAGCACCGTGGCTTTGACCGGCATTGAGTTCTGGTGTGTCCATATTTGCAGCATCCGAAACACTGGACAGTGGGAAAATTATAGATCTCTACAGGAAGGGAATTGAAACAGCAGAAAACTCGATCTGGGAGGCTCTGACCATCAAATGTGATTACTACGCTTGATGTAGCAATCCATTCCGATTTTCCATTATTGGAAACTCTGCGATTCAATCTCCTCACCTTCAACACCTTACCAAGTGGAGACTTCAGGGCATCCAAGACTTCAATGTCAGTCCAATCAATAGGGACACCCCTCACAACACCCATCCTGGTGATGTTGAAAGTGGGAATGATCAGCGTGAAACCTTTTTGCTTAATTGACTCATTGTCGATAAATGCATTGGCATCTTCCGGGCCCTTGAACTCTACTGATACCCTGTTTCTTCCTATTCTCTTTATACCCCCTTCTACAATATTCACAACATTCAGTTTCTGTAACATTTTACCAAATTTTATAGGATGGAGGGTAGTGCCAGAGGTTGGGTCGGATTCACAAAGAGATGCGTAGACTAAAAATGGTTGTTTGTCTAAATGCGAGTACTTGGTGCGTGAGATCAACGACGGAGCCGTGACCCGGTCGCGTTTAGTTATTGGAGCATTTTCGTCTGTGCCATTCGTAGGGTCGTTGTGGAGATGGTTTTCTTCGAGTTTCCTCTTTTGAGAAGCTACTTCAACTTCCATTGTCTCAAATTGAGACAGTGGAGCCGTCAGAATAGGCGCATGAGAAAAAAGGTCTTGCGATTGTAGCTGAGCGGGATGGGGGGGATCTGGAGGGCGGCCAGGAGGCCGTTCGTCACCCGCCATTGTCACTCAGCATAGGCCAGTAGGAAGTTAAAAAGGAAGATTAAAAACTTACCAAATGTAAGATCACGTAGGTACACAACACAAATAAACACAGGACGAGCACAAACACGTAAAATACACCCAAAAACCACCAGAAAAAGCAGAGAAATAGCCGAAAATCGGTGCGAGAAACAAAACCACATGTACTCGCCACAAACAATCAGCCCAAAGTCAACTTTTAGTTTTCATCGAAACTATTTTGCTTGTCAACTGTCAAGTGAAACAACTTCAGACAAATAAGTTTCTTTTTTTCTAAGTTTTCAAAGTACCTAGTGTGCAAATGTCTGGTTTACACGATCAAGCGAAAGACTTGATATTTTAACAGTCACAAATAATAATAAATGTTTGCCTGAAAGGTGTGTGTGACGTTTCTGCGTAAAAAACTATTGTAAAATTCTTCTAACTATCTATTGTAACCACAATAATTACTTATCGTTTCTCTCCCCAGCGTGGGCGGCCTACCCCGGCGCAAGGCGGTGGTGCGCGACTGGTTCGGCAACGGCGAGGCGGCGCCGCTGAAGGGGCGGCTGGAGTTGACGCAGCAGTCAGAGTATGACGTCACCAACGTCGTCGTCACGCTCGACGGACTCGTCGACGTCAACGACTACAAGATTCATACGGTCAGTCAACTAGCACTAACATAGTTACCACGAGCAAGCATTGAAAATGCTGTATGCTGTATGCTGTGTCAATCGCCTAAAATTGTGCACTTGACTGGTATGTTTGCTTGTCCTAATTGGTTCAGTAGTGTAACAAATGTAGATAGGCCATTAAATAAAAAAATAAAAATAAAAAATATATAAAAACGTTGATAAGCGCAGGCCACAAAACGCGGTGCGACTTTCGACAGGATTTGCGGAACTTGCGCATACTTCTAAGCATAATGACTCACATTATCTCGGTCTTCCTCTAGTTTGATTAATAATCTGATATTAAGAGCCTAGGTTGAAACATAATCGTACTTCGATCGGGCTAAGCTCGAATGCGGTGGTGGGGTCGAGAAACGATTATAAAGCTGTTTTTTATGTAGACTGTGTGGCGGGCAATAAGCCCATATGACATACTTATTCAAACCAACATTTCTTACAGGAGTTCGTTCCTAAACTACCACATTCGTCATAATTACTAGTCTTTCGGAGTATCCTGTAAATAAACGATTTCCTAAGAGCTGTGTCAACTGGTATCATCATCATCATCAGCCTATAAATGTTCCCACTGCTGGGACACAGGCCTCCTCTCTGTGAGAGGGAGTGGGCCGTAATCTACCACGCGGGCCCAGTGCGGATTGGTAGATGTCACATGTCTTCGAATTTTTGGTTCTAGGACATGCCGGTTTCCTCACGATGTTTTCCTTCACCGTTTTGAGAGCAGTGGTGTTGAAATAAATTACACAAAGTAATGCGCCTGACGGGGTTCGAACCCACGACCTACTACTCGTAAGTCGAGGCCGATACCACTGGGCCACCACTGCTCTCAACTGGTATACTTTCTAGAAAATATCATCATCTCTTTTCCTTCTCTCCCTGCAGGTACCAGTTGAGAAGGACTTGGAATTCCCTTGTGAGAAGACCACGCTGTACGACACCTTCAATCCGTTCCATGTCAACAAGAGTTTGAGTCCACCTCCCACTAAAGGTAAGTACATTTTCCTCGACGCACTTTTCTCTACGGTGTAACATGTAATGTAACGTTTACATATTAATACGCGTGTAACGTTGCAACTGCTGGGATACAGGCGTGTTCTTTGAGCATGGGAGGGGTCGGAGATCTACCATGTGGTCAGTTACAGGACATATTAGTTTCTTCACCGTTCTGACAGTATTGGTGACGAAACTAATGTGTTTGCTTGGGTCCTCATCATCATCATCAGCCTATAAGTTTTCCCACTGCTGTAACACAGGCCTCCTCTCTGTGGGAGGGAGTGAGCCATAATCCACCACGTGAGCCCAGTGCGGGTTGCTAGATGTCAGTCTTCGAATTTTAGGCCCTAAGACAGGCCTGTTTCCTCACGATATTTGTCTTCACCGTTGTGAGAGCAGTGGTGTTAGAGAGCCTGGCTGGGTTTGATCCCAGTCCTCCTAAGTCGGAGCCGATAAGACTGGGCTACCACTGCTCTTGGGTCCTATTGGCAGAAAAATGTTCTAAGGCGAATTAATAAGTGTCAACAGATCAGGAAGAACATTCTTCCCGTTTATAGGTTCATCTAAGCCTAACGTGCAATGTCTACCTCCCAGGTACAGCCGACCAGTATGAGCTTGGTGACCTGGGCGCCAAGTACGGCCTGGTGGAGTCCCGCTCGCTGAACACGTACTACAACGAGACACAGGTGTCGCTGTTCGGGCCACACAGCATACTGGGTCGCTCCGTGGTGCTGCACCGCAAGGTATTCACAATATTCTAGCTTTATGACTAATGGGGGATTTTCACGAGTCGATTCATTCGTACGGTGAAAAATCAGTCTTAAATGACAATTCGTATATGTTTGCAATGCATGGTTAAATCGACCGAAAGATAGATTTGTGTAAATCCCCCTTTAAAGTTGAACAGTTCAGTATTGCCTGTTATTTTGTTGCAAAAAAACTTAAAAAAAAAAAATGTAACCGGCTTCCCACAAAAAAAGTTCAAAATAACCTACAAAAAAACTTTTCTTTAGAAAGTCGGTGACTTTCTTTTTTATTTCATTGAGTTTTTGTCACCGACTTTTTTGTGGGAAGTCGGTTACATTTTTTTTTGAAAATGTTTTTTATTTTATCCTTTTTAGTTTCAATATTCAACCCAAATTATTGTCAAATACATAATTTTCTTACATGAACACTAAAATATTGTAATCCGTAGCACCGGTAAAAACATCGCCCATGTACGAGTATGTAGGTACTCTTACACAATGAGCTAAAAATAAAAACTACTGCACCAAACTAAATTAAAATTTTATGGGACCAAATGGCAGATATATTGTATCGAACAAAAAAAGAATCATCGAAATCGGACCAGAAACCTCGGAGTAATCGGTCTAGACAATGTTGAAAACTTTTTAGGTTTTTGTTGATTGTTCAAAAAGTGCTTTTCCGATTTCGATAAAATTTTAATGGGACCATTCGGGAAGTATACCCTTTCCAACAAAAAAAGAATTTTTGAAATCGTTTGGTAAACGACGGAGTTTTGCCCGAACAAACATAAAAAAAAATATAAACATCCGAATTGAGAACCTCCTCCTTTTGGAAGTCGGTTAAAAATACAAAGAACTAAAGAGTAAAATTATTGGCTTTTACGAGGCATTTAGTTCAGTTCAACTAGAATTTGGGTGATCATCATCTTTTCGCATTAAACCGAGATTGATTTTATAATGCACTACTCGTAGGTATGCTATGCGCTTTTTATTCTTAAAAGAATAGAAAGAGAAATGGACGAGAGACCAGACAGCTTTGTTAGTTACAGAACTTCCTTACTGCAAACATCGAGATCGAGAAGCTTACAGGTTCCCAACGGGGCTACTCAGCGCTCTTCCTCTCTCCTAATCTTGCGTGCCCGATAGGACCCTATGATCTTTTGCATCGTTATAAGTTATAGAATACAATAAATAATTGAGTATTGAGTAACTTATGAAATATAATACGAAAGTCTTTCCCCCTTGTAGAAAAACCGTCGCTGGGCCTGTTCGTCCATCGAGCGTGGCTACAGTCCGTCGGAGGCACGCGAGCTGCGCGCCATCGCGTCGTTCCACCACCCCGGGGGCTTCGCCACCGGCTACATCCGTTTCACGCAGCTCATCCACAACGACGGCAGCGCCAGCGACACCACCATCGAGGTCAAGCTGAGGCATCCGGGGGTCAGGGACACTAACAAGGTAAGACTTGGAAGTTTGGAAGACAAGACTTTTGACACATGTATTTATAGTGTAAGTCTTTGAATGCTGGCCTTTTAGAGAGACTAAGAATCAACGAGCAATGGAAAGAGCTATGCTCGGAGTTTCTTTGCAGGATAAAATCCGGAATATGGATATTCGACGAAGAATCAGAGTTACCGACATAGCTAGTAAAAATTGCAAGTTGAAGTGGCAATGGGCAGGCCACATCGCTCGTAGAACTGACAACCGATAAAGAAGAAAAGTTCTCGAGTGGCGACCACGGACCGGAAGATGCAGCGGAGGTAGGCCTCCCACTAGGTTGACCGACGACATCGTGAGAGTCGCGGGCAACCGATGGATGCAAGTGGCGAATTGTCGTTCGGCGTGGCGGCCTATGTTCAACAGTGGACGTTTTCCGGCTGATGATGATGATGATTTATAATGCTAAGGATTAAGAAAAGACCATTTGAATGATGTTTTCAATATATAGGAAACGGTACAATATGTGAAATCTAAAGAAAAGGTAGAAAAGGAAGAGTCCTCGCTTCCTGTGTGGAGCGGAATGGACTGTCAGACTCGTACTGACTAAAACACCAGCGTGTTCTTTCAATAGCCACTTACGTTCCAGAGTCAAGGTTTCCCGTTTGGACGGTTCCATAACCCCGGGTTTGGCCCGCTATGGGAGCCCCGGCGAGTCACCCATTATTCGCTGTCCAGACGCCTTTGGTGATCGGAAATCGCCTTGCGACATCCGTTTCCGTGGGCGTCTCCCGCCACGACTGTAGCCGATTTCCTGCAGGGATTGATAATCAGGCTGATGTTTGCACGATGAAACAGACTCACGGCGAGAAACCCCAAGAGCACCCGAGAAGCGTGAATGTGAAAGGTTTCTCGACGTCTCTTTACTTTAGTAAACGTCTCGGGGAGATAATATCTCGCCCTTTCTTCTTGCCATGAGTCTGTAAGGGCTGATCTTTCACGAAAAGCAGTGAAAAATACTTGTAAATTTTGCAGACGATGAACCACAACTGGTCTATCTTCGTGAACCCGGTGGGCGTGGACGCGGCTGTGAAGGTGACCAACACGCGCTGCGTGGCGGGCGGCTACCGCTGGAACCCATACTTCACGCAGCTGGCTGATCCGCTCAATGTAAGTTTATTTAAGATACTAGCTTAAAAAAACACCTTATTTCACTCAGAAATAATACAGTAGGTCTCTACTGGTAAAAAAAAATGGAAAATCGGTTCAGCAGTTCCAGAGATTATTACCTACAAACAAAGTAAAAAAAAAAAAATATTGAGTGTACATGTACAACATACAGACAACTATACATTTCTTTTTAGAATATTGTTTGTACTCTTATTTTGGTAGATGATCTTATTAATATTCCGATTATTTTTCTTTTTCTAGCACGACCTGTACAGCCAAGAGTGTGGTCCTGACAATCCTCTTCGATGTGATGTGGGAGATCTCACAGCAAGACTTGGGACTATTAGTAAGTATCATCAGCTTGTTGTAGACCAAGTTTATAATAGGGTTACTAATTTGTTTTCATCTGGGAATCGAATTCAAGACCTTATGCTCAATAGCCTTATACGACGAGACAATAAAGCTTTTCTGTGGAAAGAAAAAAAGAATTGAAAGCATGATTCTTCGGATTCTTCTGCGACCTTTCGATTCAGTACACCGTGACGCTCTTGCTAACCAAGCTATCGCTGCCTTGCTCACAAGCTTTGAATTCTTCGTTTTATGTTGATTTTTCGACGGTTGTGAGCATGACCGCGATTGCTTGAATGGCTTCGATGTCCAGTGTACTGAATCGGAAAGTCGCAGTCTTAGGCGATAATGCGTATAAATATTTAACAACGAGACAATGATCTTAAACTGTAATTAAAAGTGCTATTAACTACGTGGATTTTATTTAGGTAGTAGAAGTCTGACAGTCCCATCCGCTACACAGGGACGGAGGACTCATTTGATGATATTACCACGCTAAAAAAAGAAAAGATTCTAATGATAGTGTCACTGACCCAATGGTCATTGAACTGTATTTCCGGTCGTTACCACCGCCACCACTACTTGCACCCCCAGACATCGGCAGCGACCGCCAGATGTTCATGGACAGCAACTTCCCGCTGGAGGGAACAGTGAGTGCGCTGGGCCGCAGCATCGTGATCTTCGGGCCCGAGCGCAGCTCCGAGCGGTTCGCGTGCGCCAACATCGAACCAGACAAGGACATCATTAAGTATGCCAATATTATGAAGCCGCCGAGGTTTGTGCTGTGAGTATACCAGACATTATCACTATTTATTTTAACACAGCTGTTCACCGGGGTTTTCTATCGACTATCCAACACAAATCTTTTTTTCAATTCGAACCAGTCCCGAGTCGACGGCTAGTCGTTTTCCACGCGCTCACAAAGGAAACTCATGGAGACTCCATAGATAACTCCTAAAATGGCTGAAAGACTGAAAGTGAATAATTCTTTGTAACGTATATGTATACTAGTGTTAGTAGTACTCGTATAATAGATAATTTAATGCAAGTCAATTTAAGGTGAACCCTTCTCTAATGTGTTCGTTCCCAGCGGCATGTTCCTGGACGACATCCGTCGCGTAATGGGCGTGCCCGAGTGGATGATGTCGGTGGACGCGCGGCGTACGCGCGCGCTGCACGGCGGCACCTGCGTGCAGCTGCTGCTGCACTTCACCGGCCCGCACGCCAACCGACTGGAGCTGGACTTTACCAAGTAAGTAGAGTGGATGATGTCAGTGGACGCGCGCTGCACGGCGGCACCTGCGTGCAGCTGCTGCTGCACTTCACCGGCCCGCACGCCAACCGACTGGAGCTGGACTTTACCAAGTAAGTAGAGTGGATGATGTCAGTGGACGCGCGCTGCACGGCGGCACCTGCGTGCAGCTGCTGCTGCACTTCACCGGCCCGCACGCCAACCGACTGGAGCTGGACTTTACCAAGTAAGTAGAGTGGATGATGTCAGTGGACGCGCGCTGCACGGCGGCACCTGCGTGCAGCTGCTGCTGCACTTCACCGGCCCGCACGCCAACCGACTGGAGCTGGACTTTACCAAGTAAGTAGAGTGGATGATGTCAGTGGACGCGCGCTGCACGGCGGCACCTGCGTGCAGCTGCTGCTGCACTTCACCGGCCCGCACGCCAACCGACTGGAGCTGGACTTTACCAAGTAAGTAGAGTGGATGATGTCAGTGGACGCGCGCTGCACGGCGGCACCTGCGTGCAGCTGCTGCTGCACTTCACCGGCCCGCACGCCAACCGACTGGAGCTGGACTTTACCAAGTAAGTAGAGTGGATGATGTCAGTGGACGCGCGCTGCACGGCGGCACCTGCGTGCAGCTGCTGCTGCACTTCACCGGCCCGCACGCCAACCGACTGGAGCTGGACTTTACCAAGTAAGTAGATATCTGTACTTGAACTTCCTCTCGAAGATTTTTATTATAGCAACTCTCTTATAAAAATGTTGATACAGAGAGAGAGAAAGAGAAAGAAAGAAAGAGAGAGAGAGAGGGAGAGATAGAGAGAAAGTAAGAGAGAGTTAAAGACTCTAAACAGATAGTGATCGCGTTAGCTGTTGCTATATTTTGTATATTTGTGTGGGTAGTTAGATTTTTTTCGTCCGAAGCGAAAGTAGACCACAGTTTGATGGACTGAACCACCTAAGAGGTGATCCGTTTATTCTAATACATCTGGTATAAAAACATCAGCTAAAGTATCACAAATCTTTAAGCTACCTGCACTGGGTGTACCTACGTAGCTTACTGGATCACAGCCCCTTTCTTAGTGAGGGGGTCTCAGTCCCAGCAGTTGGAACATAATATAGACTGATTTTACAAGTAATTTAAGTGACACACCATGCCTAAACTATCATCACTATGAAAAAATGCAGACATGACAATAACGTGTTATTACAGATTGATGGCGTCTGGTCGGTTGGACTCTCCCAGCATCTTCATTCCCGGATACGTGAACCAGAAACGGAAACGAACCATCTCGTACCGACCGTGCGGGACCACGGACCCCAATGAAAGGAAAAGTAAGTGGAGATACAATGTCGTAAGTGTAAGTAAGTAAGTATTCTTTATTTGCATAAAATGTTGTATACAAAAACTGTTATATCATATTTTAGGGCAGGACACATTCTGCCATAACAATGGCATGCAAATTTTAAACAAAGATTATGACTTAAGTAGTTTAAAAAAAAACTGTTTTTGTGTTTCTTTTCCATATGTTTGCCTTTGTGGATCCTGTTCAGTTTCATTACTTTCAATTTAAAATCCACATCCCACACGTCACCCTCAGCCCTAACAGACTCCGTTTCAAAACACAGACAGTCGCCACACAACACGTATACTACCTGCGAGAGAATTTAATTAATTCGCTTCGAAATAGGATGCTGTACATGAGGATCGCAATCACTGGACACGTCGCGGAATGATTGATACCCTAGGACATTTTGATAACATGCTAGTTACTATATTAAAATACTAGCTGTGCCCGCGACTTCGTTCGCGTGGATGTCGGAACAAACAATGTTTTTTTTGTGCGAAGCAGCATTTTCTATAAAAAAAAAACTGAACCAATCAAATCAAATATTTAACCAAATAAATCAACAATTTACAACAACACGAACTTTTAAAATGAAAATGAAGACTAAGAAATTTCAAACTACGAAGTAAATATAGACCGGGAGCCAAGTCAAAATTTCGTCAGTGATTTCCTCTCAAACCATAATTAGTAGACTACATAAGGGAGTCGTATCATAAAGATTCGTGAAAGTCAGCTGCGATTCCGTTGGTGGCATAAGCAGCGATAAACAATTTTAGTAATTTCCTCCCAACTGAAACCTGGTTTATATTGATGGTAGCTTCTGCCCGCGACTTCGTACGCGGATCCTGTTGCTTATGCCAGCGACAACGGGGTTATCAAAGTCGAAAAATATAAAACGTCTGATGTCGAATTGTAAGAGCCCCGGGAGGGGAAAACAACGGGATGCGCGATACGATTCGAGACGTTCCAGATCTTTCATTCTTGTAAGGCTAAACAACTTTTGCTAGGACGTCATTCCGATATCTGTTATAGCGTCACAGGGCTTTGGAGTTCCACAACAGGTGTTCCAGATCTTCGATTTTTATAAGTTAACAAAGAGTGCTCATCAGATTGAACAACTGCTGCTAAAACGCCATCCCTATTTATGTTATAGTGTAGCTGGCCTCTTGGAATTCCACAATAGGTTTTCCAGATCTTCAGTTTTTATACGTCAACAGAGAAAGCTCATCAGGCTGAACAACTCTTGCTATGACGTCAGTCCTATTTATGTTACAGTGTAGCTGGGAGCTTGGAATTCCACAACAGGTGTTCCAGATCTTCAGTTTTTATAAGTCAACAGAGAACGCTCATCAGGCTGAACAACTCGTGCTAATACGTCATTCCTGTATTTCTTATAGTGTAGCTGGGCTCTTAAAGTTCCACATCAGGTGTTCCGGATCTTCAATTTTTATACGTCAACAGAGAGTGCTCATCAGGTTGAGCTACTCTTACTAAGACGTCATTCCTGTATATGTTATAGTGTAGCTGGGCTCTTGAAATTCTACGTCAGGTGTTCCATATCTTTAATTTTTATACGTCAACAGAGTGTGTTCATTAGGCTGAACAACTCTAGCTAAGACGTCATTCCTATATACATATTTTATAGTATAGCTGGGCTCTTGGAGTTCCACATCAGGTGTTCCGGATCTTCAATTTTTATACGTCAACAGAGAGTGCTCATCAGGTTGAGCTACTCTTACTAAGACGTCATTCCTGTATATGTTATAGTGTAGCTGGGCTCTTGAAATTCTACGTCAGGTGTTCCATATCTTTAATTTTTATACGTCAACAGAGTGTGTTCATTAGGCTGAACAACTCTAGCTAAGACGTCATTCCTATATACATATTTTATAGTATAGCTGGGCTCTTGGAGTTCCACATCAGGTGTTCTAGATCTTCAAATTTATTTTCTTATCAGAAAATGCTCATCACGTGAAACAATTTTTGCTATGGAACCATTTTTGCATCTCTTATAGTTTAGCTGGTCTGTTGCGGTTCTGCACCAGGTGTTCAAGTTTCCAAGATATTATAGCCTATAATTACGTTGTCCAGACTCAATACCTATACAGCAAAAAAAGCAGTCAAATCCGTCCAGTACTTTTTGAGTTTATCAAAAATCATGTGTTCCGACTGCTCCCCATTCCCCTCGCCTGCCACCGAATCTTTTAGGTACCTCCCGCAACAACTGCCCGGGAGGACTTGCATCAGGTTGAAGGTGAGGACGCCGCCGTAGCGCATCTCCAACCACTACTCTACTCAAAGAGGGATCTTTATGCCGAGGCAGTCATTATTTTGTTGTGGTATTATTTTGAAACTATGATATCTCCTAAGATATTCATTGAAATCAAACTATGTCAAGGGCAATTTTGTTCGAAATTAAATGCGTGTGATGATTAACGTATTTATTTGGATAAAGATTAATATCATGTTGATGAAAATACCTTCGCAAATAATGCATTACTTTAAAATCAAATTTGATTTCCTTAAAAAAGGTTATAGTGACTTAACCTTAAAAGATAGATATATGGTCTCGCGGACTTTATTTTAGAACTTTTTATAAGGAGTAATTCCGTAGAACATAATTCTTGCGTATCTTTAACCGTTTACGCAGCGCACGCAACGGAAGCTCTCGAAAAGGAATATATTTGCCCGATTTTGAAACATTTCTCTTTACTGCTCCGCTCCTATTAGTGATAGCGTGATGTTATATAGCCTATAGCCTTCCTCGATAAATGGACTATCCAACACAAAAATAATTTTTCAATTCCTACCAGTAGTTCCTGAGATTAGCGCGTTCAAACAAACAAACAAACAAACAAACAAACTCTTCAGCTTTATAATATTATAGTATAGATAATTAAAATATAATGGGAGATAAATGGGGTTAAACCTTGTTTGGTAGAAAAAAAAATTGATATAATTTTACTAATTCGAACAACGTTTGAGAAAATTATCAGTTTGTATACTATCGGTTAACATAATTTTCATTTTATCGAATATATATTTGCGATAACAACATTTGCGCTATTGATCAAAAGGTATAATGCTCATTTGATGTAATGTTCAGATATAACATTTAGTTTATCGAATATTCGATTGGTGTAATGTAATGCAGAAAATGAAACATTGTAAATTTTTGTTCCGTCGATCTACCTTGGTAGGTGGTAACTAAGGATGCAAGAGCGAGCGAAGCGAGCTCGGGACTTGGGGCACCCCGACTCGGCAATTTGACTAAGGATGCAAGGGCGAGCGTATATTACTACCACCTACCAAGGTAGCTCGACGCAGCCGCGCTTCGCGGGGCTCCTATTTCTGTTTGCAAGGTTTAAAGTAGGTAACCGTAGTAAAGTCGGGGTGCCCTAAGTCCCGAGCTCGCTTCGCTCGCTCTTGCATCCTTAGTAAAATTGCTGATTACCACCTACCAAGGTAGCTCGACGGAGCCCCCTGTTTTTTTAAAGACAATGAAAGGAAAGGAATTATTAACTGAATATTCGATACGATATTATCTGGGAATTCTGGGGTTCGTACGACTTCAAGTGAAATTACTTCTCTCAGTGTTCCTAGTAACAGAATATACACTTTTTCTTGTAAATAACACGCTCTCGATTTTCTCTATCATACGACCTTCGCCTTGCTCACATAAAACATGCATATCTCTGACTTGAGACTTGAGCTTAGGTCAGGGTCAGGGTCCTTATTGATCCTCATGAGGTCTGTTACTTCCCCTGAACATTAGGAAATTCCCAGTCTGTCTAGCTAAAGGACAACACGCAGCTTCCCAATCGTCCTGCAACATTATAAACATATCACTTACTACACCGGCATGCACTTGTGTGCATTTCTTTGTCGTCTGTGGCACGGGGCGCGGGGCGCATGCGTCGCTCCGCCGATCAATACCCTAGGTCTTCTGTGCGCCTAGTACATACCCGCGGTCTGGGGGCCATATAGGGGCATTCAAGGGTAGAGAGGGGTGGAAAAGAGGGTTGCAATGGAATATTCTAGGATGTGTTGGAAGTTGAATTATTGAAATGGTTCGATTAGTTGTAACAGTCACTTGGGGTAGTACTTTTAGTATTTCGTTAGTAACTTTGTTTTTCTTACGTAGACTTCTTTTGAATATAATTGCCTATTTATTAGTAGGTATTTTATTTCTCTTTCATTAAATTATCACATAGAAACAATTGGAAAATTCACTGAAGATTAAATTAGCCAATCAGCTTACCACTGAGTTATTGAAATGTCGCTTTTACAAGTTCTAAACGTTGTTGTTGTACAGTCTCTGTATTAAAATTTGCCTGCGACACGCAAGCAGACTTTTATAATATTTAATTTTAATTATCTTTTAGTTGTACGGCTGGCTGTACCATACTTTTCAAAAACAGTTAAATAGCGATTATGTAAAAGTAAAAAATATCAGATTGACGTAAGCTATTGAAAAGTTAGTGAAAATCGTTGTAGAGACAAAAAATGCATTGATAACTATTGCCACGTGTCTAAAGAAAACAATGACGTCATCAAAACAAAAGCCAGACGAGGCCAAACAAAATATGTCCGCTCATAATCAACAGGCTGGCATCTTGCCATCATTTGTTTATTCATCCTTTCCCTTCGTCCACTACTACTAAAGGAGTTTTCTCCATAGAATGTTCCTTACCTACCACAAGCAATCTTCCTTCGTTCAACAGGTTTTTTGGTAGCTCCTTGAAGTAAGGGACTGTGCGTGTGGGAAGTTTTTATTTTATGCGCAGTGAAATGGGTAGATCTTGGAAAGATGATTTATTACAGGATTATTTAGATAAAAACATGTTCAGATCTGCAATTTATTGATGCTATTATCGTGCCTTTTGCGGTGTATCCTCTACCCTATTATGAACCGTGATCTTTTGTTTGATAGCGAATCGGGAATAACCCTAAGCCCCTTCATACACCTGGTCCTATAGCCAAACAGCAAACGACAGCACACGACAATCGTTATCGCTCAGCAGTCACTAACACATTTTCAACTTTATACCCTAGCGTGTAAAGTTGAAATTCTATTGAAGTTTACAGCAGCTCGTTATCGTTTGTTTCGTTCGTTATCGCTCATCAGCCTTTAATAGATTTTCAACTTTATGCGTTAACGTATAAAGTTGAAAATGTATTCCATTGACGCCTGCCTGTATACGAACCTCTAAGGGCCCTCGCCCTCGGCGACTTTTTGTAGCGATGCAGTAGCGCCTCTGACGATGCGGTCACAATCTGTGTGCCCTAGTAGTAGAATACAATAGCAGTGCTGTCGCGTGTTTACGAAACTTGCGACAGTATCGCTACAAAAAGTCGCCGTGGGAGGGGCCTAAGAATTTGTATTGCTTGGATAACAAAGTCGTAAGGTATCGGGGACTTGCGTCGCCTTTTTAAAGGGGCTTAGACTTGATTCGCCATAAATACACAATAAGGAATATTATTAAACTAACAAATATCCTTACTTTTCCAGAGAACTCGTACTTCTTCTCATCGAACCCGTCGTCGGCGACGCTGACGTTACCGCCGCACGCGCTGCTACTGCTGCTGCTGTGCTCCGCCACAAGACTGCTGACACTCTAGGGTAGACCGCTTAGCTAGTACTTTTATACCAAACTGTACATAAGTATATTTAATACATTACTTGTTACATATCGAGTTGTTTTATTTTTCTGTACACATGATTTTTTATTCTGAAGGATATTATATCCATTAAAATGCCACTTTAAAACAATAGATGCCTATTGATAAATAATAACTTTTCAGGAAAAAATTAAAGAAGGAAATTAAGACTTGTTTACTGCTAAATTTTGCTGAGCAAATCTCAAATATTTCATGCTGTAACTTGGAAGAGGAAAAATAACGGGTACTTGCATTATGTTCGAGATGAAATAGTACATTGTTATCCAAGGCGTGAAAGTTACTTATTTACGTCCCGAGACGGGGTTTGGCGCCCGAACGTAGTGAGGGCGCTAATAGTTCGAGGGACTAAATAAGTAATTTACCCGAGGTAAACACTGTGCTTTTCATTACGAATATGAGGAAAGAAAGTAAAATTAACAACATAAATTTTAGCTAAAGAAAAAATGAGTGCAGATCGGATTGTCACTTTGCCGCTTGTTTTTTTTTTTTTAATTTTGTGCTGTGGTCGTCCAGCTATACAGCCAGGATTTTTCATGTTCATTATTTTAAAAATGGCAAAGATTTAGTCGAAATCTGTGATATTTTAGAGAAATAGTTGAAACTAAATTATTTTAAAGTCATTATTTATATTCTTAATACTTAACTTTATGTTATTTTAATTTTAAATTGCTCTGTAATTTTGTGGCTGTATAAAAATTTTGAACATGGTTCAATAGAAATGTCAAAATAGAACTAGTTTTTAGGGTTCCGTAGCCAAATGGCAAAAACGGAACCCTTATAGATTCGTCATGTCTGTCTGTCTGTCTGTCTGTCTGTCTGTCTGTCTGTCTGTCCGTGTATGTCACAGCCACTTTTTGTCCAAAGTATATGAGCTATCCTGTTGAAACTTGGTAAGTAGATGTATTATGTGAACCGCATTAGGATTTTCACACAAAAATAAAAACAAAACAAATTTTGGGGGTGCCCCCCATACTTGGAATTGAAACTCAAAAATTTTTTTTTCACCAAACACATACGTGTGGGGTATCTATGGATAGGTCTTCAAAAATGATATTGAGGTTACTAATATCATTTTTTTCTAAACTGAACAGTTTGCGCGAGAGACACTTCCAAAGTGGTAAAAAGTTGGTCCCCCCCCCCGTAACTTCTAAAATAAGAGAATGATAAAACTAAAAAAAATATATAATGTAGACCTCAACAAAAACTTCCAACGAAAATTGGTTTGGATGAGATACAGTAAGCAGTTTTTGAGATATAGAACATTTTAAAAAACCGCAAATATAACTTTGCCATTCATACAAACACTATGGAAAACAAAGTTATTTTTGTTGTTTGTGCATATTACTTACTAATCTCAATACAATTATATCCCTAATCTATGCTTGCTACTACGGAACCCTTCATGGGCGAGTCCAACTCGCACTTGGCCGGTTTTTTTTTTAATTTGGCAGCTGTCAGTTGAAAGTGATTTTCCCTAGGGCGGCAATGGATAACTTTCAAACGGCTAATCAGACATGTAATGACCTACTTTCAGAGTATGAGTAATGAAAATGCCTTTTATCAAATCGTTCTCTGAAGGTTCTCTGAAGGGAATCGTTATCTATTAATTTTCTAATTTGGGTCGTGGATCTGTCAAGATTCTTTACTCCTATGCGTGCACATGTAAGTGAATCGTCCTTCAATCGACCGCTTTTGTTGCATAATACATCTATGAGCATCAAGCTATGAGAAAGAATTCCCAGAAGGCAATTCATAATTAATTCATGTGGTCGATGCTAGTACCATTATGTGCAATTCGAAACTTAACAGCACGCTAATGCCATGTAGACTGGATTAAACATTCATTTTTACTTACGTGGTCTATGGTCTAAGTTAGGTAATAAGTTCCTAAAACCTGTTACCTCTAAATTAATGGATGTTCTTGCACTTTTGGATTTTTAATTCTCGGTGCAAGGCCGAGCTTTGAAAATCCAATAATAAACAGTTATACCATCAAATCATGGTGAATCGCAAATAATCTCATTGGGCCCTAAGTCTATGTGTACCTATTATAAATTTTCGTAACGCTCTACTCAAGACTGAAATTTGATTCGGGTTGCTTCACATTTACCTACACATACACTAGCAACGTGGAAAATTATAAAATAAATAGTTATTTGTTTGGGAAAAATCAGCTCAGCCTAGCTTAAATTTTGTCCATTTTTAGCCGAATAAACGTTGAATATAAGTAGTTGAGTAACAAAGTGAATTGGCAGAACGGAATGCTTTGTATCACCTCTTTACATACTTCAAAGCATGAGAAACTGAAGGCTTGCTCTTAAATAATTCAACCCCTTACGGCCAATGCAGTTACTAACGAAAGTTAGTTGAAAGAGTTTCGTACCGTTTACCGGAACGCGAATACCATGTGCATCGTATAAATTATTCACCACCCGACGTGGTCCGTCTTGTGGCCTCGATGTTTCTAATACCACCCTGTAATATTGAACAAATGCACGGAAGAAGGGTTCTCCAAAGAGTAAGAAATCTTCAAGTCAATGTTGCCTGGAAACTAGCTCTATGAATGTTAGATCAGACCTTCCAACAATGGCTAAAACATCTCGGGTTTATATCTCAGATTGAGGAAAGGGTATTGGGTTTTTCCGGAAGCTATGTGTGTGTGTCTAGAGGTTTACACCTTGCCTTTTATGCAGCAGGATCGCAAGCTCAAATTCGGGCCATTATTGGCTCAAATATTTTTTATGTTTATTGTGGATTTTACTGACATCGGTGAAGACAGCATAGCAATCATCTGGACTTATACAATTAAGACTTAACTCTTTTTAATGGTCCATCTATTTTTTTGTCTTTTGAGTTGAACTTTGTAATGGGTCACCAAGTTCTATAGCTTATTTGTAACTTTTTTTCGGTACCAACCACTTATAATCACAAGTTTCAATTTCAATCAGAAATTCATCAGAACTCGCAGAGGTACATCACAATATTTCAATCTCCCCTCATCGAGACACCCTCCTGGCCTCTCGAAGCATCGATTTACGAAATAATTAGTACATAGTCAGTCTAGACGCGGGTAGGAACCCTTAGGTACGAGGGGGCGGTTACATAAGTGCTATGTGTTGGTACCAGGGCGCATGCGCGTCGGCGCGGTCGATATCAACAAGAGCCAGGGCGCGCCCGTGCGCGGCGCAGTCATGGCCCGCGCCTAGCCCGAGCAACATGCGCGCCTCTGCCCTCCTCCTGCTCTTCCTGTATTCAGTTCAGGCCAACTTGGAAGGCCCATTCCTCTTCTTTGGACCAAAGTCTCTAGAAAAATACAAGAGGCCCGCGTTGAAGTACCTCGACCAAGATGAACTTATGCGGATATATGGAGAGCAGGCGGCGATTGTGGTGTTTAACAATCAGGACTCAGTTCCGCTGTCCAGCGGCTTCTTCCCGCGGCTGAGGAAGATGCTGGAGGGGCAGAGCACCCTGGTGCTGCCGCAGGACTTCCTCGACGTGCACCCCGACTACATCAGCAACGAGACGCAGGTGGGTGACCCACCGTTGTACTTTACACTTCAATATGTATTGCATTCCTCAATGCTTACTTAGGCTGCACTAGTTTAGGAATCCTTCTGATTCTGTGTTGTTAATCGTACAGTAAATAATAGGCAGCGACATTCCGATGAAAATTCCAAGCGAGAGCTCTACTATGTGGAGCAGGTACTACATTATGTGTAAGCTTTTTCGTGACTATGAAACTGAAACTTCTTTGAAATGTTAAATGTTCTCTATGATGTATTGATGATACTTCGCTTCTGAACGGTGTTTGGGATCTAAAGCCTACTTCTGTTGCTAATGGTAGTTTCACTTTACTACTCAATCTAGATCTAGAATTAATATAAAACCTATATTCATAATATAATATCGGTTTGATAGAGGTGTCGCATTCCACCTTTCATGTTGAAGTACCATAATATCTATGTTCACAAATATAATATACCTACTTAATGTTATAATAATAACTACCTATTCATCAATGTATTTAGCTATAGATAAAATTACCTAAGTGAACTTAGTTTTTAATTTAGCACGTAAGACGTTCTTTGGATTAAGTTAGGATTCCAATATGGCAAAAGAGACCATATTGGGGTGTTCAGTAAACCAACGATGACCTTGTCTATTGCTGGGGGATCGACTTTTAGTGGAACAAAATGGCGAAGGATGACTTTTGTGGAGTGTCTTCTCTTTCGAGATATTTCGAGTCATTTCAATTCCTTATTTTTGGTATCTACTACTCAAGTAGAATCTTGAACTCAAGTAGACTCTTGTTGAAATCAGACAAAACATGACGCTTGTAATCATGACGGTTAGGCAGAAGTGTATCCATAAATAAACATACATTTAAGCAGTTGCATTGTAGCTGCATGTTGCCAAAATGAAATCATAAAGAAACAATATATATCTCGAAAGCTATATCACTTTTAATGGTCATTCTAAGCACTTCTGTTCCTCTAAGGGTTATCTCCCGGCAATGGCAAGGTTGTCGTTGGTTTACTGGACGCCCTACTGTCACCCACAGGTGCTGACTCTGCAAGGGCCCTGGTCGGAGCGGGATGCCCAGATGACGGAGACCTTCGCGCGTTTGCAGGACATCTACGGCGCAGGCAGGGTGCTGGGCATCTTAGGTACTTTCCAAAAGACATTCATTCATATTTTTTAAAGACTTCAAGGCTGAGGCTAAAGGTGTGCCGTGATCTGTGACACAAGAGCGATTAAAGCAAACACTTAAATGAATGCTCATGTTTATTAAGGTTACACCCTAGCCGTACATCATTGATGCCACGAGTAATTCGTTTCGCTCTTCCAGTCGCTTCGCAAATCGTTGCTTAATGCCTCACGTGAAAGAGATATAAAAAAAGACTTTTTCAGTTTATATTCATAGTAAAAACTGGTTCTAATATATTTGACATCATCAAATAGGTATAAATTAATTGTAAAAATACAATCATGTGACTTGCATATGGATTTAAGCATGGTACTGTTATAAACGTGGTACAATTAAATATTACTTCAATAAATTACTTTCCAAGTGGTCGTCATTATCAAAATCGATACTTAGGGGAAAAACAATAGGGGAAAACTGAAATTACGTTCAGTTGACAAAACGCCCCTTAAATCTAGCACTCAAACTTACTATCTACTCGGGATGCCACACGCGAGTGTGGCCACTGTTGGCGCATAACATGGTTGAGGCCGAGGGCCATATCAACTAGGACGAATTACCAAGTTTTACCCTAACATTAACTTTTATTTATAACATGTATAGGTAACTCGGTATCCCAGAGCATATCAGCCGACTACATCGATGGTGAGCCGTGGTCGCGGGTGCGGCGTCAAGTGCTCAACGAGACCACGTCCACCAGCTCTCCTGAGGAGGACAGGCCTTCGAAGGTCATGCAGAAGTTTGCACTTTATAATGCCACAGGTAAGGTTCTAATTAGACTGTCTATGTTAGCTCATTTAGCAACTATAGCAAGCAGTAATAAGGAGCTCAATAGTACATAGGTATTTTAAGGAGGAGGTTCTTAACTCGTCGGAGACTTTTGTTAGAAAGGGATCTTCACAAGGGGGCCTAACAGATGTTCACATGGTAATTATTTCAGGACCTGATGACGGGATCTAGGAGTAATTATAGAAACTGTTCAATAAATAACAGTACATTTGCGATTGCTGCTATTGCATAAATCTGTGCATGTTTGTGCAATCACACTACGTAATATTGCGCCTGTGCCCACTAAATAGGGCAAAGAAGTCAAGGAAATAAGAAACAAAGTTCCCGGCTTCCGAAAAAAAGTAAGTTTTTGCGTTTTTTTAAAAGTCAGTTTTTTTTTTCAAAAATTTATGTTGTTTGTATTTTCAGTTATGTCATTGGACATGCATTTCGCTTAGGTCTGCTTACCTTTCTTTTTAGCTTTTCTGACTCTTCACTAATCTCAATTCTCTTCTCAAACTTTTTGTGTAGGTCAAGGCAAGGGCAAGGGTGCTCTGCTCTTCTCCTCCGGCTGGCCAGAGCTCAAGCGCACCAACGGCACCACCATCAGACTGAGCACGCCTGTCGGGGAGCCCACCATCAAGATCACCAGGCTCTACACCATCATGGTGGTGCGCTTCGTGGATGGTGACAGCCGGGATAAGGTGGGGTGGCGTTTTGGCAATGTTTTTATTTGATCTGAATTTGCTTTTGAGTCTAGTTGAGGTCAGAGGTAACTGTGATAAAGTCTTCGATGGAACGAACTTACCCAGAAGAAGCCTGTTCACTCTAACATTGAAGAGATTCGGATATAGTCTAAACAATCTATAAAGTCTACAATGTATGTGAGATGGGATTGGACTGTTTTCCATCACGCCCTCGCGGCATTCCGCAACCTTTTACATTCCCATGTCCCGTACCTTCGATTTTTTCGGCATAGTTCATTAAGGTTTCCTCCCTCCGGGTCGCAGTATTAAAACCATAAATAAATCATCTATATCTTCAACTAGTTTCTCTATCTTCTAACTTCCATTTCCAGATAACTCTTGAGTTCAGCTTCAAGCAGTCAGGCGGCTGGTGGACAGCAGTGGGTGTGGAGGTCAAGTTCGGCCTGGAGGCCACCGGCATCAGCCTGATGGCCCCCGCCCCTCCCGACGCCCCCTCAGCGGTGCTCGGCAGGTCCTACCACTGCTCCCTGCCTCTAGTCTACTCTTCTGAGGACGCCACGCTAACGTTACCAGATATCCAGGTAGGTGACAGATGGTAATATATGACTTATTTTGTGGCAAAGCGAATAATTTGAAGTGTGATTATCACAATCGTTTGTTTTCTGCTAACAGATGCAAATATTAATGGACAGCACGGAGCGGTTCGCAGATGCATTTGACTGCATTGGCTTTACCACTGTACCGATCTGGTAAGTTTTGTTGATCTGCAAGCTTGCTTTATTAGGATGTCTTGAAAGTGACTAATATTTATTGTTTTTTGTGTACAGGTCAGGCTTGATGATCAGTTTCATCATGCTGATCGGTCTGGGCATCTCCATAATGATGATCTTAGACATCAAGACGATGGACCGCTTTGAGAACAGCAGAAGCAAACAACTGACCATCACAGTCAGCGAATAATTTGTATTTAGGGACAACCCCTTGAGTTATAACAAAGCCTTCTTATAATGTTCTCTAGTTACATGTTTAAGTGCAACAAATGTATGCACAAAATATTTTTCTAGTTAGAAATTTCCAGAATAGGCACGTAGGGTATTCCATAAATTATTGTTTTCGTGTTTTAGAGGCTTTATCATATGATGGATATGATAAAGTCTTCCCTTTATTAAAAAAACAACATAATCACTCTTTGGAGGCTTCCTTTTAGGGCGACTTAGTCCATCACTGATGTCGGCCACCACTCCGTCACGTTCAGTGAGATGACGCCGGTATGATGCTTGGAGTTTGGATCTCACTGAACGTGATAACTATGTCTTTCCATGCTGGCCTGGGAAAGAAAGAAAAACATAGAAGGGCCAGCTGCTTATCTTCCCGCGCAAGTCGTAAGAGGCGACTGAGGGAGCCGGGGCACGGCGACGCACGGGGGCCGGCCCAGCAAGCCGGCGCTCATAGGGCGGCGCCTCCACCACGACCCCGATGGCTAGCAACGCTTGAAGAGACCTCCATTTCTTGAAGTGTTGTTCATAGACTATTTTTGTACTAATATTTTAATCGCAGATTTAAGCCGGGAAAACGCTTAGCAAAAGATATGTTATAAAGTAGCATAAGAATCTGTCTCTGTTCCTGTCCTCTTGTCTTTCCTTAGACTAAGGTTAAGTTAGTGTAAGTTGTAAATATAGTAGACAATGTCTAGTACTGCGCGTATTCATTGACGTTGTTTATTCTTTAGGTTAATGCCAACGATACCAGCGATTGTAAATGTGTAATATAATTAAATCTCATATCAATGTTATAATCGAGCGTTTTATTTATTCTTTTGAAGTAAGTATAATAATAAATCCCATCATCTGACCTTACATTCTCCTTGTATATTTCGCTGTTAATGTCATATTAATATCAGTCCATTATTTTGTTTTGGAGTGATATAATTATTAAATGAGTCCTCACTCCCTGGGGGAAGCGTAACTGACAGACTTACTAATTGTTCCTAAGTTCCTATAAATGTCCTTTGCTGTAACCTGCTGGCTGTGGTAACCTGCTTACAGCCACAACACTGCAGGTCCTATGTGGCCCCATCAGTTTTTGCTACTTAGCAGTTCATTGAGGCGCGCCTGGAACACGACGCGCTCCGTTGTCGACCCCGGCATGATACTTGATTAGAATGTGGTTTTAGTCATTACTAGGTACACCTCTGCATTATCCTTCGGGGTTATGCTAAAGATATCAGCGATCTCTTCATCATTTAGCTCCCTTCAAAATGGTTGAGCTGAATGGTGCTGATGCATGTGTCATGTTCGTGAACGGGCGCTGTCAGTTGGGACTGGTCATCTCTTAGCTGCCACGGTTTATTTTAATAATTATTGATCATTTTGTTTTTGAATTTCTTTGTTTCAATTGTTACTATGGACACTTTTAATTAAAAAACTTGCTACATCGTTCTCACATAATGTACCACCTCAAAATGAATGATGTAACAAAGGTTCTGTAATAATTCTGGCGATCTAAAAAGAGTGTCCATGGAGTTTCTTGCCCGTTCTTCTCCATTGAGATCTACTTCTTGGAACGGGCATCTACGGTACTTTCACAGTTTTTATGTCTTGTGACTGGGACTGTAGCACCATAACTTTTTAATGTTTAATTATATTCTTTTATTTGTCTATGTCTCTATGACAATTCAAAGTGCCTGTAACTGGCCTAATTGAAATAAATGCTTTGATTTTGATTTTCTCCGCTTTCATCTCTATCCTCTCATCCCTAAATATAAAGTCTATTTATTATTCCACGAGCTTGTACCCCCATTTACACTATCTACCTCGACAATCACCAGCTAATTCACGTGGCCGTGCCAAGCATAATTAGACGCGTGTGTGACAAGCGACCTCCGTCTCTGCCGACCAACTGTGCGTGATGTAAGGCACTGATAATATTCATATTTGCTGGAACAGCTGCACTTCACTTATGAGCTGTGGTTTGTTCTTTATCAATGAGACTTAAGACGTTGAGATGTTGCTGGTGATTTTAAGTTAATCATTAAGATACCTAAGGTAGGTATACCTAATGATTCTCTGTCAAATGAGATCTGGTAGGGATTGTGTTATTCGGGTGCTTTTCGGAGGTACTTACTACTTTCAAAGAATTTTAGACCCTGTTTGTAACGTTTCCATTATAGCAAGTATGTATGCAATTGTATGCAACTTGAATAAACTTTCATGCAAGCTTTGCAAGCTACAAATAGGAAGTGTGAATGTTTGAACTTGTACATTTTGTTTTTTTTTTTTGCAATTCAAGCAACTTCTATTATGTAACGTCATACTTGTATACAAGACTTCTAATGGAAACGCGCCTTTAAACCTTTAATTTCAACAATTGAACTAAATAAAAATGCCAAATATGAACTATGTATATTGCGAAAGTATCTGGCGCAAAACCGTGGAGCTTGGCACAAACAAATAGAGGCCTATAACCAGCAGTGGGTGAAGACGGGCTGTGGATGATGATGATGATGATATTGAGAAAAATATCATCATCATCATCATTCATTCAGTCGTTCGGTCATTTATTTACATTCTCGCATTATCACCTCATCATCAGCCTATAAATGTTCCCACTACTGGGACGAAGGCCTCCTCTCTCTGTGAGAGGGAGTGGGCCGTAATCTACCACGCGGGCCCAGTGCGGATTGGTAGATGTCATATATCTTCGAATTTTTCGTTCTAGGACATGCCGGTTTCCTCACGATGTTTTCGTTCACCGTTTTGAGAGCAGTGGTGTTGAAATACCACTGGGCAACCACTGTTCCCATTTATTATCACCTCACCACACAAAAAATATTAAAGAAACATATTTCTTTATCTCAGTTGTTATTCTTTTAGGGGTAACAATGATATTATATACATAAATAGCTAGTTTTTGTGTGTTGCTTTTGCTGTCACGCTGCAAATTGCCATCCTATTCTCTATCCTTTTCTAACCACCACGTCAATAATTCGACATTTATTTGATAAAGAGAAATAAATCGTGAAAAAAATACAAATATGATATATTTTTACTATACCTATGTATGGTATGAAACTCCAAAACACTTGTTTTTCTTGGCACCATAGTTTTTTACTTCCTTATTATACACAACTTGGCATTTTTGTTACGACGCGGACTCACCTTGCTTCGCTGGCTGCTATAACCCGACTAAATCAAGGTGCAACAATTGTCTCCCTTTGTCCTCAACAATTTGTGCGTGCTAGTGCGATATCTACCTCTTTTTAGGGTTCCGTAGCCAAATGGCAAAAACGGAACCCTTATAGATTCGTCATGTCTGTCTGTCTGTCCGTGTATGTCACAGCCACTTTTTGTCGAAAGTATAAGAGCTATCCTGTTGAAACTTGGTAGAAAGATGTATTATGTGAACCGCATTAGGATTTTCACACAAAAATCAAAACAAAACAAATTTTGAGGGTGCCCCCCATACTTAGAATTGAAACTCAAAAAAAATTTTTTCACCAAACCCATCCGTGTGGGGTATCTATGAATAGGTCTTTAAAAATGATATTGAGGTTACTAACATCATTTTTTTCTAAACTGAACAGTTTGCGCGAGAGACACTTCCAAAGTGGTAAAAAGCGTGTCCCCCCCCCCGTAACTTCTAAAATAAGAGAATGATAAAACTAAAAAAAATATATAATGTAGACCTCAACCAAAACTACCAACGAAAATTGGTTTGGATGAGATACAGTTAGCAGTTTTTGAGATATAGTACATTTTCAAAAACGGCAAATATAACTTTGCCATTCATACAAATACTATGAAAAACAAAGTTATTTTTATTGTTTGTGTATATTACTTACTAATCTCAATATAATTATATCTCTAATCTATGCTTGCTGCTACGGAACCCTTCATGGGCGAGTCCAACTCGCACTTGGCCGGTTTTTATTTATAATATCATTGGGTAAGTAGAATAGTAGGTGACATTGACACTGGCAATGTTGTGATTTTGTGGTCATAATATTGTCCATGGAAATAATAACAGGTTTCCACCATTAAATTAAAATATTTGTGGGCGTCAGTTATCGAATAATTTGGATTATTGGCACTGCCCAGATAGCCTGCATGTCATTGATATTTAGAAAAGAAATTGATTTATATTGTTAGGTTCACGACCTCACTCTTGCTAGGTCATAATTATATACTCGGTCTCAAACCATACATATTTGACATAGTTCACATAATCTAGGTTAGTAGGTAATTAAACAAAACAGAGGCCTAACAAGATTTCTGTGTTTTATTTACAGCGTAATTGAAGTATTTAATGCATTTGTGTGGAAAAAATAAAATAAAAACGTCTACAGTGTGCCAACGAGGAAATATTTTTTTCCTTGAAAACGTTAAAGTTCCAGTTTTCCCATTTTTTTTGTGAGTAAAGTCATGATAGGACCTCAGGTACCTATTATATTTTGGATATAAAGTTTAATTTGCACTACTTTTTAAAGTTTTTCAGAAGTTTGGTAGATACCTATTATCCGGTGTAATGTGGAGGCGACCAATTGGTCGGTTTTCAATTGTCAAAACAATTGTTAAAAAAAAATGGACACAGTTTGATATTTACCTATATCTGTGGTACCTTCAATTCTTTGCACTAATATCAAAAAGTATTCACTTAGGTATGCTGGGCCAATTACCTTTAAAAGAACAAATGTGTTTCTTCAAGCAAGTTTCACGAAAAGCAAATAGATTTGCCACAACACAAACGTCGTTATGTCCCCAAAATACAGTGACTCATGAATTCTAATTATCCTATGCTTATTAGGTATACAAGGTAGTACATTCCAAAAATGGTCTCTCTATAAAAAAAATATTCATGTTTGTATTGCCAACTTCTACATCTCTATCAAATATTTCCTAAATGATGTGACATTAATTTGTCTTATCAAGTTATCGCTATAAAAGTAAGGCGCTTTCTATCGCGGGCTCAATAATCCTGGCGAACGAGTCATAAGTGTGTTGCTTATAAAAATAGCATCGCTTATGTTGTGCACATTCCTACTTTGAGGAAACTTGTTACAAGTGTGGAGAGAGACCACATTTGTTTACTTTGGAGTATTATATACATTTAGTATGATGAGTAGCAAGTGACTTGACTTCGCTAATCTTAGGATCTACTTATTCAAATAGATTTTTCTTTTATGTTGGATAGTATGTTCATTTATCGAGGAAGGTTAAAGGCTATATAACATAACGCTACCACCAAAGGTGGGAAAAGTATCATGGCCGAGACCAGAGCAAAATTTTCTAAGCATTTCCTTTTAAAAAGTTATCGCTATTGATTTTAATGGCCTTTCCTCATTTTCTAACAGCAAATCAAGCTTTATACCACACCTTTAGAACACTATACCCAATAGTTTCATCTCCGCGGTAATAAAAACCATAGACTATAGCAGCCATCACGCGAAACAAAAGCGAAAGTTGTTCCATGATGCTTGATGCATGGCCGACAATGGTGAGCCACGAGCCATGCTGCCCCATAGTGTGGAGGCCATGGCTTTCCCTCGCTAAAGGGGCACAAATACTTATTTATCGGAAAAACATTAAAATATTGATGGATGGAAAAGATTAGTATTGTTCTTGTATAGTAATTGTCTGGAGATTTCATGACCTTGTTCATTATCGTTTCTAGGCAAGAGAAACGTGAGGACTTTTTTTTAGCGTGGTAAAATCATAAAATGAGTCCTCCCACCCAGGGCGGAGCAGGAGGGACTGTCAGACTTGTACTGACTAAAATCCACGGTGTCCTTCAATAGCCCTTTACGTTCCGGGGACACGTTAGCTGTTTGGTCCGGCGACCCCGTCATTGTGCTGACATTCTTTGAGGCGCGCGTGTAAAATAACGCGCCTTCGACCCGGGCATGGTCCATGATCGGACAGCGAGTCGCCCATTACTCGCCGGCCGTATGCCTGCGCAAGAGGATTGTGAGTACTTAGCGTATAAAAGCAACATAGGAACATTCATTGGCTGTCCATAAGTGGGACACAGAAGGCTCCTTAACAAAAGTATCATTTGATTTATGAGTCGGTTCTTTTAATGCACAAGCGTTTAAAAACTTAAAAACCTCATTGAATCAGTTCCACACGGCCCCCAATCTGTTAACTCAGTTTTAGGGTTTAGCTTGTTTTCGAGAATGAAGGTTCCTGAATCCTGAATGAAAACTGAACATATTTTGGATTCCTATCAACTACTACTCAAGATTTCATTTCCACTGGTAGATAAAGTAAAGAAATGTATTCCTGAAGAGAGGAAATCTTAATGAAATTGTATGGTGAGGTCGCGGGACTGTCTTATAAGGGTGCTCTGGAACGCAAAGGACAATTGAAGGAACTGTTTGATTTCTAGCCAGTCAAGTATGGTAGTCCATTCCATCCTGGACGAAAGGACTCAATTACATGATTGTCCAAACTAAATAAAAACTTTTCTTGAAACCGACTTCTAAAAAAACATAAAAAAGTGTAAAATAACTTATTTATCGGAAGTCGATGACTTTGTTTCTAATTTCCTTATCTTTTTGCCACCGACTTCCGAAAGAAAATTTATCTACTTTTTTTCAAAGTCGGTTAAAAAACTAAAATGACCAAGCCTCGTTCGATCTCTGTCTATCAGCTATCATTAGGACATTACTTGCTAGTAATTATGTTATTAGTACAAATGTCAGTAATTTGTAATAGTAATATGTTCTGTGGTCGATTAGCTTATGAACTTAGAGAGGCTGATACCCCGTATAATGGGTTAATGTATTTTATTGGATTGTGCAGGTTATAAGCTGTAGCGGACGATCAATTATGATTTTAAATTGAGTGCAGAACAAAATTTAGGAACGCCGCAGTTTAGAATTGTTTTCTCTATCGTGGTGCTTTTACAAACATTTATGCTATTGTAAAACAGACAGGCGGAGCGAACGCGAAGCGAAGCGTTTTTGTTTGTAATGTATGGAATTGTTTGAAGCCTGTCACATAGACTATTCGACCGCTTTCCCTTTTCTATATGACAGGATTCGGATCGCATTCGCTTCGCCTGTCTGTTTGACAATAGCTTTATACTAACAGGTCAGATCAGGAGCAAATACCTACTTGTAGACTATATTTCTATCCTAGACATTGGCTGCTTACTTGAACAAGCAAAGTGGTCATAACTTTTAAATCGTAAAAATAGCATCGATATAACCATATTCAGAGAAAAAAAAAAGAATAGAAGATTGTTAAACGCGAAAAGGAGGTGGTTAAATGCGAACCTATTGTTAAATAAAAATAAATATAAAAACAAGTGTGGAAATGCTCATGTCTCTATTCGATTTTATCCATACTTCCAACTACTCTCTGTTTATTAGAAGACAGAGACAAAATCAGAAAAGAAACGCTCAAATGCTCGCTTCACCATGAAACTTGTACCACACCCCAAACTAATATTTCCATCACAGTGATAAACTTTCACTTATTAGCGTGAGCGGGCGAGCGCGGGGGTGAGGCACCTATCTACCGGTGGCCAGGGGGGGGGGGAGAGGGGAGTATATACCATTATTATTGAAATTTTATTTAAATGGCGGCGGCATACTTCTGAACGAACTGCTGCGGATATGTTATGTACTAGTTCAGATAATCGATGTTATGAGACGGTTTCCGATTGTCGATAAATCTGTTTTTCATTTCTTTGGTGTGTATTGTGATTGTCCTAGATGTATTCAGTAGGAGTCATACGATAGCTTCTACAGATAAATGTTTGTGTTATATGAGCAGTTTCATAAACGTAAAATGGACTTGATATAATAAAGCAGTAAGCCTGTCATGAAAGATGGTCGTCACTGTTCAAACTCTATCTCTTTTTTAGCCTTCAGCCACTCTCTTATGTATCTTCAGAATTTTTGAGGTCCAGTTTCCATTTTTTGCGGGTTTAATATCATATGAAAACCACCAAATACTCGTATTTTTTAAACTAGACTTTACCCTACACTACGACTTTTTCTTGAGTTGTGAGTTCGTCTACTAACACTTAAACTCACTAACCAAAAGAGCAAGACCCGTAATAATTAGGGACTTTACCCATGCGGCGCGATGCGACGCGATGCGATTGCAATTCGACCGATTCCAACTACAAGTGAAAATCAACCTTACCACTACGACATAAAACAAGTTTTAATCTACGGGTAGATTATGAAAAACAAAACACGATCGCCACGACGACGTCAAGTCAATCGAATTGCATCATTATTTCTTAGTGGAAAGGTTAATTTTCACTTGTAATTGGAATCGGTCGAATCGCATCGCATTGCGTCGCTTAACGCCATGGGTAAACTCCCTTACTTGCTGGTCATGTTCCCGGCGGGGATCGAACCTGCAACTCGCAGTCAAATAGTTAATCGCTTAACCATTGAGCCAATAATAATAATATTCCACAACTATCACACAACGCCATCTAGTCCCAAGCTAAGCAGAGCTTGTGTTATGGGTACTAGACAGACAACTGATAAACATACTTATACATATAATTCTAAATACATACATATTATAGATAAATTACACCCAGACACAGAACAAATGATCGTGCTCATCACACAAACATTTGTCCTGGGTGGGAATCGAACCCACGACCTCCGGCATAGTAGTCAGGGTCACTAACCACTAGACCAACAGGCCAGCCAATCATGCCGTATAGTAGACAAGTACTACTGCAATGTCTACACACGCTAATCTTAGAAACTACAAGTTCGAATTAGGGTGAAACCACGGGGCACAGCAAGTCTATAATAAAATAAGTGCTACTAGAAACAGAGCAAGTTTCATGTTTTTGATCAAAGCTGAGATAGAAGTGCATATATATTATGCATAATCTAGCGTGCATATCTTATATTTATGATTGTTTGGTATTCACTTTCTCAGCGCTGTGGGAAGGTCGTGAGATGACATGATAACATGTGCAGGCGCATGCGTGACATGCTGATGTGCATCACTAATGAGATGTGGTGACTTCATTGTGGGGTGCACCAAGGAGGGGAACACTAGCACGTTATGTTGTTGGAAAGGGTCACGGGTGATTGCATCATACTTAAATTGATGCAATCACCCGTGACCGTAAAGTTTAGAAGATAGACTAAGTGCCAGCTGTACTAAAGATGTTTTAGATAATAGGTAACAATGCTTTTTTATTTAATTATGTTTTTATGAATTACTAGCTGTTCCCCATGGTTGCTGCACGGCTCCTTTTGGTCGCAGCAAGATGTTATATAGGTATCTTAAGTCTATAGCCTTCCTTGATAACTTAAAAAAAAAAATTAAGCTATTGCATAGCTTTTATCTAAAACAATAGCTTAAAGAGCTAAGCTTATAGATAAAAGCTAAGCAATAGCTTAAAAAAAATTTAATGCTTTTATCGCGGGCTCTGAGCGCGGCGCGGCGCGGCGACCGAATCAAAAAATTTACAAAAACCTAACGAAAATACCTGACACCACGCATCGTCTAACATTGTTTCAGTTCGAGAGACTTCGGCAATCATAAAAATATCCGTCATAAAAACAATTTACTTTTTCTTACTGATTCTAAACGGCCAGCTACAAAAGGAGTTTTCACAATTAAACCTAGGTACCTACCTAAAAAATTCTCCTACAACAAAGAAGTTCTTTATTACAGTAGTGCACCAAACACATTTTAAATAAATAACATTCTCGTTTATTATACGCGGTAGGCGATTTTATTCTTTTAAAATAAAAAAAAATGTTATGCAATAGGTTCACCGCGGCAGTCTCCGAGTGCCACATGTATATTTTTTCAATTCGAACTAGTAGTTCCTGAGATTAACGCGTTCAACGAAATTCTTCAGCTTTATAATATCAGTATAGATTTCCTGGGGGTGAGCCGTGAGAGTGAGCTACCTCGTAATGGTCCATCCCCCAGGTAATGGCATCACAGGCTACCGGTAACCTGCAGTGACGGCTGAAAGATCCAACTGGTGGTGGTAGACTATGCCAGGGCCGTCAGTGTCGCGAACACCGTCCTGTCGGGGTCCGGCGCAAAAAAACAAACTGTTTTTTACTGTGTTCTGTCGGTGCGCAGGAGTTCTCCCCTTCCTTCTGTGTGTACTCGCTCCTTCATAGGTCTCACCTTTGCTTCTAAGCTAAATCGAGGCCAAGAAAAAACATCCAACGTGGCAATGCTGCCAGTCTTCTGGGCATGTTCTCAAATGACAGCGATGCGGAGGACGCCTAAGTGTCTCATTGCTTTTTTTAGTATCTTTTGTAAATATTTAGTTTTAGTGTATAATAAACAGGGTGTAAGAGACATCGACGCACAAACGGATACGCCGGAAACCCCGTGTTGGAATTTTACGTCGGTTATTTAATCAGTTATTTAATAAATAAATAACATTAGCTATAATACCAGAGAAAACCCACAGGAATGTCTGAATCACAATTCGGCATTATTATGTTCAGCTTAGTAACCATAAGCAAAGTTGTCTTTCTATTTATTGTCTAAATATTTAACACATCAAAGTCTGATCATTGATTTTCTATAGATTGCTATTCTAGAACTAACTCTGAGTTATCACCGTTGCAGATAAATTATGTAGATACCTACGTATGTTTAGAAAGTGGTAGAATTTTGTCACTTTGTCAAACAAGGTTGTCTGTTAACACAGGAACCTGTTTTCTATGACATAACATATCTGATAATGTGCGGTCAAAGATCGTGGAAAAAAGGCTTATCAATATTAATGATTCCATATAAATTCCTCATTTAAATACACTTTCCAAGAAGATTTTGAAATAGTCCTTTCAGTCATTGAGAAAGAGACAGAATGAGATAATGAAACAGGTTGCTCCAACCTTCTAAACCTTTTCATTCATTACTGAGAGTTGGGAATTCAATTTCGTCATTTAAAACTTTTGTAGTTGGATCGACCTTTACCGTATCTGTCCAGCATTAAAACTTTATTTAAAAAAAGAACCGCCTTTCGGAAGTCGGTGGTTTTGTTTTTTTTTCATTGATTTTTGACAAGACATCACATACCGGTCGAAGTCGAACTGAGAACTATTTTGATTTTGGCTAAAATAGGAAGTAAGTATTTCGACTTATTTACCTTTTCATACCCTTCATAACTTAATATTATCTAGTTGAAAAAAGAATAAAGTATTCAATACTATAAATGACAGCAAGTTATACGGCCCATAAGCACTACCGATAACTCGGTAACCGATCTCGTCACGATAACCGATGAGTGATGCGAACATTGCACACGAGATCATGCGGCGATGAGCGATCACCTACGATCACTTGCGGGACTGCGGAACAGGTAGACATTAGGGTGGAATATACCGACCACTCAACCCTTTATTATTCGTCCGCCCCTTTGCGTGGAGGAGTAACAAAGGGTTGAGTTTTCGGCTTAGATTTTTAAATGACTGATTAGTTGATGGACACGATTTGAACCTTAATAATTTTCAATAATTAAATGTAGGTAAATCTTTAGCTCAACCTTAATAGGATGATTGCTTCTAGAAGATCACCGTAGGGCAGGAACCTCCTGGAAAATATTTCTACGTAGTATACGTACGTACGTATACACCCATATAAGTTACTGCCTCCTTGAATACATCTCTTGGATACTGTCGGTACCAGAATTTTCAGATGAAACCAAATTGGAATGGCTTTCATATTTCTGCTACAACAGACTTTCAAGCAGATTCATGAACTGTCGGTAGTATCGTTTAACATCACCGTCATTGCTGATATTATAACATGACTTTTTTTCTATAGCTCCTCAGGAGATTACAGATCATTTAAGATGGATTTATCTTCAAGATTTTCTTCTCCTTTTGTAAATGGAAGCTTAAATTATTATAACAATGTGTAACCTTGATAAAATTTGATTTCACATGACTAAAAATGGGTGCCCATTATTGTTTTTTTCGCTATAATTATGATCATCAAATAACTGAGGCCTTATCATAATATTTCTGTATTTTATTTACCGCGTATTTGAAGTATTTACTGCGTTTATTGTACTATGAAAAAGTGCCTCTAGTGTACGTACCTAATTTTTTCCTTCAAATTAACGTCAAAGTTCCAGTTTACCTCACGTCACAAATGGTGAAAAAGTAATGCTAGTGCCTCTGATATGGTCTCGTCTCCATTAGGAACTTACGTAAAACTGTTTACTCTGTTAAATTAAGACGTGGTGACTGGTAAGATCTCAAACTGCCTATTACAAATTGCAAGTCAAACAGCACACTCACAATGTTTATCCAATCCATAGAACAAACACTATGTAATGAGCGGAGAGCGTTACATCAGAGTAAATATGCGCGACTTTTACCTAACGTGGGGTATAGTAGTTATTGGAAAGCTTATGTGGGCTAGAATGTGAATGTAGGCGGGAATCCCTGCGGTTATATCTTGTCTGATAACGTAGCTCGGCTTTGGAGAAGTGAAAACCATAAACAAACAACAAGCATGAACTATATTCTTTGTGTAGGAAAATAAGCTTCATCGTCAGATCCGTCGAGCTCAACATGCTTTATGATTTATTAATGTATCAAATGTTCTTGACAAGTGGCAATGACGTCATTCAGGACTGAAATAATTGTGTCAATTACCTTTTTGAATTCCCCTTCATCTTGCATAGTCTGCCGGGCTGCTAAAAATAAACAATACCTAATAAACACTTCGATATCGATTCTGAAAGTAGGCTTAGTTTTTGAGGGAAGACTTGAAGGCCTAAACTATCAGACATTCTATTAGTAGGTAATAACGTTGACGAGAAAGTCAGATCACTGCCAGATGAAGTATTTGACGCAGTAGCTGAGTTAACGAACATTTTAACTACATTGTACTTCTTCTTAGCGTGTCGATGACAATCTAAATTGAGAAGAATTAAACTTCGAGTTTAGCGCCCTCAGAAGCGTCCATCAGCTCCTGTATTGAACAATGGGCAGGGCTCTAGGGCACGATATTAAGTGCCTCATAGTTTGTAGAGTAGCACTACATTTAAACTCCACAGCATAGTCGTCAATGTATCTCCACATGAGCAGATTTTTTTTGCTTCCGCCTACAATATTGTACTCGTTGTATCTCGTACCTACTCAACCACTGTGGCTATCTCGTGGCTACACTACATGTACCAGTAATGTGTCACCACTCGCCGGCCATTACGCGATTATCTGCTCATCGATATTATGCAGATGGACGTCATTCCAATGAGCGGTGCGCACACGCAACAATAGCGGTACACGTCAGTGTGTTGGGTGCACGCACTGAGCGGAAAGACGATTGACGAGTTGATTGAGGCAGGTGAAAGGATAAACTGGACGATAATATTATTTTGCCTGTAAACCTTCAAGGGTTAGGCAGAGGTATAATATAAGGCCAAGGCGCCATAAGTGGACGAACTGGACAGATATTTGAAAAATTCTAATCTCTGATGAAAACCTTTCATGGAATGAGGCAAAACTAGTGCTTGTCATCGACGCAACGACGTCGTGAGCAGTAGTAGCGATTGACATCAATAGATCAACGAAACGGTCTTTCATTTGATTCCAATACTATGCAATCAACGTATAAATAATTTAGCTAGTGCGTAGAAATGCAAACACGCGAATAATGAAGCTAATGTGTTAATTGTGGAAAAGAAATTGATTATCGCAGACTTACCGCTCTAATTGATAAACTTAATCAATTTACCAATCAGAATAGCGCAGCTACAACGTTTTTATGTTTATCAATTTAAAATTTACGAAACAAGCCTACATGGGTAGATGACAGTTAAAAGAAGGCAAGAATACCTTCTCCAAATGAACATATACAAGGACAGTAAGACGACGATGATAATGACCTTATGATAACGACAATCAAACAACAACCTGTACCATTCATACAACATGACAAACACTCTTTCTCTCACACAAAACAACGTATCATCATCAGCCAATTACTGTTAAATAAAACACCACGGCACACAATAGAACCTGCATCATGACAGTGACGAATGTGCCTGACAACTTAATTACTGGGCGTCGCCTATAATTGGGCGTGCTGCATCTGTTGTGTGTCGAACTTGACATTGAGGACTGAGAAGTGGTGGCCTAGAAGAAGCCTATTTATGACAACTGTAAGAAAAAGAAAAGTTAAGCTTGGTCGTGGAGTCTGAAGAATTTCTTATAACATCTGTATTTATTACAAACTTTAAGAATATGTAATAAAAAAAACTTTAAAAAAAAGTACCGACTTCAAAACAAATACAAAAAAAACTTTTTTTTTAAAAAGTACCGACTTCAAAACAAATACAAAAAACAGTTTAAAATAACTTTTCTTTCGGAAGTCGGTGGCAATAGTCAATGACACAACAAAACAAAGCCACCGACTTCCAAAAGAAAAGTTATTTTAAACTTTTTTACCGACTTCAAAAAAAAGGAGGTTATCAATTCGACCCGTATGTATGTAATATTATCAGAACTGCCCAGTTTTCATATATGTTAGTCTATATCAGCGTCTGAACAAATGTGCCAAATTTCATAAGTGTATGTATGTATGTATGTATGTATGTATGTATGTATGTTTTTATGTTTGTGCACGCATATCTCCGGAACTATAAGTTCGATTTAAGTAATTCTTTTTTTGTTGTACTAGGTATTGTTCAACTTAGGGTACACTGCAAGTTTCATCAAAATCGGTTCAGTAGTTTTAGAGATATGGATTTTTTTATGTTGTGACGGATTACAAGATTAGTGCATATGTAAGAAAATTTTGTATTTTACAAGAATTTGGGTTGAATATGTAATAATAAACTAAAAAGGGTAAAATAAAAACTTTTTAAAAAAAAGTACCGACTTCAAAACAAATACAAAAAAGTTTAAAATAACTTTTCTTTCGGAAGTCGGTGGCTTTGTTTTGTTGTGTCATTGACTATTGCCACCGACTTCCGAAAGAAAAGTTATTTTAAACTTTTTTGTATTTGTTTTGAAGTCGGTACTTTTTTTTAAAAAGTTTTTTTTGTATTTGTTTTGAAGTCGGTACTTTTTAAAAAAAAAGTTTTTTTTTGTATTTGTTTTAAAGTTTTTTTATTTATTACATATTCATTACATATTCAACCCAAATTCTTGTAAAATACAAAATTTTCTTACATATGCACTAATCTTGTAATCCGTCACAACATAAAAAAATCCATATCTCTAAAACTACTGAACCGATTTTGATGAAACTTGCAGTGTACCCTAAGTTGAACAATACCTAGTACAACGAAAAAAGAATTACTTAAATCGAACTTATAGTTCCGGACATATGCGTGCACAAACATAAAAACATACATACATACACTTATGAAATTTGGCACATTTGTTCAGACGCTGATATAGACTAACATATATGAAAACTGAGCAGTTCTGATAATATTACATACATACGGGTCGAATTGATAACCTCCTTTTTTTTGAAGTCGGTAAAAAAAGAAATCAAGGAAGAGATTGATGGAGTCTGTGTTGAAATACGACTACATGAAAGTCTGATTTTTGACAATTGAGAATTGATAGAAACAACATAATTTTATTTATTTTTTATTTATTTATTTATTTATCACATGCTTCTTTGCCATTACAGATACTTAATAATCTAATGCGACAAAGTAACTTAAACAATATAGTCTAAATCTAATAAAGTATAAGTATATCTAATCCTTACATGCTACACAATATGTGGCCCTTGTGAACTCACTCAGTGTACAATCGAATATGTCTATAACTTCCGCCACCGTGTTGAGAGTGCGCAGCGCACGAGTAAGCGGTGAGCGCCCCAGCAGGTTAGTGCGCGCAGGAGGAACCACCAGCAGCTGCGGCCTGCGCCGCCGCGCCGCGTACCCATCCGGTAAATTGAAGCCTATTTCTGATAGTAAGTCCGAGTTTTGTACAATGCTTCTTAAAACTTTGAAAATGTATGTTGCTAGTGCAACTTCACGCCTAATTTCCAATTTGTAATATCCTACCATACCGAGACAGAATAGGGTAGGATATAACAACGGGTATCCTGGGTATCTTCCATACAGCTTTAAATAAATAAATCTGACGAATTTATTTTGTATCCGTTCGAGCATGATTTTGTATTTAACTTCACTCGGACTCCAGACGGCCGCATTGTACTCGAGATGACTCCGCACAAGAGCCTCATACAAAGCCTTCAATGCTCTGATGTTAGTGAAGTCATTTGCCTGACGCAGCATAAATCCCAGGTTCCTATACGCCTTTTTACAGACTTGAACCACGTGTTTGCGAAACTGCAGATCACTGGTAAAGTGTATGCCTAAGTCCTTAACCTCCATGACACGCTGCAGCGGCTTCCCGTCCATGCTGTACTGGTGGTGTTTTGGGGTTCGTGTGCGTGTGAATGAGAGTACCGAGCACTTTGATACATTAAAGTATAATTTATTATAGTGACTCCATTCACTGACCCTATCCAAGTCGCGCTGCAGCATGTCATGATCCGCAGTGTCTTTTATGACTGCAGACAACTTAAGGTCGTCAGCAAATAGCATGCATGTTGACCTGACTACCTCTGGTAAGTCATTTACCGTAATAATAAATAATAAGGGTCCCAAATTTGTACCTTGACTGACGCCTGATCTGGTGTAGTAGGGCTCAGAGAAGTGTCCGGCACAGTCCACATACTGACGCCTGTCACGAAGATAACTGGCGAAGAACTTTACAGTATGAAAAGTACAGCCCATACCCGCTAGCTTTGACAAGAGTATGTCGTGGTCTACTGTGTCGAACGCCTTCCTGAAGTCCAGATAGGCCACGTCAACCTGGAGCCCAGCGTCAACAGCTGGTACCAACTGTGTCATCAGGTGAAGCAAATTTCCTGTTGTACCGCGCCCAGGACGGAATCCGTGCTGCGTATCAGACAAATGAGGGCCTATCTGTGTATAAAGGCAATTATGAACAGCCATCTCGAATACCTTGGCTGGTGCGCTCAGTACCGCGATTGGCCTGAAGTCACTGACATCCGTACCACCTCCCCCTTTCGGTATAGGTACCACACGCGTAAGTTTCCAAAGACTAGGAAAGTGTGCCACCGACAAACAAACATTAAATATGTGTAGCAAAGGTTCTACTAATACCATGTGGCAATCTCTCAGTATAAAGGGCGGAATACCGTCCGGACCCACTGAGCGCTTAGGCGGCAGACTAGTCAGCGCGCGCCGGACGGCAGCCCGCTCGAGGCGGGCGAGGTGCACATACGCGCCGCTCGGCGCTGCCCCCTTGCACGCCGCCTCCGCGCTCAGTGTGCCCGCCGCCGCCGTCGCGCTGTACACAGAGTGAAAGAATCGCGCATATTCCTTAGAGGATTCATCACCAGATAGAACCCGTCCCTCCTTGATCAAGTTGTGCTGATTCGAAGTGCCTTTTTTCGACCTTACGTAATTCCAAAATGATTTGGGGTCTGTAGCGAGATGGTTCTGCACTCGGTCTCTGTACCGGAGGTGAGAACTCGCTGTTTCCGCCTTCACCCTTGCCCGACACTGAGAGAATGCCTCATAATCACTTGGGTATTTAGTAGCTTTATATTTTTTGTGCAAATTGTATTTTAATTTAATGTCTTTAATCAGATCTGAGTGATACCATTCTGGGTATCTTCTTTTACAAATAGTTTTATTTTTTGGAGGAATGCTAGCTTCAAAGGTTTCATATATTTTATCATAATAGAAGTTTAAAGCCAAATCAGGATCTTGAATACTATACAAATCTTTCCAATCTATTGAATTAATTGAATAATATAAGCTATTGTAATCTGCTTTACGAAAATTCCATTTCCTACAATGTGATTGAGGGTGAGATTGTGATTCGCGAGCTGTGGGTGCGGGTGTGGAATGTGTTGATGTTGGGGCACATGACGCCGCCACGCCGACCGCAAGCGGCGGGTGATACGCGTCCACGGGCTGCAGACCTTCGTCGGCCGCGCACACCGTCACCCCCCCGCGCCCGCTCAACACAAGGTCCAGTTGCCTATTATTACAATTCGGGACCATGTTACACTGAGTGACCTCACAAAAGGCTACAAAATATTCAAAATAACTACATACATTATTATTGCACGAAACTAAATTAAAATCTCCTAAAATAACTATATTACTTTTATACTTAATACACAAATTCTCTAATAAAGTAAACATTATCATATACTCCGTCTCTTCTGCTTTTGGTGGTATATACACTACACAACAAACAAATAAAAAATGACTCTGCTTATAAACACTTGCACATATTATTTCGAATTGTTGCGTATCAATATTAATATCCTGTGGCATTTTTATTCGTCGCAGTTCAAAACACGGTGTGGCCACTAAAAGTACGCCGCCTTGCTTGCGTCCGTCCGCTCGGTCACAACGTAAGATCTGGTAACCCGGTAGTGAAATCTCCGAATCATAAATTGATTCGTTACATCCCGTTTCAGTGATAGCAAATATATCGGCATTCGACGATTCCAGCAGCGATAAAAATCTTGTCGTTTTGGTTCTTAATCCTCTAACGTTTTGGTATAAAATATTGTATGCTCTACTCTGTCTCAGTTCGTGGGTTTGATGTGGTTGCGGTTGGGCGTCGAAAAAAGATCCATTCACTGAATTCCACATTTAGTGGCCAAACATTAGGGTTACATAATTTTTCAAAATTGTTTTCTATTAGACCTATTTTAAATGATGAATAATCTCTTTCAGTTCTTGTTTTTATCCTTTGTACTGTAAAATCCGAGTTATTTCCTAATACATCCTTTATATATTCTTTAATGCTATCTTCTGTAGTATTTTTGTCCAACCTCCATACATGTAGATATTTTTTCCGTTCCACCGCCTTCAATAATGTAACCGAAGTGTTACCGCCTTTCTTTATCGGATTAATTCTTTTGCTACTTTTCACATCAATCCATTTATCATTTATACTCTCCGCAACCGCTGTATTTCTGGCCACAGCTGCGTAGGTAGCGCTCGGCTGAGCCGTAGCCGTCGCCGTAGGTATGAGCGACGCGGCCGGTAGCGACATCTCGCACGGCGCGCTCGGCGCGCTCGCGGGTCCTGGCGGCGCAGCAACAGTCTGTGTCGTCGTCGAATTGCCAACGTCTCTTCCATGTTCTTTACCAGTTTGATTATGTAAAGAATTTTGGACTAACTTGGCGTTCTGCTGCGTAGAGACATTCCTTTGGTTCTTAAGAATTTTAATTTCCTCTTCCAAAGAAGTGCACTTTTTGTTCGCTACACTTAAATGTTCTCTCAATTTGTTGTTCTCCAAGACCAAAGTTGCTACTGAATTCTTAATCTCTTGTACAAGTTTTGCTTCAATTGTGTTCAATCTAGCAGATATTTCTCCTTTCAACATATCCGTTACACTCTGGATAATTTCCTTCATGTTAATTGGCGATGGCGTAGTATTCTCCATAAATTCAGTCTCTTGGCAACTTTTAGTTGATTCTTTTTCTATCAACCCACCTCCTGAGCGGGTGCCGCGTATTAATGTTTCATCTGTCACTCGTACACGACGAGTTATGTTCGAGCAGGAATCACATCTATACGAACTTTCCAGCTGGGGTTTTTGCTCAGTAAATTTTGCCGAAGTAATATTTAGACAGACATAATGGTATACTGTCTTGCATCCTGTACATCTCAGTAATTCTCCCAATGCAATTTTTTTATTGCACGCAAAACAATTCATTTTGAATTTCCACGTTGCGCGAGTGAGACGAAGCTAACGTTCTTAAGCGGGAGTGAAAGAGAAAGGTGCGCGACACGCAAATCTCCGCACCGCGCACCGCGTCACTATTGTTTACACTGTTTGTTTGGTAATGAAATAGTCTCAAAGTCACAATATCCACAGAAATAAACACTGACCTACACTTTGTACGTGTATTGTAACATTAACAGTTTAGTTTACACACATTTTAATCACAGTTCAACGCAAAATAGACCAATTATAGAATTAAAAACCGGGAGCGCGCGCGAACCACAACTTTACCGCGCAGCGCCATCTTGCGCAATTCAAATTCAATTCAATAATGCATCAACCCAAAGTAATATGGGACCAACACAGGAATAAGATGATTGTGATCAGTTTACCTGTGTTAAAATTTCAAATAAGCAATTGTGTGAATAGTGGATTTGTTAAAATGGACAGCCAGTTTTTCTTTACTCATACAAATGGTAGAGTATAATATATTTGACAAGCAACAGTAAGAATTACTAATGAGCCATCTTCACGACTTCTAATAGCTGTCAGTATCAAACACAAATGCATGACAGACATACAGACAAGTGTACATATAGCAGACGTTTTTATGTAATTACTCAGCTATGTGAAAGGTCTCAGATCGTCCCACGGCGGCAAGTACCCGCGAATAAAAAGTGGAGCCATTTGTAATGCTATCTGTGGTGATTTGTACATGTTTGCAGGTAATAAGGAAGAAAAGAAAGATGACAGACAAGAATGCAAAAGAAATCTGAACGAGGTTTTGTGTTAGAGGAGATTAGAAGTAGGTCTGCAACTGGTGAGATAAGTTTAGTGTGAGAGGAAACTTTGTCAATTGAGGATTGATTGAAAGGGAATCTTTTTTGGAGGTGTAGAAACTCTTAAAGACGTAAACCAAAAGAAGTGTCAATTTTTTGTAAAAAAAATATTGTCCCATGCTAGGAATTTCTCCTGTGTAGAGAATGCGTTTACAAACATAATGAACTCAAACACAAACGCTCAGACCCGTAAGAACTAAATTGAAATTATATCTATTTGCCTGTGATTTTAATGTTTTATTTCAATTTTTAGTTTTAATTTGGCTTAAGGAGCTTGATTGTTCTGTGTTTATCAAATATCCTCTAATTTTAAGTAGCTTTTATACATTTGATCAATATGTAGTGCATGATGTGCTTACCTGTAAGAGATTGATACACCTGACCCGATTTGATTCAATGTAACCCAGAATTGTTTGAGTGTACTCAGTTGTTGGTGAGCCAAATAAATAAATAATATCAACAAAATAATGCTAAAACTGCCTATCAAATAGAAATTACTAAAGCCCTATATGGCTTTTAACACAACAACACTTACTTGATGATGAATTTCAATAATAACTTTAAAATGTAGCTCTTTACAAAACTCTGGAGCAATTTACAAATACGAAAGCATAAAAGCTTGATTTTGCAATAGTTAATTAAAACAGTGATAGTTGTGTAAGGAGATGTGAATATAAACGAAAGAAGTTATGTTTCTTTTGGATAATAGATATCTGCCATGAATGCGTAACGAATGGAAGATTCCTTCGCTGATTTATAATAGCTTATGTTGTTGTAGATGTTACTTCATCGTAGAATACACTTTGCATAGTTTTACAACCATGTTCCTTCCTCTGATTTTCTTTTGATATTGAGGAACTTCACTAGACAAATGATGTGATATACCGGTATGTTTGAGCTTTGCCTTGATACATTTTAAAGTAATTACCCCATTTAAACTTTGATGATGATTTTATACGATCAGCTTGGCCAAAAGTTATTTTCCTTTTTTCGATTCGAGTCAACCATAGCATTTACGTTAGTGGTATTCGTTAGGTCTTCAATAGTGTTTTAGTGCTTAAAAATGATGTAAGTAAAGATTTTCCTCATTCGGGCAAATCAAAGACAAAAGATAAAACAAGTGTACCTAGTGAAAGTTGCCACACACGCACACAGACAGGCGACAATTAATTATAATAATAAACGTTGGACCGGTGAAAGGTGATTGATTCGCGATAAACTCGGCGCTTGTATGTAACGGACGACGGAATGCAATGGTTTTTGTTGACAACCAGCAGCTTATGGTGCACCATGGGGATTCAGTTTGAGCAAGAGGTGAAAGTACGAGAAAAACTAAACATATTTGAAATTCCTGTGAATAAAAGAAGTGAATCTGACGATAACATTGTGAATGAACATTCTGTATTTGATAGTAGCGCCAATTATTAAATCTTATTTGCTGAGGTGTTTGGATGACGATAGATAATATTATCAATCCAAAGCCAATCATATTAAGCAGCTAAAGATTGATCAGATTATGATAGATTGAATCTATGTACAATTGTACATCGATAAACTTCTTTTCATAAGAGCAATGGGTTGATGATCTCGTCAAAATCGCTGGGAATGGATGGATTTGAGACGCAGAGAACCGAGAAGATTAACAGAAAAAGGGGGAGGCCTATACCCAGAATTGGGTGATCCCAGGATAAAGTTTCTAGGTAGATTCCAGCTTACGGTAGTTATATTTCAGTACTTGCAGTTAGTTAAACTGCTCTTTTGACGGCAATATTAAAAAAAAAGCTACAACCGATGTTCTGTACAACATTCGGCATCTTTGAAAGCTACATCTGTGTCTATCGGCACTAGATCCTATCTCGTTTCAGCCACTTTCTTCACCCACTGTTACTAATACGTTACATTTTATCTCAAGCTTCATAAATCAACAAATCGATGCGGACTAACCGTGTGCTCTCTGCTAGCTCTAGCTAGGCTAGTTGTGTAACATATAGATAAATATACATAGATCTATAGTTTGACTACTGATTCTTATCTACCAGATAGTACGGCTCCGGCTGTCAATTTTAGGAAAGGAATAGAAATGCTGTCGGCTAATGATTAACGAATTGTAATCTTGAAGCGATCTTGGAGCAGTTAAAAGGTGTATGCATTCACAGGATTATATAAGTTATGGAATACCGAGGACGTGAAATTTCTCTGAATAGAGTGCACTCTGACTTTGATAGTCTTGTGTCAGCACGATCTATGATAATAATGGGATGGGTTAAAGTTTAGTTTAGCCAGAAAGGTTAAAAGCGGCCTTACTTTCCACTTTCCAGGGTGTGTAGAATCCACTGATATATTTGTAGCTGGCAAGAACAGATTTCTAGCATCTGCATTTCTGATGAGTACAGCATTATGTTCACTTGTTTTGAAAGCATGGTTAAGATTTGTAAACTTTCGATATTGAAAGGCTCGTTGAAATATTAAAAAGCTATTTCTCAAAATGCCCATACGTTTCGTTTAGGTGTATCCATGCAACTGTTACGATCCTTAAACTCTTTTTGCTTTGTTTAATCGTCTCCCTTTCTCTCTCTCTAATCGTTTCTTTCAAACATCTACCTAGTTATACAAACACAGGTTCCGAGTTAAATTTACCTGAACTTTCAAAGAATCATCATCTGCAATGTTATTATACCTGTAACATTCTAGTAAAGTCATCTCCTAGTATAGTCACATCTTTATGTGCATAATTATGTATTAATCTCTATAATTTTGTTTTCCGATGACTAATCCACTCAAATTCAGTTAATGAAACCACAATATCCTAATAATCTGGTCGTCAAAGATCAAGTTTGCGGTTCAGCACAGATACATAATCGGAACTAATTTGTCACAGCGATCAGCGCTGGCTTGTTCTGACAGATATGCACGTTCATTGACTCGACTAGTACCAGTCACTCGGGTACGCTCGTTACGTAAGGTGGACGTGATTTCATTGATGCTGTGAACGATGATGTGGTGTAGGGTTGGTACAAACAGGTAGGATTTGTTAGGGAAATACAATGAAAGATTTAGACAGATAACTTTGACTTTATATAGAGTTCCTACCGAATAGAAAAGTATGACGAACGAATTAGCAAGTTGAAATGGCAGGGCAGGCCATATAACACGCAGAACTGATGGCCGATGTGGCCGTAAGGTTCTCGAATGGAGACCACGCACCGGCAAGCGCAGCGTAGGACGTCCACCCACTAGGTGGGCAGACGATCTTATGAAGGCCACAGGATCACGCTGGATGCAGGCCGCTTACAACCGGTCCTATTGGAAGTCTAAAGGGGAGGCCTATGTTCAGCAGTGGACGTCTTACGGCTGATATGATGATGATGATGATGAGAAAAGTATGAAAGAAGATAACATACCTACCTTGTTCGGAATCTCATCAGGCTTTGCCAACGTTTTCCTGGTAAAATCTTCTGTAATCTGTCTATTTGAAATAGTTAGCGGCAATGAAATTAGACGTGACTTTAACTTTATTGTGCTTTTTTTCTTTGTTGTATCAAGCAATAATGGTTACATTTCCAAAGCGGAGATGACATTTGGTTTAGGTAAGTCACCAACACGGTGGTCCGACCGAGTGAAAGAAGCTCCGTTTTCAAACAATTTTCAACAGGTGGTGATGGCAACTTTGGACCGAAGTAGATGGAGGCTGATTGTCCACCTGAAAGGGTCCAGTGACAGTTCTCAGTAATAAATAGAGACCTATTGAAGAAGAGAGAAGAGAGATACAGCACTAGTTCAGCCTAAAATTTTGGGGGTCCGAAAAGTGACTTTAGCTATAATTTATTATGATTTTGCGCACACACAGACACACACACAGTGTGACAACCCTAAAAACTTACAACACAAACATGAAAATTCATCGTTTTTTCGGCTATCATCACGTAGTCATATAAATGCGTTGTTGTATACGAGTAAATAATAACTAGTAATTTATCACGACCGCGTAAATCCGTGTTTCATCCTTGTCTATAATTATGGTGTAAATAAAGCATTATCATTATTTATGGTGTGATGGCCCGATGGTGTGATGATGGTGAAATAGTGGTCGTGTTGAGAGTCTGTCAGCTGATGGCCTACCATGACGTTTTAAAGCGTTAGTAGTTAGGTTGCGGGAAAGAGACAGAGCTATACAGAGGTATCGGCGCTTGCGCATCGTTGGGCGCGTGCGTGACCGAGGAGCTATACTACTGGTTGGGGTTCACTGGGCATCGATCGCTGTGGTGGTACAGAAGTATTTTTTTGTAGATACAGCAGTCGTTGAGAAATTTCGAGAAAGTGTAAGGCAACGCAGCTTTTGTCAATGGCCAGTGTAAGCTAATAACTAAGCATTGATAGGAGAAATATACAGTGTTGAGAATGCTGTGGACACATGTATTTTCAAAGAGTTTGAAAGAACCGCTTTTCTCGGGTCGTCAACCCGATTTACACAATAAGAAAAATCTTGAGAACTGTACTTATGTGTGTGTACGTATTACCACACGTCAACAGGGTATTTTTTGTCGTTTACTACAACAGATTTATGTTAACAAAACCAAAACTTCAAATTCATGTAAGTATCTTAAAATGATTAAATTAAGATTAGAGACTTTGCAGGTAAAGATTATAATTATTATTCAAGTCTATGTTTTAGTAAGTATTATTTTGAAAAAGAAAGTCAATTCAAAATAGACGATAGAAAGATCTTGCATACGGAATCGTCTCAAAATCTACCAAATAATTCAGTCAACCCGTCCTTCGCTGACGTAACTTGCGGTAACCCGAGCCAAGTTTTGGTCGAACGAAAGTTGTTCGTTAGGTAATGAGCGGCTCACATCCACGATACCCGGTGATCAGACGTGTCAGGTACACGTTATCTAATGTTTTGCACTTATTTATACTCTCATGACTATTTAAAATAACTTTTGAGTTGTGGTTAAGCAAGCTTATTGGCACCACTGTTAATAGATATAGCAGTAATTACTACATGGTTAGATCTTCAAGCAGATCGATCAGATGATTCATCGAATAAGATAGATTATCATCATCATCATCAGCCTATAAATGTTCCCACAGCTGGAACACAGGCCTCCTCTCTGTGAGAGGGAGTGGGCCTCTTTTTACCCGACTACGGCAAAGCCAAAAGGAGGGTTATGATTTTGGCCGGTATGTATGTATGTATGTTTGTCAGTTCCCTCATAACTTCTTAACTACTTAGGTATCACTACATGACAAATGAGGTGTCGTTAGAAGCGTCTCAGTTGTCCGCTGGTTATAGGGTAGGTAACATGTCACCAAATCCAATATGGCGTCCTCTAGGGGACGTAAAGTCGTAACCGGAAAAAAAAAATCGCACAGTATCGACATGGGTATCAAATTAAAGGGCTTGATGAGTAGGGGGAAGTCCCCTAGTGACGGACTCCTAAGGTTTTTTATGAATAAAATAAAAAATATTTTCAGGAATGTATATTTATTTCGAAAACCTCAGTTATGGAGACCACGCACCGGCAAGCGCAGCGTAGGACGTCCACCCACTAGGTGGGCGACGATCTTATGAAGGCCACAGGATCACGCTGGATGCAGGCCGCTTACAACCGGTCCTATTGTACTCTAAAGGGGAGGCCTATGTTCAGCAGTGGACTTCTTACGGCTGATATGATGATGATGGTGATATTTATTTTTCTCTTTTCTTTTCCTTAGCCTGTACTGTCCCACTACCGAGCAAAGGCTTCCCCCAATTCCTTCCAGGAACTCTTTTCCTGGGCTGCTTCGGATCAGCCCTCATGGTAAGCGTCTAGCTAGGTCGCCTCGCCACCTATTTCTGGGCCGGTTTCGGCGGGCGCGGTCCATCTCTTGGCACCCATTGTGTGGAGATCTTCGCCCACCGGTCCTCTTGCATGCGACAAACGTGACCCGCCCAATCCCATATCAGCTTTCCTTCCAACATCTATTATGCTAGTTTTGGTGTGAGCCTCATGTTTTCGAATTTTCAATTCTAGGACATGCCGGTTTCCTCACGATGTTTTCCTTCCCCGTTTTGAGAGCATTGGTGATGCAATAAATTGCTGGGTTCGGACCCGTGACCTTACTTACAACTAGTAAGTCGGGGTCGATACCAATGGGTCACCACGTTCTTCAGAATCCAATAGATGTAAAGTAGGTATCCAATAGAATGTCTAAATATTATTGGATCGTTGGATGTTGAACTTTACACGCTGAGAAGAACGTTGAAAATTAAAATAGTGTTCATTTATTTAGGTTTCACTATGACTTCGGTAATTAGACTCTAATTCTCAGCAAATGCTTACTAAAGTTGTTTTCCAAACAATTTGTTACGACGAATAGAGACAAAAAAATACTTGTTCTTTTAATGAAAGTACAAATGCAAGTGCTGAGACAATGTTAATTTGCATGCCAAGAGATAACATTGACAAATAGCATGTTGAAGAGAGTGCGCGGGTGCCGGCGGGAACAGATGGCTCTCGATAGAGGTATAGAGCAGTGTCGATGAACTTCCGGCCGCTGCTGTGGTTAGTAGTACTGTGAAGGTTTTATTTTACAATCACATCTTTAAAGATAAAGGTATCCTTTTTTTTACGTGGTAAAGTCATCAAATGAGTCCTCCCCATTCAAAACTGCTGAACTGATTTTGGTATATTCTGGTAAACAAATAGGTAGATGGGAATCACGAAAATCAAATAGACGTTTATAGTCAAAACTGTGGGTTTTATCGTATGTACAGGAAGAAACCTAAAAAACAAAATCGAAACGACAACACCAAACCAAGCGAAACTACAAAAATATTATCTTAAAACCGGCCAAGTGCGAGTTGGACTCGCCCATGAAGGGTTCCGTAGCAGCATGCATAGATTAGAGATATAGTTATATTGAGATTAGTAAGAAATATACACCAACAATAAAAATAACTTCGTTTTTCATAGTATTTGTATGAATGGCAAAGTTATATTTGCGGTTTTTGAAAATGTACTATATCTCAAAAACTGCTAACTGTATCTCATCCAAACCAATTTTCGTTGGTAGTTTTTGTTGAGGTCTACATTATATATTTTTTTTAGTTTTATCATTCTCTTATTTTAGAAGTTACAGGGGCGACACACACTTTTTACCACTTTGGAAGTGTCTCTCGTCCAAACTGTTCAGTTTAGAAAAAACTGATATTAGTAACCTCAATATCATTTTTAAAGACCTATTCATAGATACCCCTACACGTATGGGTTTGGTGAAAAAAAATTTTTTGAGTTTCAATTCTAAGTATGGGGGGCACCCCCAAAATTTGTTTTGTTTTTATTTTTGTGTGAAAATCCTAATGCGGTTCACAAAATACATCTACCTACCAAGTTTCAACAGGATAGCTCTTATACTTTCGACAAAAAGTGGCTGTGATATACGGACGGACAAACAGACAGACAGACAGACATGACGAATCTATAAGGGTTCCGTTTTTGCCATTTGGCTACGGAACCCTAAAAACTCTACCCAGGAAACGAGTTAACCCTTCCTGTGCTACACCGCACACAGACGGAACAGTTAACAAATTGATTTGACTCAAAAAAGTGAAACATTAGACACTCAACATTTACATCAGAACGGATGTGACAACGGTGATTGACAGGGTTGACTATAAGTGGGCACCGGAAGTAGGTACATTGGTGGGAATAAAATTAAGTAATCTCTTTTTTTTTTTTTTTTGGAAAGTATTTTTGTTTACCGTGGCAAAATTATCAAATGAGTCCTCCGACCCCGGGCAGGGCGGGAGGGACTGTCAGACTCGTACATTCCGGGGTCACCGTAGCTCGTTTGTCCGGCGGGAAGGAGTCATTTGATCATAGAACGACGTAAAAAAGGTTAATATTTTTATTTCTCTCTATCTTTGACTATGCTTTCCTGTTTGCCCTAGAAAGTGAACCAGTTACATATTCTCAACATTTATTCGACAGGTTTAAACCTCAACACCGAACGTCAATATTACACAATCAATTTCGGAAAACGGACGTCTGTCGCTAAGTGACCAAAAAATTAACGACGTCGGTCAAGTGTGCCTCGTCTAGCCATTAGCACCGAGTTACACAATTCCTAACACACCCAACACTTATGTACAACCCATAATCGTCCTAATTGCTACCTAAAGCATAAAAGTGAATATGCTTTGCACGTTAGGTGTGATATAAGATGACCTTTATTGACCCACTGTACTAGGATGCTATTTTTGGTCGATTTAAAACGCATTATTTTTGTAAAGATATAAAATTGTGAATTACAGTTAGCATGACCTACTTCGATAATAAGTTAATAACTAAAGAATTCGTAAAAAAACGGTTGATGCAGTTTGCTTTAAAAACTAAGTTTTAGATTAATTTATAAATTATTTATTGCGTCCCAAATTCCGTTATTAACCTCTAAAATCAGCTATTTAATAGCAGATTATACATAGCATTGATAAAGTAGAAACCGTAATTTGACCATAGATTTTATGTTATATGATTTACAGTTTATCGTATTTGCAGGAGTCCCAATTACAACGCCTACGATATTACTGTAATCATTACCATCAGACTTAAATTCAGGTCGTCTTTCGGAGACTTTTACTGCTGATTTTGAGAGTCCGCACAAGCATCCTTCTGTGTGCACCTCGCACCAGCAGAACATCACTTTAAAAATAATATTCTATCCATCAATCTATCGCAATCTTTACCAGTTTGTGAGCTTTTAGTTCCGTGGTTAATCGTCACCTCTCCAAAACTCTCGGCTCCATTCTTCAACCTTCTGCGTCCATTCCTCTCCTCTAGCTTCTGCAAGTAATACGCCCTGCCCTCACCACCAATGTAATTATTATCATCAATTTAAACAATAGATAATAGATAAAAGAGCTCTTGGCTAAATAATTACAACCGCACAGGCAGATCTGCCGGGTTAAGCCGCACTTGTCCTCGGGTTAACCCCGACAAGCGAAACCATCTCTGTTCTGTGTGAATGGTCACCACCATCTGACATAGCAAGTTTCCTCCGCATCTCGGAAAGCACGTAAAACCGTTGGTCTCGGCTATCTTTTGTGTATCTTTGACAGTCAATAATCACAGTGTCGACCCAGTTACTGGGTTGTGGAGGTCCGATTGGCAGTCGCTCCATGTAAAATACTGATATTCAGCTGCATCTGATTCGGCTGGAAGTCGACCCAAATATAGTTGGGAAGTGATGTCAATTGTAAGGTCCCCACCGTACAATGCATCCAGAGCTGGCTATGTTTCTCTAAAAGATTTTTACAAGATCTTCTGATTGGTTAAAGTCGACCATTCAACATCTTCATATAAAAGTACGGTGAAGATCTTAAGAAAGATCAGGTGCGTAGTAGGTACTCACAACTGGCGTGTTTGTATGACTAGATGTATGGTGGTATGGATAGGCAAATACCTCCATGGGAAAAAGGCGTAAGTTTATGTTTGTTTGTAGTGTGTGTGTAGCACCACGCCCCGTTTCTTTTCCAATTGTTTCTTACTACTTTGCCCAGAAGTTCATCGGCATAAAGATATGCATACGATTCCCACAGAGCACGGAGCAGTAATGTGCGACACGCAACATTATCGCACTGCATGTAATCTCGCTTTAATACGCCTTTTATATTCACATTAGACGCGCGTTTAGTTGTCTGTGGTTCTAGCGCTGTTGTGAGGTCATACGAGGTCGAGCAGGCAAGTTGTTGTGATTGACTTCCACGTGGTTGCTTTTCTCAATTCGAACAGTCGGGAAATTCTTTATTCAACGGTTAGATTACTAAGAAACGGGTTAAGTCTTACAGTTCTTAATGCTGAAGAATATTTTTGTATCATGACTTTTTTTTTCGTGGTAAAATCATCGAATGAGTTCCTCCCAACCAGGGCAGCGGGGAAGAGACTGTCAGACTTGTACTGACTAAAATCCATGGTGTCCTTCAATAGCCGTTTACGTTCCGGGCCACGGTTACTCATTAGTCCTGAAACCGTGTATCATGGCTAAAACTTTCTCGTCATCAGCAATGACATTTAAAATAGGTAGGGTTTATTTCAGAGTTATACTTAGCTGTGGTTATACGTTACTTTCGAAATAAAAAGTCAGTTATTTGATAATAGAGCTATATTAGATTTATTTGACAAAATTAAAGCGAGGATAATACGTGTTTTGGCAATGAAGCTGTCGACGTGAATGAATTTAATCCCGTAACGAAGTTAATCAGGAAAAAACATGGAATAAAAAGAACCGGCCAAGTGCGAGTTGGACTCGCCCATGAAGGGTTCCGTAGCAGCAAGCATAGATTAGAGATATAATTATATTGAGATTAGTAAGTAATATACACAAACAATAAAAATAACTTTGTTTTTCATAGTATTTGTATGAATGGCAAAGTTATATTTGCGGTTTTTGAAAATGTACTATATGTATCTCAAAAACTGCTAACTGTATCTCATCCAAACCAATTTTCGTTGGTAGTTTTGGTTGAGGTCTACATTATATATTTTTAGGGTTCCGTACGTCCGAATACAAAAACGGAACCCTTATAGGATCACTCGTGTGTCCGTCTGTCTGTCGCTTACAGTCAATTATCTCCGAATCTACTAAACCGATTGGGTTGAAATTTGGTACACATATCAATTCCTGTGACCCAAGCACAGAGGTGTGACGTGAATAGATGAAATCTATATGTGGGAGGTAATTTTTGGGGTGGAAGGGGAAAATGAAAAAAAAAAGTTTTGAAAACTGCATCGTGTGACATATCAAATGAAACGTCTTGTTGAGACAATCTTAAATGTATTTTTTTCGTAATTTTAAAATAAATAGTTTCCAAGTTATTCAAGAAAATAGACGAAATTTGACCATTCCCCCTCCGCCCTTATCTCCGAAACTACTGAACCTAAAATTTTGAAAAAAATACAGTAATTAGTTTTCTACTTATAGATTATAGGAAAACCTATAAGAAGTCAATATCCGTACATGGGAGGTAATTTTTGGGGGGGAAGGGGAAAATTAAAAAAATATATTTGAAAACTGCATCGTGTGACATACCAAATGAAAGGTCTTGTTGAGACAATCTTAAATATATTTTTATTGTAATTTTAAAATAAATAGCTTCCAAGTTATTCAAGAAAATAGACGAAATTTGACCATTCCCCCCCCCTTATCTCCGAAACTACTGAACCTAAAATTTTGAAAAAAATACAGGAATTAGTTTTCTACTTATAGATTATAGGATAACCTATAAGAAGTCCATATCTGTATATGGGAGGTAATTTTTGGGGGGGGGGAAAGGGAAAATTAAAAAAAAATATTTGAAAACTGCATCGTGTGACATATGAAATGAAAGGTATTGTTGAGACAAACTTAAAAGTATTTTTTTTGTAATTTTAAAATAAATGGTTTCCAAGTTATTCAAAAAAAATAGACGAAGCTTGACCATTCCCCCCCCCTTATCTCCGAAACTACTGAACCTAAAATTTTGAAAAAAATACAGGAATTAGTTTTTTACTTATAGATTATAGGATAACCTATAAGAAGTCCATATCTGTATATGGGAGGTAATTTTTGGGGGGGGAAAGGGAAAATTAAAAAAAAAATATTTGAAAACTGCATCGTGTGACATATGAAATGAAAGGTATTGTTGAGACAAACTTAAAAGTATTTTTTTTGTAATTTTAAAATAAATGGTTTCCAAGTTATTCAAAAAAAATAGACGAAGGTTGACCATTCCCCCCACCTTATCTCCGAAACTACTGAACCTAAAATTTTGAAAAAAATACAGGAATTAGTTTTCTACTTATAGATTATAGGATAACCTATAAGAAGTCCATATCTGTATATGGGAGGTAATTTTTGGGGGGAAGGGGAAAATTAAAAAAATAAATTGAAATCTGCATCGTGTGACATATCAAATGAAAGGTCTTGTTGAGACAAATCTTAAATATGTTTATTTTGTAATTTTAAAATAAATAGTTTCCAAGTTATTCAAGAAAATAGATGAAATTTGACCATTCCCCCCCCTTATCTCCGAAACTACTAAACCTATTTTTTTTTTTAATTCAGAAATTAGTTTTCTACTTATAGATTATAGGAAAACCTATAAGAAGTCCATGATATTAAAATAACATGGTAAATCACTCAATATTGTGCGTAAGAATTTGGGTCAGATTTAAAAAAAACGTGAGAGGTAACATCGTACGGAACCCTCTTCACGCGAGTCCAACTCGCACTTGGCCGGTTTTTTTTAGTTTTAGGCCTGTTGGTCTAGTGGTTAGTGACCCTGACTGCTATGCCGGAGGTCGTGGGTTCGATTCCCACCCAGGACAAATGTTTGTGTGATGAGCACGATCATTTGTTCTGTGTCTGGGTGTAATTTATCTATAATATGTATGTATTTAGAAATATATAAGTATGTTTATCAGTTGTCTAGTACCCAAAACACAAGCTCTGCTTAGCTTGGGACTAGATGGCGTTGTGTGATAGTTGTGAAATTTATATTATATTATTATTATTATATTATCATTCTCTTATTTTAGAAGTTACGGGGGGGGGACACTTTTTACCACTTTGGAAGTGTCTCTTGCGCAAACTGTTCAGTTTAGAAAAAAATAATGTTAGTAACCTTAATATCATTTTTAAAGACCTATTCATAGATACCCCACACGTAGGGTTTGGTGAAAATATTTTTTTTGAGTTTCAATTCTAAGTATGGCGGGCACCCCCAAAATTTGTTTTGTTTTGATTTTTGTGTGAAAATCCTAATGCGGTTCACATAATACATCTTTCTACCAAGTTTCAACAGGATAGCTCTTATACTTTCGACAAAAAGTGGCTGTGACATACACGGATAGACAGACAGACAGACATGACGAATCTATAAGGGTTCCGTTTTTGCCATTTGGCTACGGAACCCTAAAAATGATGTTAGTAACCTCAATATCATTTTTAAAGACCCCCACACGTAAGTATGGGTTTGGTGAAAAAATTTTTTTTTGAGTTTCAATTCTAAGTATGGGGGGCACCCCCAAAATTTGTTTTGTTTTGATTTTTGTGTGAAAATCCTAATGCGGTTCACATAATACATCTTTCTACCAAGTTTCAACAGGATAGCTCTTATACTTTCGACAAAAAGTGGCTGTGACATACACCGACAGACAGACAGACAGATATGACGAATCTATAAGGGTTCCGTTTTTGCCATTTGGCTACGGAACCCTAAAAAACATAATTTCTACTGGTATACAAAACATAAAGGAAAACGTCTATCCAACCACAGTGTTATCTTAATAGTTTATTTATTTGTTTTCAACACCGGATTACGGAAGCTTCCTGGTGCTCAGGCTCTTCACAATTATTTACAGTAATTAGTAGTTAACTTCAATGTTCACAGTAATGCTCGTGCCCTTGGGCTAAGGTTGGTACAAATTATTGTTATATAATGTTCATATTTCACGCTTCGTTTAATTTTAGAAATTGAGGCTGTTTTAAGTTGTTGCTGTAATTTATTAATGGTAATTTTGGCCGGAAATTATACACATTGGAACAATAGTTTTTGGAGTTTGAAGCCATTGAAGAGAAGATAGAGCACTTAGGTTTTTGTTAAAACGCATAGGACAATGATAAGATAGAATAATTATAGATTAGCCTATGACGAGTTTGTGGTGCTTAAGTGACAGCCAAATAAAATGTTAGTTCTTTCTTTATAACATATTTTAAATTGGAGACGCATTATTAGTCTTTAGGTTGAAGCCAAGCGAGCTTATTGTGTCGAGTAATTTCTGCTGCAATCGGTTTCATAGAAAAGTCCTGTTTGGTTCACACTTAGACGCAAAATGAGTTATCTGCATAGCACTGGCACCAGAAATTATGATCGTCGTATCTTTAAAAAATTACGCTCTTTTTTATTCTGCCTCAGTAGTTCACAGAGGGCCCCCCCTCTTGAGACTCTAGAGTAACATTGTGAAGAGATTTTAAAAGTAGGAATCTATGAACATCATTTTAATTCACATTCTGTACCTATACACTTACTGTCGTTTATGTAGACGCTTCTTTTTACCCGACTACTGCAGAAGGAGTGGGTTCTGCTGTGCAAGTTTTCCCTTTATTTGAAAAATGTGTCCGTTAAATTTAGACGCATGCCAAATCCTTCGGAAATCCCTCGAGACAATATACTGAATTTGTGGTACTACTCAAATTGCAGATTAAATTATAGTTTACTACAGTTTTTACATCACATAAATTTACAGTTCCAAGTTAATAGACAAATGTGTTCAATTAGCGTACTAACACTTTACAAGCAATCCGCCTCGGTAATCGAGCGGCACCATGATCGGCGCACGATCACTCGGCTCATAGATCATGTCTGTAGCCGCTTGCGCATGGGAAACTGCGGCGGAAGCAGAGACCACCTGTCGTTTTGGGATGGTGTTACGTTGTAGGTAGTCAGATTGGAAAGATGAGAGTTAATATTAAGTATATTGTTTTATTTCGCGCAAAAGATCCAGGCAAGAATTAGCATGCCATGCATCCAATGCCATGGAACCTATGCTAAATTTCGTTTCATCTGCATTTGTGCTTGTGTAAAGTATGAGGGCGAAATAATGGGAACGTATATCCTGGCCTGGATATTATTCGCAGAGTTAAATACTTTTTTTTTTGTATAAAACTGTAAAATAATGGAGGTCCTTAAACTGGAAACTTACTTTTATGCGATTTATATTATTTGAGGGAAACTGTAACATAAATGAAATAACAAATCAGCAGTAATTAGGGAGTTTGTAATTATTGCAGACACAGTAATAGATCTACAACATTATTGTTTATGTTCTATTCTTTTTCGTGTTCATAAACATATGATTATACCTATCATTGTTTGAGCAATCCTAGTCATAATCATATTTATTAAACAAAGTCATTGTGTTACGAAATATTTCTGTATCCGCATCTTTGGTATGTTATTAAGAAATTGTATTCAGTGTTTGTTGTTATTGTATTGAATTTTCCTTCCTAGTGAATAACAATCTAAATTGGATCAGCCAGTTAATCCGATACTAATTTAGCGTGTTTAATGAATTCATCAATAGTATTTTTTTTGTGTACTGTTTTTTTTCGGTTTCAGTTTTATTGGGTAGGCACGGAACATAAAATATTTGGAAGTATGCTTGGCTCTTTGTTCAGTTCGGCAAAATCAAAAACGTGAATGCTCAGTGCTCTGTTAGAAATGAATGCCCAAGTCTATTACCACCTTAATGATTTGATACTTGATAGGTATCTGACATTCAACTATAATTCTACATCATACAAATATCTGAATCAATTCATAAACTTTTAGGATTCCTTTACTTAGGACCTCTAATCGGAATTCAAATTAAAATAACATTACCTTTTTCTGGATAGTTTTTTGTTTACCCTTTTCAATGTTAACAATAACATGAATGACGACATTAATCCAATATTATCATTCATCAATAGAACATTCTTCAGCCTCACATAATGCCTTCCAAAAGCTTTCTCGCAGTGCGTTTGGGTGTTCGGTAAGCTTCGTCGCTACTCGTGAATCAACTCCCGCGCACGCCGCACGCGCATCTCCGTACCGCGGTCTGACGGCGTTCGATTGTTCGATATTTGAAATAGATTTATTCTTTTTTTTATTATTTTTGTTGTCTGTGCTCTGTGGACTGGACTCGAGTGTATTTGTGATTGGATTCTTTATTTTCTTTTCATTGGATTTGTCTCGTTTACTTGCTGTAAGTATTTTTTAAATCTAAACATTGTTACATATTATTATGTTTTATTTAACGTTTATATATAGTGTAGCGTTTTAATTAATAAAATTTGGTCAAGATTTAATTTAAAATTGTTTATTTTAATTTTAATGTACAAAATTTAAACGGTTATTCTCTCTAGGAATTTCTTCTATACCTATTGTGGCTGCGTTTACAAAAAATTAAACTGACAGCCAGACCTAGAACAACTTCTCGTAGGTCATACAAATATTCCGTGAGGGAATCGAACCAAAACCAAGACTAAGGGACACGCACGCTCAACCACTGCACCAACCGTCAAATTCCAAAAACAATCATCATCAGCCTATAAATGTTCCCACTGCTGGGACACAGGCCTCCTCTCTGTGAGAGGGAGTGGGCCGTAATCTATCACGCGGGCCCAGTGCGGGTTGGTAGATGTCACATGTCTTCGAATTTTTGGTTCTAGGACATGCCGGTTTCCTCACGATGTTTTCCTGCACCATTTTGAGAGCAGTGGTGTTGAAATAAATTACACAAAGTAATGCGCCTGACGGGGTTCGAACCCATGACCTACAACTCGTAAGTCGAGGCCGATACCACTGGGCCACCACTGCTCCTAAAAACAATTCTTCCTTCTAAAACACTATTACAGCAAGTTTCTAGATCCTAGTCATACAAGAAGTGTTAGTTCAGAAACAACTCAATGTTTCGACTATAAAGCTTTGTACACATTAAACGACCATTTATCTAGTAAATCGCAGATCTACACCATCATAAAAACTTTCTTCTTCATCTGAAGTAGGTAATCAATTAACACTAAAGCAACGATTTATGTTACAAGAACAATTACCGCTCCATCGGATACTGTCTCGCCTCACTTGAGATCAAGGCCGTTGGTTCGATTCCCCGGTAGTGCCGCGTTGCCGCATCGCTCGTATCTCACATCTTATCGATATGAAACTTAATTACTGCTTTTGTTTCAAATAGAGCGTTGATTTTCTTGTTAAACTCTTTAATCTTACAATTATATTTTGTTACTATCTTATAGGTGAAGTAGTAAGTAACCAAAGAAATACAGGATCAGTGGAAGATGAAATCAATACCAAGTTGATATTTGATAAAGATGTAAGAAAGAAGAAGACTTTACTGCCTTCATCATCTATAATAATATAGAGCTGAAGAGTTTGTTTGGTTTGCGTTGTTCTCAGGAACTACTGGATCGAATTGAAAAATTCTTTGTGGAGTATAGACTATTGCACTTGTAGGATCGCTGGCGGTAGATACTGAAGGCTTCAAGAAGGTTCGGCGCTTAATAAGACTCCGGAGTACTTTCTTACTTCTTGTTTATTATAATACTGCTGGTTTTCGGAATGAATGCCATAGAAAACTACCCCTTTTTATACAGAGCTCTGACCAATCAGATCCTTTAAAATTTGCACACGACCCTAATATTTTTTCTTTCAGCCAATCAGAGCAATCCATTTTTGCACACGGCACTAATGCGACTTTGTATGGGGAACCTTAATTTGGCAGTTTTCTATGGTAAACCTTCCCCTTTTGCTTTACAATTCATCTTATAGCCTAGGGGATAACTTAGTCTATCTAATTACATAAAAACCTTATAAAAACCTTAATTTTTAGACCCAAAAAATGACAAAAAAACCAATTTTGCATCAACCTACAGGCAGAGACACCAAGTGCCAAAAATTGGAATTACAATTATTTATCACTGTTTTTGAGGGTATTTGTAAAATTTACACTTTTTACGTCTACCTATCACTTTGCTTACTTTTTCGGGACAACACAGTTTCTCAACTTTCTTGACGGTGTATGTAAAATGTGCATTTTTATGTTTACCCTACTATGGGTTTACTTTGTGGCATCAGCAGAGACACCAGGTGGGAAAAATAAAAAACAAAACAAATTATCAATATATTTGAAGGTACTTATAAAATGCACATTTCTACATTTACCCAATCCTTATTAAATATAATAACAATAGTTTTATTGCTCAAACTAGCCTAATCTTTCTAATTACTACATATTTACATAGTTGCTTGATGCGATTATTATTCGTCGCTAACATTCTCCCCCACGGTGCGCAGCACATCATCTTCTTGAAGCGACGAAGCCGCGGGGACTAGCACGATGACCCGTCGTGTAGGTCGCCGAAGCACTCCGCCTGATGTCCTCACGTCCAGCACTCTGGTTCTCCCATCTGGCCCAGGGTACGCCTTGATAACTTCCCCTCGAGGCCATGAGTTTCTGGGTAGCGATGCGTCGACTATTAACACGATGTCTCCTTCCCTCGGGTCGGTTGTCTGCCTTCCTTTGATTGCCCTTGGCATCAAGAGCGGTAGGTACTCGTTGATCCATCTCTTCCAGAAGTGGTCAGCAAGCCTTTGGGTAGTTTTCCAGCTTGGCTTCCCAATCAACTCTGTGTCGTCGAATTCTCCCGGCGCCATTGCTCCACACGATCTTCCCAGTAGAAAGTGGTTTGGTGTCAGACTTTCTTCATCTTCTGGCTCCATACTGATTGGGGTTAGAGGTCTGGAGTTTACTATGTGTTCGACCTCAGTCATAAGAGTATGAAGCACTTCTTCAGGTGGGTTTCTCTCGTTGAGCACTGCCGCCAGCGCAGTCTTGACTGTTCGCACGAGTCTTTCCCAGGCGCCCCCCATGTTTGGGCTCCCCGGGGGAATAAATTTCCACTTGATGCCCCTTTCTTGCGCAGCCTCTTCTAGCTCCTTGCTTGCCCCAACGAAATTGGTTCCGTTGTCGCTGAATATGGTTTTTGGGGTTCCTCTTCTTGCTGCCATTCGTCGAAGTGCCATTATCATTGAGCTGGTACTGAGAGAGGGTACCAACTCCAAGTGAATGGCTCTGGTTGTAAGACAAGTGAATAGCGCCCCCCAGCGCTTCTCGACTCTTCTCCCTATAGTGACTTGCATCGGCCCAAAGTAATCAACGGCAGTGCAAGCGAACGGGAACTGATGATGTTGCAGTCTCTCGCTTGGTAGGTCTCCTGTCGGGGGCACTTCTGGCAAACTCTTCTTTGTCTTGCATCGCTGACAGCTGTGGGCAACCGCCTTTAAGGTCGCTCTTAAACTTAGAATCCAATATTTCTGACGTAGCTCGTTCATTACTGTGGCAGTGTTCCCGTGAAGAAACTTCTCGTGATAGTGTTGTATGATGAGACGCGTGATTTTCTGTTTCCCATCTAGTATGATAGGATTCATTTTTCTTCTTTCTTCGCCTTGAAACTTCATTGTTCTGCTTCTTAATTTAATGATATCGGCGTCATTTAGGTAGACGTCGATTTTCTTAAGCCGACTTGCGTTTTCCAAGGGCTTCTTTTCCTTTAAATTCCTTATATCTGACTTGAAACTGTCATTCTGACTTATTTTCATTAATATTTCTTCTGCTTTTCTTAAGTGTTCGTCTTCTAGCGGCAGGTACAACCTCTTCTTCTCTTTGCTGACTGGTAGTTTGGCGATTTGTTTCTTCTTCTTCTGGGATCTTCTATGGGGTCTCCAGGGCTCTTCCTTCTGACGGACGGCGGCGTTGATTGCTTTACGGGTCTTCTTCAATAAGAGGCATGCAAAAGCAACCACTCTGGCCGTCACGCGCAGCAGTCGCTCCCAGCTCGAGAACCTCTCCAGGTTGAGTAAGACCTCCTCAGCCTTTATCGCCGTCACTCTTTGCTTGTTCTTTTCTTCCAACATAGTACCCTCTGGTTTAAAGTCTTTGTATGGCCACTCTTCTTCTGGTTGACGGAGAAATGACGGCCCTTGAAACCACCTTGCGTTGTAATCGAATTCAGTCGGGGTTCCCCTCGTGGCGTCGTCTGCTGGGTTTTCTTTAGTAGGTACCCATCTCCAGTCTTCGGGCTTGGTCTGCTCCTCGATCTCTGCCAATCGGTTGGCCACAAAGGTTTTAAACCTTCTTGGTTCTGCCTTGATCCACTGAAGTACTGTGCTGGAGTCCGTCCAGTAGGTGCGGGCTGTTGCCTCAAGTTCCATCTCCTTTTCTATTGTGGTTGCCAGCCTGGTGCCAAGCAAGGCTGCTTGTAGTTCTAGCCTTGGAATTGACACTGGTTTTGTTGGTGTCACTCTTGCTTTGCCGGCGATCATGGAGATGTGAATCTTATCGCCAGGTTCAACCGTCCTCCAGTAGACTACTGCTGCGTATGCTTCTTCACTTGCGTCGGTGAATGTGTGCAATTGCCCTTTTCTACTGCGGGGTGAAAAGCATCTTGGTATCCGAAGTCTCATCAGCGCCGACACCTCTTCTAGGTACTTCAACCAGGTCTCTTTCTGGTTTTCATTGATTATTTCATCCCAACCAATTTTTGTACGCCAAATGTCTTGAATTAATTTCTTTCCTTGTATTAAGACTGGCGTCGCGAAGCCCATAGGATCAAAGGTTGACATTACGGCGCTTGTAACTTCTCTCTTCGTCGGAGTTCTTCTTCCTTCTAGTAGGTCTTGCGATGTATTGCGCAGACCAACATTGAACGCTAGCGCGTCTTCCTTCACCAGCCATCTTAGCCCCAGTGTCTTCTCTTCTTTCGTCAGTTGTAGGGAGTCTTCTTTATTAGTATCTTCTACTTCTGACAGAACCCTCTCGTCGTTGCTGGCCCAGCCTTTCAAATGGAAGCTTGCCACTGCGTGAATTTCCTTTACTTCTTTTGATATCTTCTTTGCTTCAGCTGTAGTTGTAAAACTCTGAAGATAGTCATCCATGTAATGATTTCTTTCTATTGCTTTCACCGCTTCAGGATGAGTCTTCTTAAAGTCTTCTGCGTTCTTATTCATCACATATATTGCTGTTGCCGGTGATGACGCTGCTCCGAAGATGATTGAAGACATTCGAAACTCTTCAGGCTTGCCCGTTCTTTGACTTCCACGCCACAGGAATCGGAGGCTATCTCGGTCGCTCTCTCTTACTTTGATTCGAAGAAACATATCTTGGATATCAGCCATGACAGCCACTGGCCCTTCCCTGAAGCGCAGCAACACGCCGAACAATGATTGCAACAAGTCTGGCCCCGATAACAAGGCGTCATTGAGGCTCTTTCCTTCATACTTGGCAGCTGCGTCGAAGACTATTCTTGGCTTCTTCTTGACTGGGTGCACGACGGCAAAGTGTGGTAAGTAAAATAATCTTCTTTTATTCGCAGTTTCTGTAACCTTCTCTGCGTATCCCTTTTCAATCAAGCTTTGGATCTGCTTCTCATAGGACTCTTTGATTTCTTCATCTTGATCCAACCTCTTTTCAATATTGACTAGGCGACGGAGTGCTTGTCTGTAGTTGTTGGGTAGGGTCTCGTCTTCTTTCTTCCACAAGAGCCCTGTCTCGAATCGACCGCTGGCTAGTCTCTTCGTAGTCTTCTCGAGGGTTTCTAGTGCTCTTCTATCGCTGTCATTAGTTGGCAAGCGATTCTGGACCCCAAGCGATTCTAACTGGAAGTGCTCTCTTACTAACTCTTCTAAATTCTGCTCTTCGACTTCTTCGACTGTAGACTTGCCATGGTGAATGAAGTTTACAATGGCATTCGTCCCTGATTCACATCCATGCAGCACCCACCCGAGGCTAGTGAGAGAAGCCACGGGATCGGCTGGCTTGCCTTTCTTCAGTCTTCTTGTAACTATGAGTCCCCAGTTGTCTTGACCAATCAACAGCTTGGGTCTTTCTGTGACGTAGAGAAGTTGCTCTTCAATTGCCTTCAGATGCTGACAATTCTTCACCGTGTTCTTGCTTATGCTTTGCTCTGAAAGCTTCAGGTCGTCGATGGTTCTTGCTATGATTGACCTCTTGTCTCTTCTATGAGCCCCCTTTATCTTCAACTGGATCTTCTGTGAACTATCTTTCTTTATAACTTTCCCGCCGACTGTTTCGATTGCGAGGGTTTCTTTATTTCCCTCGGCTCCGATCTTCTTGGCTATTGATGCGTCCAAGAGTGTGACTGTTGAGCCTTCATCTAGCAGCGCCAGCACGCGAGCGTGGCCTTTCGGTCCGTAGAGATCCACTGGAATCATCTTCAAATAAATTTTCTCTTCCCCTTTGCTGTTGTGGATCGAGGCGACTGTCTCTTCTGATGCGCTTTCCTTGTCTTCTTTCTTTTCTGCTGACTCTGGTGGTTTTTCAGAGTGCAGGATAGTATGATGCCATCTTCCACACTTCTTGCAGACTGGAGCTTTGCAGTTGATTCTTGAGTGCTTGAACCGAAGACACTTGAAGCATAGTCTAGCCTTCTTGATAATGCCCCATTTTTCATCTATGTTAGCTTCTTTAAACTTCTTGCATTCTATCACAAAATGCTCTTCTTCACAGATCGGACATGACTTCTTATATTTTTCTTGAGACACTTCTTGCACTGTATGTACAGGTTTTCTTGACCCTTTCTTTTGCTCCGAAAACACTTCAGGTGGAGCAAAGTCCCCGCACATGTCGCTTTCTATTTCTAGAAACGCTTCGATGAGTAGCAACTCTTGAATTTCTTCCTCCCTTCTGGTTCTATGGTAGGCGAACCATCGGAATTTCATTGATGGTGGCATCTTGTCTACTATGGCCTTCAATGTTTCAGGAGAACTGAGGTACTGCGACTTCTTCAATGCCTTGATGGTTTGGACGGCGTTCTTCACTCTGCTTGCGAACACACATATGTCGCTTGGGTTCTCGCCCACCTTTGGCAGGTTCTTCATCTTCTCTAGTTCTGCCAGTGCCAATGCCCCAGGTCTTCCGAATCTGGCTTCTAATCCCCTGAGTACTTCGCGTGGATCTTCAGCTGTAAACAGCAGGCTCTGGACGGCTTCTCTGGCTGCACCTTGAATTGCTCTTCTGAGGCGCGCTAAGTTCTGTGCGTCGCTGAAGGAGGCAGCCCCGTCTTCATATGATCTCTTGAACGGCAACCATTCTTCACAGGACCCGCTGAAGTGAGGGAGCTCGAAGTGCTTCGGCGTTGCGACGTCACGTGACTTCTCTGACAGCTTGACGATGACTTGGGCTAACTCGTGGATGTCACTCTTCTTTTCTTCAGTTGGCCTACTATCATTGCTAGGCTTGACCCCAGATTGGATGAACCACCTCTCGACTTCTTGAGTTTGCTCGTACATCTCTTCTCCGGCACCATCTTCTTCTTCTGACTCTGCTGTTGCTAGTTCTAGTTCAGCCTGAGCCACTCTTGATCGCGCTTCTGCCAATTCCAATTCCCTTAGTGCCACTGTTAACATTGCTTGCGCTTCTGCTCTCTTCCTATGCGACGAGCGGACGGACTGCGTGTCTATTTCGCGGGTCGGCTTCTTAGGGCGAGGCTGCTGCAGACTCCCATCTATTGACGTCGGTACACTTCCTTCATCTCGACGTAACTTCACAGCAACACTTCTATCTGGGTTCTGCCGCGTAGTGTTGTGGCTTTCTTCTCGGCGTGCGGGATCAGACGCTTCAACTTGCTCTTCCACGGTGCTGGCTAGGGGCGCGGTGCGAGTCGCTCCCCCCGATGCTGATTCCCTCCCGGCAGTATTCTGCTGACGAATGGACGACTGGTGGGCTCGTACGCTAGGCGGCGGCGATCTTCTAGTGAGCGTTGACCGACTTGTAATTGACGCGCTCGTAGTCGCCTCGCTTGTAGTTTCACTTGGCGTGCTTGCACTCCCGTCGACCGACGAAGTACTTTCTCCCGTAGCCTTGGACTGCACTGATCCTGATCTTGTAGAAGGCATCTTCAGTTTTCTTGAACCCGATCCGGCTTCTCGAAGGACCACTATAGACTATTGCACTTGTAGGATCGCTGGCGGTAGATACTGAAGGCTTCAAGAAGGTTCGGCGCTTAATAAGACTCCGGAGTACTTTCTTACTTCTTGTTTATTATAATACTGCTGGTTTTCGGAATGAATGCCATAGAAAACTACCCCTTTTTTATACAGAGCTCTGACCAATCAGATCCTTTAAAATTTGCACACGACCCTAATATTTTTTCTTTCAGCCAATCAGAGCAATCCATTTTTGCACACGGCACTAATGCGACTTTGTATGGGGAACCTTAATTTGGCAGTTTTCTATGGTAAACCTTCCCCTTTTGCTTTACAATTCATCTTATAGCCTAGGGGATAACTTAGTCTATCTAATTACATAAAAACCTTATAAAAACCTTAATTTTTAGACCCAAAAAATGACAAAAAAACCAATTTTGCATCAACCTACAGGCAGAGACACCAAGTGCCAAAAATTGGAATTACAATTATTTATCACTGTTTTTGAGGGTATTTGTAAAATTTACACTTTTTACGTCTACCTATCACTTCGCTTACTTTTTCGGGACAACACAGTTTCTCAACTTTCTTGACGGTGTATGTAAAATGTGCATTTTTATGTTTACCCTACTATGGGTTTACTTTGTGGCATCAGCAGAGACACCAGGTGGGAAAAATAAAAAACAAAACAAATTATCAATATATTTGAAGGTACTTATAAAATGCACATTTCTACATTTACCCAATCCTTATTAAATATAATAACAATAGTTTTATTGCTCAAACTAGCCTAATCTTTCTAATTACTACATATTTACATAGTTGCTTGATGCGATTATTATTCGTCGCTAACATGGAGGATAGTGTAATTATCGAGGAATGTTATAGGCTTTATAACAATAAGTTACTACCAAAAGGATTCAAAAAGGTGCAACCACGGTGAACAGACTAGTGAAGTAAGCAAAAAATACTGAATCAGAAGAAGATGAAATCGATACCGAGTTAATGTTCTGATGAAGATGTTGGAAAGAAGACTTGTTGCGTTCATCATAAGTTATAAAATGGAATAAAGGAAAGTCACTGAAATCTCTTGAATGATAAGGATACCCATAAGACTTTAGGCAGATGGACTTCAAGTTGCTTCAACTGCATTTGAACTGCACGTCTACCGTGCAGCTTGCTGTCAGTGTTCCTGTGCAGCCGGTGGAACTGCACGCCGACTGCAGTCGTACTAACTGCATTCAAAATCAAAATTTTAAATCGGAGTGCTGTAGAAATCCAGGTCGTCTATCTAGAGTCTTATCGTCACAATGTTGAAGCAGAAACACCTACATTGACATCATATTCCACTGAATGGGAGTAATGGGCGACTCGCTGTCCGATGATAGAACATTGGGTCGATGGCGCGTCGTGTTCCACCCGCGGCCTGCCCCGGGCTACGACTTTGTCTTATTGAGTTCTTGTAAAGAACAATCGACAGAATATGGAGGATATGATATGAAGTGCGACATCGTTTTAAAAGCAGTACCACACTCCAGGTCAGAGTCAACCATAAACCTCCACCTGAGCAGGTTTTCCTTTACTTCGGCTACACTAAGTGGTGTAGTATTGCCCAAATTGATTTCATTACCGGATTATATTGCACATAATAACGTGTTAAAGAACGACCCAACATATCTAGATTTCCATGTGCTAACTAGAATCGATTTATGTCCCACACTCGACTCAAAACGAAAGCCTGTCCCGTCCGGCAGGTTCGAGCATTTCACCGCTATACTCGTATTTACGCTGACGAGGGTACCTGACGCAGGTGGACACTGCGAGAAAGTTGCCTGAGCTGCGGGAAATAGGAGATTAAAGAATCTTAAAAAAGTAAAGAAAAGAAAAAGAATCATGTTAATATCTCCGCCATATGCACAAATAGCGTGAGGCATTTCGTTTTGACTCAAAAAAATGGTTTTGTTCTTTGGCTTCAATTTAGGCCAGATACAAAGCTGAGGCCTATAGATAAGGTGACTCACTAAGAAATAACTGGAAGTCTTTCGCACCAACGAAAGATAGGCGGTAAAAGCCGCCGCCAGCATTGTGTATAATTGTTTTTACAGAATTACAATGACCGTTCAAAACGTTAATAAAAGTTACATCGCTGATGGAACTCTCTGGCTCTTTAATTAAATTATTGTTAGTGGCATATTGATTATCCCTAAATTAGAAATAATCACAAATTATGGATGTTCTTCAAATTGTTAGTGATATTAATGTCTTATAGGAGAAAAGTGGGTTAGTTAATAATATATTGGTAATATATCGAAAGTTGCTGAAGAAAAAAAAAGCAAAATGTAAGATGTACAATGAAGTATATCTTAATAAATCTGAAGCAGCGAACATACAGCAAAAACATGATGTCATTAAGTTTAAAGGAGGTTACTACAATGTTTTAAATGTCTTTATACATAGTAATGTTAACATCAAACAAGGCTAGAAGATTTTACTGGAAGATTACGAACTATTTAAACTAAAAATCAAACACCAAGTACTTGCTAAAGATTACTATTATCTTTCGTATTTTCCTCAGTTTATCTATGTAGTAAGATACTTACAGTGGTCTGTAATTTCGACATCCTTAGTAGCCACTCTTCTCTCTTGATTATGATCAATTATATTCCGATCATAATCAATTTCATCCCGGTCTATAATCTTCTTAATAGTTCCCTCGTAATTCTCTGAAGGCTCAATTATCTCTTGCTCGGACGGGAAGGAAAGTCGTTGACCTATTGTCTCTCTTATTTTTATAATTTCTACAAATCTCTATATAATTATTCAATTCTTTGGTGTACTGAGAATGATTCGTCAGTTTTTAAATATTCGAATAAATCTCCTTATCCATTTATTAGGGTTCCGTAGCCAAATGGCAAAAACGGAACCCTTATAGATTCGTCATGTCTGTCTGTCTGTCTGTCTGTCCGTGTATGTCACAGCCACTTTTTGTCGAAAGTATAAGAGCTATCCTGTTGAAACTTGGTAGAAAGATGTATTATGTGAACCGCATTAGGATTTTCACACAAAAATCAAAACATAACAAATTTTGGGGGTGCCCCCCATACTTAGAATTGAAACTCAAAAAAAAAATTTTCACCAAACCCATACGTGTGGGGTATCTATGAATAGGTCTTTAAAAATGATATTGAGGTTACTGACATCATTTTTTTCTAAACCGAACAGTTTGCGCGAGAGACACTTCCAAAGTGGTAAAAAGTGTGTGTCCCCCCCGTAACTTCTAAAATAAGAGAATGATAAAACTAAAAAAAATATATAATGTAGACCTCAACCAAAACTACCAACGAAAATTGGTTTGGATGAGATACAGTTAGCAGTTTTTGAGATAAGTATAGTACATTTTCAAAAACCGCAAATATAACTTTGCCATTCATACAAATACTATGAAAAAAAGTTATTTTTATTGTTTGTGTATATTACTTACTAATCTCAATATAATTATATCTCTAATCTATGCTTGCTGCTACGGAACCCTTCATGGGCGAGTCCAACTCGCACTTGGCCGGATTTATTATATTTTTTGAGTTTAACAAGGCTATTCAAAAGGCTGGTTGTATATAAAATAGGTTCACAATAAAAAAAAAATTGACTGCTATATGAATTTAAATATTTATTTTAAAACGTTAAAAAAAACTTTAAATATCTTCATCTTTTTGCGGAATTTTTTTTTTTCTTGGCCTACTTATCCGCTAGCTTCGCTATAAGTAACGATAAAATGAGGAATGAACGAATAAGTTCGATGAAATGAGGTGATATTGCAAGTGACTTTCAGTATTGTGTACTTGAGGCTCTCCTCAGATAAAACACGTGTTCCTACTGTTGTCATTCATCATTATTCGTGGCACCCTTCTCCTTTGTTTACCTATAATCCCCTTCGTACAGAAGGCGACGCAATTCCGATACCTTACGATTTTGGTATCGAGACGACTATCGCTACAAATCCATAATGATGCCAAAGTCTGTATCTGTGAAGTATCGGAGACTTGCGTCGCGTTGTGTTCGAAGGGGCTTACTGTTTATTCCGTCCATTTCTCGTTCCGTTTGACGAGTATCTTCAGCATAGATTATGCTAAACTGCTCATGCATTATGCATGATCGTCACCTCAGACTGACACCTAGATCATTCGCCTAAATACCGCACGATATTGATGAGTGATTCACGTTATCACCTAATTTAGAAAATCGCGCGCTTCGTTGATGATACTTATTAGATGTGATAACTATTGATAAGAAGTGGTCAATGATCGAAGGAATGCTGATTTCCAGCTTGTTATTTCCATTATATTGCATTCGGTATAGCCCGGAAGAATATTTACAAGCAATTTCTTTTCAAGTTAAAATAATTTGGAAATTCTCTTCATTTCGTTGACTTGTTATTTTTATTACAATCACCAAAGACCTCAAAATAGTTGGGAAAATATTAGGCAGTTGCTAGCAGCTGAACATATAACTTTTGAACACTAAAATAACAGGACGATGGCATATAAAACTGTACTTACTTGTGGACACCCTACAGATAGACAATCTATGTATAGAGCAGTGGACCAGTGGTAGCCCAGTGGTATCGGCCTCGACTTACGAGTTGTAGGTCGTGGGTTCGAACTCCGTCAGGCGCATTACTTTGTGAAATTTATTTCAGCACCACTGCTCTCAAAACGGTGAAGGAAAACATCGTGAGGAAACCGGCATGTCCTAGAACCAAAGATTCGAAGACATGTGACATCTACCAATCCGCACTGGGCCCGCGTGGTGGTTTATGGTCCACTCCCTCTCACAGAGAGGAGGCCTGTGTCCCAGCAGTGGGAACATTATAGACTGATGATGATGATGATACTATTGAATACACATTACTATTGAATATATACCTACAATAGAGAGGTTCCATCAGAACTGAAAGGGTGACATGCAGGGTTTACAATAAATAGAAGGAGTGAAGGATAAGAAGCCTTTGTCTAGGAGCCAGACAGAGCAATATCATAACAAAATATTAATTCTTCTCTCCTAGAAATTAGTTGGAAAGCACCCTCCTCTACGTTTTAAACCCATTAGTGCATATAAAGGAAAAGAAAATCGTCTGTCTGTACTAGTTACATACATAAGTGTGTTACTTATCTTAATCTGCATAATCTGTTCACACCGCGCCACAGTGGAATGGGAGCAGTGAATCAAATATGCGCAAACACTGCAAATTGTTACACGTTCCGTTTGAACCGCGGGAATTTTGAGCATTATGGAAATTCGTATAGTTTAGATAATGTGTGGGGAATTTTAATTAAATTAATGGAGTTTCTGTGTCAAGGTGACTATAAAGAATGTTATGTTTATTTGGAAAAAAAACTTTTGCTTAGTTTTTGTGTGTTTTTGCATATTTTTCATTTAATGTGCTCTAGATTAGACGTTCAAGAAACTTTAAAATTATAATATACAAACAAATTACATAATTATTCTCGATTTAATATCTTCGGATGATTCAAATTCCGGATGAATTTAAATTGATTGTGTAAGTGTAATCGATTGAAACATTACGATGCAAGATGCAATTATTTATTTTAACTTTATTAGCTAGGACCAATTAATATTGTATCGTTGTGATACAATTAGATTATGGCACTTTTAGAATCCGATCTGCATTCCGTTCAATTGAATTCGTTATCTAAACTGGTTTGCTACAATTAGGTCGACTGAGAAAATTTTACAACAGCAATCGCATCTTTTGACAAAATAAAGATGAAACTATTTTCATAACAGCTGCAACTGAAAACAGTCTAATCAATAAACTTAACGCGGCTTCACAGAAAAAAAATCAGTCACGAATAAATTAATTACCACATAAATCTTCTACCTATTTACGACTTTAATAAGATTTTCACAGGGACAAAGTACAATGAATCATAATTATCTACAACAAAATCAAAATTGTAACACAATAAAATTGTACAGTGACGTAAAAAACAAACATGAGAACAAATTCCCATGAAAACTCGAGGTTTTCTCATTAGTATACAAACATTTAATATAACAATTATAAAGTATAACAAAACGTGTTTTTAGCATTTTTAACCGACTTCAAAAAAAAAAGTAGGTTCTCAGTTCGACCTGTATGTATGTATGTATGTATGTATGTATGTTTGTCCGCGATTATCTCGCGTTTGGCTGAACCGATTTTGATGCGGTTTTCAGGAAAGTGTTCATTACATTCTGGAGAAGGTTTTAGTATATACCACTAATGGATATCCCGTGACGTTGCCCGCGTGTTTCCGTTTTGCTTACTTGAATTGTAGATTTTCAGTGACCATTGCATGTTTGTCCGCGATTATCTCGCGTTCGGCTGAACCGATTTTGATGCGGTTTTCAGAAAAGTATTTGTAACATTCTGGGGAAGGTTTTAGTATATACCAATAATAGATATCTTGTGAAGTTGCCCGCATAGATCCGTTTTTGTTGCTTACTAGGATTGTAGATTTTCAAAGACGCCGATTATTATGAAGGTTTTTGTTGAATATCTAAACTAAAAAGGGTAGAATAAAAAACTTTTTTTAAAAAAGGGAACCGACTTCAAAACCAAACACAAAAAAGTGTAAAATAACTTTTCTTTCGGAAGTCGGTGGCCTGCATAGTCAGTGAAATAAAAAACAAAGCCACCGACTTCCGAAAGAAAAGTTATTTTACACTTTTTTGTGTTTGGTTTTGAAGTCGGTTCCCTTTTTTAAAAAAAGTTTTTTTTTCACTACGATTTCGTAAAAAACAGTAATCGCATGACTGTTGAAAATGAACTGTGGCAATAGTTGAGTTCTTTAGAGCCAATTAAGGTATTGTTTATAATTATATTATACTAGTTGTTCTCCGCGGTATCACTCCTGCTCCTCGACTCTTATTGGACGTCTAACTACCTATCCAACACAAAACAATTTGTGTATTAATAGTTCTTGAGATTAGCGCGTTCAAACAAACAAACTCTTCAGCTTTTTGTTCAAAAGGCAATTATTTTTTTATTATCTTTGCCTGAAACAAATGAGCAGTGGTGGCCCAGTGGTATCGGCCTCGACTTACGAGTTGTAGGTCGTGGGTTCGAACCCAGTCAGGCGCATTACTTTGTGTAATTTATTTCAACACCACTGCTCTCAAAACGGCGAAGGAAAACATCGTGAGGAAACGGCATGTCCTAGAACCAAAAATTCGAAGACATGTGACATCTACCAATCCGCACTGGGCCCGCGTGGTGGATTATGGCCCACTCCCTCTCACAGAGAGGAGGCCTGTGTCCCAGCAGTGGGAACATTTATAGACTGATTATGAAACAAATTCCTTTAATTAAATGCAGGGGCATGCATTCTTGCCGAGTTTTCCCCATTTATGGAAATCGTGTACCCAGTTTCAAACATTTTAGAAGTCTTACATGGTCTACATTTGTAAATAGTTTTCAGTGAAATATAAATTAAGTAATTCTAAATAACCATTCTAAAACTAAAATTATTTTTTAAACTAGAGAAAACATGATGACAGTACAGGTTGAACTTGTTGTGAATTTCCACCGAGTCGTGAGTTCTGATCGTGATTGAGATAGAAACCTAGTTTAACAAATAGCACAGATAACTTATGGAGCCACTCGGGACAACTAATGTTTTAGGATTTTAAAATGACAGCTTTAATACTGGGAATTAAATTAACTGTGGTAAACTAGAAGTTTTACAAGTCTTGGATTTATTGTTTTACAGGTAAATAGTAACAAAATTGTTGCAGTTTTAATCCCAAACAGTTATTAAAAAAAAAAATGGAAAATGCTACGAATGTTGTAAACTTGGTTGTAGAACTGTCAAAATAAAAGTTATTGTCATTTTATGGTTGTTACGTTAAGAAACCCGCTGGTGTAGTTAAAAAACTGATATTAATGAGCAAATAATCATGGAGTCAAAAAGAAAATTTAATTATCAATCTATACATAAATAATAATTACACATTACATAGGAACGGCCGCGACTAGAGTTCGCGGAAATCCGTCACCAGCACTTTCACATTAATTTTTCCTTTCAAGACGGAAATATAAAAATAAACAATTTAGGTTAAATGTAACACTATTTATTTTTCCTTGGGATATCGCACAGCCTTTACCATTTTATCGAACTAGCAATCCGTCCCCGATTTCGTTAGGGAGAAATTCGTATTTTGCCCTACAACTTTCAATAACCCTTTTGGGGTTTTTCTAATGGTTTCGTTTTCCTTTGTATTTTATTTTCCACTACTTTTCGCATACCTTTTCGGGGAATTTCCAAAAATCACGGAACCCGTGTTTTCTATCAATTCGGTTAATCAACTTTAACTATGGCTTTAAGTTCAACTACTGCAAGTTTGTGCATGCTTCTAGATTTAGCAGTTTCAGCTGTGCGTTGATTGATCAGTCTGATGAGTGAATGACTGATGAAAAACTTTTGGCATTTTCTATTAATGTCAAATAGGCGCTCTTAACTCTCGGTTTTTTAATCCAATAAATTCGATTAGTTATTTAGTTCAGTAATTTCTCAAGATTTTTGATCTTACACAGTATAAGGGGGCTTTCTTTAAATACAGATGTAAACTGAATTAAAACATGACGAACGAAAGAAAGACAAGTTTTTGTGTTTGATGTTAAAGGCAACGAGAAAACCAGAAAAACAACAATTTCCATTAAAATACAACTTTTTACTATACAACCTGTCCTTTAAAATGAGAGCCCATGACGTTTTTCTTATACTTTCATATCGCTTCGAGCCTTGCAAAGTATCAATTTGCCAAGCCCATAGATACTCGACCACAAACTAGATGTTACTCTATAATCTATGGGCATAGTAACCTCTTTACCTCGATAGAATCACTTTCGCGAGTCGGCTTATGTCATTATGTTTTATATTTAATAGATTATTTTTATAGAAACATACATGTTTGTTGTCAGACTGCTTGATCGATTCAGGTCAAATTCGCAGATTATGTTTTAGTTTTCCAGGGTCGCGGGACTGTCTCATCAGGTAACCGTGAACGTAAAGGGCTATTGAAGGACACCGTGGGTTTTAATCAGTACAAGTCTGACAGTCCCGTCCCGTCCCGTCCTGGGTGCGAGGACTCATTTGCTGATTTTACCACGATAAAAAAAGATAATGTCAAAGTTGAAAACTCTTGTCATTAATTACTGTTTGACTTATAACAACATTGCAGTTTTGCAGAAATTAAAATAATTGACATTTATATCAAACACGCAAATGCCTAATAACTGCACGCAAGTTAATTAATTGTAATGAAAAGGTCACAAATATTCGTATATTTCCATAGTTATTACGAATCAAATCTCGAGATGCAAATAGTTACCTGTTTGCAGTATTCAATTCATTTTAGTTTCAATGCGTACTCATTAAATAGTACAGTGAAAAATACCCGTTGTTACAAATATTTAACAAAAAAACTGAGAACTTAGCACAGAATTTCTGTATTCTATTTACAGCATACGTAGTACCATTAAGTATTCTTCTCATCTTCTGTGAGCGTACTTGAAGTATCTACTGCGTTTTTAATTATTTAAGTAATTTTTTCCATCATTTTAACGTCAAAGTTCCAGTTAACATGACAGGGTCTGTGACCTACAAATATTCCACGGCGCTAGAAATAAAAGACAATCGTAGAAAAGCGAGGTGCGACACGATGGCTGATTGTACACCGTCATTGGGACGGGTGCGGTACAGTTATGGCATTGTTTGGTGGTTTAAGTTGTGGAATTTAGAGTTTTCACAGCTATATTCAATCGTTTTGATAAATTTATCGAACAACTAGCCCCGACTTTGCACGTGTTCTAGTTTTCGACCTTCGCGGTGGATTTTACGAAAACTTTCTTAAGTTTAAATCTTGTCCTGGCAATAACGAACACGACAAAAACAGTGTTCGGAAGTTATGCGCAAATATTGAGACTAAGCGACTTTATGCTGTGTAAAGTTACAGAACTATGAATTATTAAGCTATTGCATAGGTTTTATCGCGGGGTCAGAGCGCGGCGCGGCGCGGCAACCGAATTAAAGAATTACCAAAAACCTAACGAAAATACCTGACACCACGCATCGTCTAACATCGTTTCAGTTCGGGAGACTTCGTCACAAAAACAATTTACTTTTTCTTACTGATTCTAAACGGCCAGCTATAAAAGGAGTTTTCGCAATGAAACCTACTTATTAAATTTGTCTACAACAAAGAAGTTCTTTATTACAGTAGTGCACCACAAACATTTTAAATAAATTATATTCTCGTTAAATATACGCGGTAGGCGATTTTATTCTTTGAGATTAAAAAAAAATTATAAAAATAGCTTCACCGCGGCAGTCTCCGAGTGCCACATGTATTTTTTTTTGATGAATAAATATATTGCAAAAAGGTAACTGATGGCATGGTTGGCGCAATGGCCGAATGCGTTCGTTTATCGTACGGAACGAATATTTGTGTAAGAGTTTAAATGTTTGTAATGCCATAACGGGAGAAAAACCTTTATAAAAAATTATTTATCTAAAAGTTTCATAACAGGCCAGTAACACAAAGCTGGAACTTTTAATAAAACTATTTGATTTTTTTAAATGAAATAATAAAAAACAGGTTTACAGATTTATTTTTACATGTAGGACTTATTGTATAATTAACGTAACGAAAACCAACAAAAAAGTAGTTACGACCGTAATAGACAATTTATTATGCAATACTTTCATTTTTAACTGAGCACATTGAACTGTACAGCCACTCACATAGGTAATGCAAAAAGGATTAAAGTAATTTATTCAAATCACCGATCAATAATTAAAAACGCGTTGTACTAGTCATTACAGTCATGAACTCCGATCTGTAGTTTCACTTGTGTTCAAAACTTAATGGTTCTTTATAATTTATGTAATAAAAAATGATTTTAGTCTATCCAGACACTAAACATTTTATACCTTTATACCTATCTGTTGATTTTTTTTTCACAATTGCTTTATTGCCTCGCTTTGCTCGAAAGTTAATTCTTTGAGGTTTATTCCACTTTGTTCACCTGGGTGATATCATCTGGGTGAACAAAGTGGACAACATTGGTGTCCTCAATTCACCTCGGAAAAATATCACCTGACCCAAAAAAGTTTTTCTATTCTATTCTTTTCTATTGAAGACAGCGCGGGACAAGAACATCTTCTTCATGATCCTGTTCTCCTAGTACTTTTGTTCAGATTCCACATTGAATTTCGGCACTAACACCTTTTCATGATCCTGTTCTCCTAGTAAAAGTTAATATTATGTTGTTTGTTGCTTTTTACATAGGTGCTAAATGACCACAAGATCGTAGAAGAAAAGTCGCCTTTGTTCACCCAGGTGATATTTTTCCAAGGTGAATTGAGGACACCAATGTTGTCTACTTTTTTCACCCTGGTGATATCACCCAGGTAAACAAAGTAGAATAAACCTTCTTTGACACCAACGCTAGGCTCGGGCTTCATCTCGAGAATTTTTAGTGACGCTCAGGCTCTAATGTACCTGTGGCATAAGACACTGCTTATCCCCTTGATGAATTATTTATTATTAAACGTCAATTTTTCTTTGTTGCAAAATGCTCATACGGGAATAAATAATTGCTCTTAAAAATAGGTGCTCTGGAAATATGTAGTTGCTCAAATGGGAATACGTCAGATTGAGGTTTCATAGCAAGAAACAGAGGTTATAGTTTTATTTTATGGGCTAGACATTGTCTCGATTATGTCTTATCTATACTTTAATATTATAAAGCTGAAGAGTTCGTTTGTTTGTTTTTTAGTAGAACGTGCTTATCTCAGAAACTAATCATTTGAATTAAAAAAAAAATGTGTTACATATTTATCGAGAAAGGCTACAGGTTATATAAGCTCACGTTACAACAGATAGTCTAAGATATACAGGGTGAATTTTTCAACTGGGCGTAGAATGGCTATATCCGAAACTATGAGAAATATATCGAAAAACGTTGAAAGGAGTCTCGAGGCCGATTTTGACGAAAACTAAAACTGCATCGTTGGATTTTAGAAAATTCAATAATTCTAGCCAGGAATCGAACCCGCTGATTTTGGAAAAAAATCACACCCTGTATGATTATACCATTCGATAGTGCTGCTAATAAGGATCAAAGTCTGGGAAGTAACCATATACGGCAAAGTTAGTATTTTTGAAAAAATGCTATTCAAAAAAAACTTTTTTCAAAAAAAATTTAACCGCCTTCAAAAATAACCACAAAAAAGGGTAAAATAACCTACAAAATAACTTTTCTTTCGGAAGTCGGTGGCTTTGTTTTTTTTATTTCGTTGTCTTTTATGCCACCGACTTCCGAAAGAAAAGTTATTTTGTAGGTTATTTTACCCTTTTTTGTGGTTATTTTTGAAGGCGGTTAAATTTTTTTTGAAAAAAGTTTTTTATTTTACTCTTTTTAGTTTAAATATTCAACCCAAATTCTTGTCAAATACATCATTTCTTACATGTGCACTAGAATTTGGTAATCCTTAGCACTGGCATTAACATCGCTCATGTACACAATAAGCTAATAAAATTCCCTATCAAAAACTGCTGAACCGATTTTGATGAAACTTGCAGTGTTCCCTAAAGTGAACTATTCCTCGTACAACAAAAAAAGAATTTTGAAAATCGGTCCACAATTAGCGGAGTAATCGCGTAACAAACACTCAAAAAAGTAAAGATCATCACATCATCCATCAATAAAAATGCTCACAAAATAAAAAGTACTGAACCAAATTGGATGAAATTTTTATGGGACCAATGGGAAAGTATACTGCATCGAACGAAAAAAGAATTACACTAATCGGACCAGAAACCTCGGAGTAATCGGTGTACATACATAAAAAAAAAAAAAAAAAAAAAAAAAAAAAAACATACCGACCGAATTGAGAACCTCCTCCTTTTTGAAGTCGGTTAAAAATAAAGGAATGATTCCTTTGAGTAAAATTTTCTATCTGCAGTATTATTAAGAGTACTTTCCCTCCAGGTGGCTTTACAAAATTCCACCCTGTATACTTGGTTTTGACACCGAGTACGTACACGAAATTCCTGCAGTTCACCTTAATATTGGTAAAACCGCTACCACCTATCACTTACTCGTCTATATTCCAGTTACTATCTATTACGTTTAGTCACCTCGTCACTACATTTCTGTAATTTCTCACCAATCGAAGAAACTACTTTTTGTGCTGTCAAATCTGGTCAACGGTATTACCGGCTCGCGACGTTTTCTCGTCAACTGTTAGATACATAAGAACTGGTATTTTGTTCTGTAGGTCAACGTATCACTTGGTATGTTTACTTTTTTTTCGATGGTAAAAATGTTAAAAAAATTGTTTGTAGATAACATGTTTGTATTGCAAAAAGTGATGAACATTTTAATGCTTGTTTTAAAAATGAAGCTTATATTTAGGAATCACCTAACACCAACAGTACGGTTTTACGCTCTACTTGCGCCGAGGATTTAGGTATTCATTTAGGTGTCGCTTTTAGTTTTTGAGAAAATCCATAAAAGAATTTTCAACTTACTTCTATAATAGGCTATTTGACAGTATCAATAAATTATAAATGTAATAAGTCCGTTATTTAGAGTTTTGAACAATAATGGACACATGTTTTTAGGGTTCCGTAGCCAAATGGCAAAAACGGAACCCGTATAGATTCGTCATGTCTGTCTGTCTGTCTGTCTGTCCGTGTATGTCACAGCCACTTTTTGTCGAAAGTATAAGAGCTATCCTGTTGAAACTTGGTAGAAAGATGTATTATGTGAACCGCATTAGGATTTTCACACAAAAATCTTAAAAAAAAAAATCTTAAATTTAAATTTTGGGGGTGCCCCCCATACTTAGAAATGAAACTCAAAAAAAAAAAATTCACCAAACCCATACGTGTGGGGTATCTATGAATAGGTCTTTAAAAATGAAATTGAGGTTACTAACATCATTTTTTTCTAAACTGAACAGTTTGCGCGAGAGACACTTCCAAAGTGGTAAAAAGTGTCCCCCCCCCCCCGTAACTTCTAAAATAAGAGAACGATAAAACTAAAAAAATATATAATGTAGACCTCAACCAAAACTACCAACGAAAATTGGTTTGGATGAGATACAGTTAGCAGTTTTTGAGATATAGTACATTTTCAAAAACCGCAAATATAACTTTGCCATTCATACAAATACTATGAAAAACAAAGTTATTTTTATTGTTTGTGTATATTACTTACTAATCTCAATATAATTATATCTCTAATCTATGCTTGCTGTTACGGAACCCTTCATGGGCGAGTCCAACTCGCACTTGGCCGGTTTTTTTTTTCTTATGTAAAATCAATGAATATTTACCAAGATATAACACATCAAGACTCGAGAGTGGGGGCTCGTGACGTCAGAATTCAGTAAAAATGTACTAAATTGTGACGTATTGGCAATTTTGAAAGCATCATAACTCCGTCAATTTTGGTTTGCGTAAAAAAAGAAAAAATACGGGTCAAATATTATTTGATAATCTAACTGACAGATTAATTAGATTTTTTTAGTCAAATAGCCTATTATCATTTTATTGTAAATTGTCTCTGGTAAAAGTTTTTTGACAAACACCCAGGCGAAGCTATTAAATTCAGCATAATTGGACATATTGCGATGTGTTGATGTTATAGCTCCATGTGTTGATAATTGAAGTGTAGGCGTATGAAAATTTATTTTGCCGCAATAAATTTTATCACCTCCTGAAACTGCAGGCGATTGTGAAAATATTTTAGGTTAATTAAATTTGCAACGTCTGAAGGTCATTTCGAAATGAGCCTAGTTAAACAAATGAAATCCTAGGCAACAGTAAGGGCCGAGTTCGCCGACTCTCATTTAACCAATGTTTGAGTAATCGGCCGATGAATTCTTAAACATCGTTTATGCAGCCGGTTAAGTATTCACTGTTCACCACTATTATTATAACCGTGATTAATAAATCGGGCAATCACCATACGCTCAGAGTGAATGAACGAATGATATAAGTCTACTCATTAGCAAAGTCACGTCATTATATTTAGTCAACACGAGTTTTAGTGACATCTTTATTTAATAGCATAAATTATAATGCTTGCAACTTGAGAAGTTCGAAAATGCATTGGGAACGTTATACTAGCCTATAGTATTTAATTTGGATGGGTAATAACATCCCGGCGCTGTTACTGTCAATGTCAATTGTATTCACAAACTATTTTTTGTTGTTAGTTTATTTGCACGTGTTTTATTCTCGTGGGCATTATTTTGTTATGTTGTGATTGCAATATCGTGTTCATTGGATACTTGGTCTGAGGTTGTAAAGATAATTAATTGTAAAATTACCTACTACATGAGAAATGGCGGCTCAGAAGAAGAGAACAAGCAATTTTTCAAGCGATGAGAAGCGCATTTTAACGGAGTTGGTGTTAAAATACCAAGATGTGGTCGAAAAAAGCGCACCGATGCCGCATTATTCTTTATCTGTGCATGTTTTTATCTTTATTTTGTATTATTTTATAAAATAAATAAAATAAGTAAGTAATGTTGCAACTGTTGTTATGTCATCATCATCATCATCATCTCAGCCATAGGACATCCACTGCTGAACATAGGCCTCCCCTTTAGATCTCCACATATACCGATTGGAAGCGACCTGCATCCAGCGTCTTCCGGCGACCTTTATAAGGTCGTCTGTTCATCTCGTTAGTGGACGTCCTACATCCGTTGTTATGTCAACTCACATCAAATGTCAAATGAATGGTTAAGCGCGGTTAAACGATGCTTTTGAGCTCGGTTAAAACAATCGGCTGTTTAAGGGCTGTAAACACTGGTTAGCGTATGGTGAACATTAAAAATGATTTAATCAGTTGTTCAAATGATAAACAGCCGTTTTAAATGTCGGTGAACTCGGCCCTAAATGTAATTTAAGATAATCAAGACTTAATGATTGCAACGTAAACTTTGTTGATTAGTTTCAAGTCATAAGTTAATAAGTACATGAATCGGCCAACCTGCTTGCCGGATTACTGCCCTGGGATCTGGAGGCGACTGCACTCCAGCGCGTCTATGAGTGGCGCGTGGAGGCGCAGCGCCGGGGTGTATCCCCGCTGCCTCGAGAAGTCGAGGCGCGCCGGGAAGAGCTCCGGCGCGATCTCAGGGCAGTATGGAGGGCACGACTGTCGCTACCGACGGCCGGGCACGCCGCAATCGCGGCGGTAAGACCCCTCTTTGAGGAGTGGCTGGATAGGAGTCACGGCGTCCTGACCTACCGCATGACGCAGGTCCTCACCGGACACGGAAGTTTCGGGAGGTACCTGTGTCTAAGGAGAAAGGAGGAAACGCCTGGGTGTCACCACTGCGAAGATCGCCCGGAGGACACAGTAGAGCATACGGTGCAAGACTGCCCCGCTTGGGCAGAGCACCGACGTGTCCTCACGGCGGCGATAGGCGGAGACCTCTCGCGCCCGGCATTGGTTGCGGCCATGCTGCGGGGCGAGACGGAGTGGGAAGCGGTCGCCTCCTTCTGCGAAGCAGTAATGCTCGCGAAGGAGGAGGCGGGCCGCGTCAGAGAGAGGACAATGTCCTCCCTCCGCCCCACCCGCGGTGGTGGACGCCCACGGCGACGGACGTCGCAAGACGATCTCCGGCCACCGTAGGCGCGGGCATGCGGGCGACGAGTAAAGGGCAACTCGCAGCCCGACCATGGACCATGCCCGGGTCGACGGCGCGTTGTGTTCCACGCGCGCCTCAAAGAGCGTCAGCATAATGACGGGGCCCCCTCTCTAGAGGACCAAAGCCTGCCGGGGTCGCGGGACTTATATCATTACCGTGACCCCGGGACATAAAGGGCTACTGAAGGACACCGTGGATTTTAGTCAGTACAAGTCTGACAGTCCCTCCCGCCCTGCCCGGGGTGGGAGGACTTATTTAATGATTTTACCACGATAAAAAAAAAAAAAAACTTAATAAGTACATCCTCTTTTGGCATTTTTTTTTACTTGGTAAAATCATTAAATTACTCCTCCCACCGACTTATTCGTCAACTCGCGCGTTAATCACACAAGGCAGGGCGGGAGGGACTGTCAGACTTGTACTGACTTAAATCCACGGTATCCTTCAATAGCTCTTTACGTCCCGGGGTCACGATAGCTCGTTAGTCCCGCGACCCCGGCAGGCTTTGGCCCTCTAAGGGGGGCCCGTCATATTGCTGACAGCTCTACGCGTTGGCGCCGGCGGCGGCGCGTTGAACACAACCCGCCTTCGGCCCGGGCACCTTTTTTTTGGCAATAACAGAGCTTCATCATCATCATCATCATTAGCCTATAATGTTCCCACTGCTGGCCCTTGTGGCCTCCTGTCTGTGAGAGGGAGGCCACACACTCCTCAATGCGGGCCCAGTGCGCGTTGGTAGATATCACATTGTCTTTGAAATTTTGGTTCTAGGACATGCCGGTTTCCTCACGATGTTTTCTTTCACCATTTTGAGTGCAGCGGTGATAAAATAAATGGCTGGGTTCGAACCAACAATTTTAAACTCGTAATTCGGGGCCAATACCACTGGGCTACAACTGCTTTTCAACATTCCCTTATAAGAGAGCTCATCGCAAGCTTATTGCCAGAAAAAGACTGGCTATACATTTTCTAAAAATCTAATACAAATTCTTGACTTGACATATCAGTTACTTACATCAAGTTCTTATCTCCCTTCTTACCTATATCTCTTATCAACTTTCATCTAATGACATAACCATACATTGTACTCAAAGTAACAATTCTTTCACAGATCGAGACGTAACTTCATAAAACCGTAACAAAAAGACAATGGGCACGACGCCCTACCACTGGAACTCGAAGCAAACATGAACGAAAGTCGAGAGCGAATCCGTCGCGAGCGCGAGAGGGAGAAGAACACATACACTTCTCCCCGTCTCGCACTGCGCCGCGTGCTTCTATTGGCGGAGGGCCGACAGTTCCGTGAGGCGGCGGCCATCTTGTCTAGGCTGGGACCTGGAGTGCTTCAGAGCGTGGCTTCGGAACTGCCCATAGACCTGCTGGTGGAAGCGCTGCCACACTCAGCGCATCTTATTGAGACTCTTTTAAACAGGTGAGTGATGTTGTTTTTGCAAATAATCTTTAGGGGCCAACTTGTTTTTTCTTTCTCAGACGATATTGGACTGACGATGTTCTCTTTTTCTTCTCTTTTCCTTCAACCATTATTCTGCTATGAGCTGGTTTCCACTTTTTTGATTTGCGCGGACTTTAGTCGGTTCGGCCTCCCGACCAGGAATCAGAGTAGCTTTCCAGCTACTCTGATTCCTGGCTAGGTTTTTCAGTCCACTGTTCACGCTGGTATACTAGTTGTAAATCTCATTTAAGCCATCGAATTTACGTGTTTAATATTGCACCGTGAACAGAATAATCTTTCAGACTAAAACACATAGTCATCATTTTCTAAAATGAATATTTATGTTATAAGAAGTACTCAAGTTCTGAGACATCATCACCGTTACTGCATGGTATAGGCCTCTCTCATTTCTGTCATACTTCTCGGTTGTGTTTGTGTGCATCCACGATATCGTCAACCCAACAGACGTCGCCACAAGGTAAAATGTCAAAGTTTTCAAGCTGAATAAAGTTGGTACTAATATAATTAACACCAATTTCTCTGTGATACGTAAGAAAGTGTTTACAGTCGTTTCTTTTAACACTTTCTTACATTCCGACAATTACACAATCAAATATTATAAAACCGTCGGTGTACTCTTCATAGCAGCACATTAAGTAAATTAACTATCCATTCTTCGATTAGCGCAGGTCTTTCTTCCCATACTCTTACTACGAGAAAGTATCGTTTGCAACCACAGCTAAGATACAAGACGGATTTCTAAATTAATTGTAAAACAATATTGTTAAGTATTGACACATCATAGATAAGTCCAGAAGGTCTTCAACACAAATTCACAGATGGAGCCTAACGGTGTAGTGATTTTGCTCGGGAAGAACACACAAAATGCGATTATGATCTTCCGGGACCTATACCGGACTGATCAGGGTGAAATGGCGACGCTTGGAGAGACCAGTCTTTAACTGTGGACGTCTTTTGGCAGAATATAATGATGATATGGTTTCTATCACAGGCTTGTACTTGAAGTTTTGAAGTTGACAGTTTTTATATTGTATCAATCAGGGCTTTAGATAGTCTCAAATGGATTCTAGCGACTACTCTTGTGGTCGCCATTTGTGAAGCGTATCTTTGAGTAAAATACCACTGCCTCACATTTTGCTGAAATGGGACTATTTGGCGCATCCGTAGGACACACAATTATCTCTTCTTTGTATTTTGTTTTAGTTATTGTTTAGTCTCCAGGTTTTCTTGTTTTATGCAGCCGTGACCTATGCCAAACTTAATTTTTATTCTTTCTGTATCTTTGCTTGCACTTCCAAGGAGAACTTTTGCTCCTGTCTACATCTTGGCACAGTCATCGTGTTCCAAGTGATTCATTGGCGCCGTTACCGTGGCGTTACGTTTCCGATGTCCGTTATCTTTGATCTAGAGTCTCGGTTCAAAGCCGACAGCGGTCAACTGCGGGATTACAGTAAACGTTGTGTCTCATGTATTGTTACTTATATCAGTCAGCCGTCGGAATTGTGTTTTGAAGATATAATGCTTGTAATGCATTATTCTTGCGTTTTCCATTTAGCAAGCATTATTCTTGCAGTTTCTTGTTGTGTAAGCAAGAAACAGAAGTGTTTGTTGTTGCTGCTACTCGAATATTGTAAATGTGCTCGAACATTTTAACTTGTAGATTGTAAGTAGGCGAAAATGGAAACTTTAATGTCAGCCAATTTTCGTCCACTGCTAAACACAAGCCGGGAACGCTTAATAAAAGAGCCTTGCGCAAACCCTTCCGGTCCTGGACAGTCCGCGTCTGCATCGATCCATCATGCCGCAGAGCGTCCTACACTACGCTTGCTTATTCACGGTCTCAACTTATCGCACACTTCTTATATATATAATTGCTATTGGTTATCAATTCACATTTCATCAAATCATTGTTGTTAGGTTGGTGGTTGGTTCGATGGTTTACCTACGCTTGTTGTAATTATGCCTGTAATCGAGCCTTCAAATGAAAAATGAATTTGATAGCTCTTGCACAATTAAATTGACTTCTCCATAAATAAAAATGTTATGGATTCAAATTCTTGTTTGTGGTGTCTCAATTCTGTATAGTTTCAATTTACCAATACTTCACGGTAGTTTAATGAATCTTTGATTGAGTATTGCAAATGTATGTATGAAAAATGTTATATCTATACATCTCCGAGAAAAAACACAGCTTCAGTTAAAATTGCAGTTGACAAATTAGGAGATGATATTAATTTCCTCAATTAATATATTAAATGGTTTCATTAATCTTCTAAATATTTATGAGTATAATTGAATCTGTCACGTTCATTAATGGATTACTTATTAATTCTGCACGATGAACTAAAATGCTGCAATTTCTAAATTCCTCGTGTCAGTAAGATTATACGCCAACTTGCCAATACAGCTCACTTACTATTTACTATCTTAAATCTTAGATTGTAGGCATGCTAATTTATGCTACAACGATAATCAACTCTGAAAACTACACAATAAAGTCCAAAATAACCAACCTCCTCTATACCGTATTCATTACAAATTTATTAAGACTGTAGCATTCAAAAATAGTCCTTAACTCCTTGTGTTAAGACCTAAGGAAGTGGTAGTAAGTTAATTTACGGGATCCTCAATGAAAGTGCCAGGCGACCGGTTCCCTTGGTATTGGTGTTCAGACTACTTTCACATGATTTATAACGATAATGACCTTCAAAATGGAGACGCCAGGAAACCTGAAGCCGAGACATTCTTTAGCAGGTTTGGAGTCCATTGCAAAGATTGTAGGAAACTGGTAATTACAAAAGCTGTAGTGGAAAGAAAAGCAATACTGCAGTCTTGGAGTTTGGGTCATTATAAAAAATAATAATTAATTGCAGACGCACAGGCCGACCTTCCGGGTTAAGCCGCGGTTGGTTTCTCCCTCAGGAGCCCTGACTACCGGTAGCCCGCCATCGGTAGCCCGGACCCTGTTCCCGATGCTGGTGGACTGCTATTTAGTAAAAGCAAAAAGCGTATAAGTGTATAAAGCCATTATAATGATGTTAATAATAAACACGAGGAATTATGAGAGCCCAGAGCCCTCAACTCATAACTTAGACATAACACATCATTACATACAGCCTGATTGAGTAATCACCACACTCAGAACACGCCACAAGTGAATATTACAGCATTAAATCTTGTATTACCGACACGAAGCGATTGTTACCGATATTGAATAACATTAGTTACGCGAAATGATTCAGCGGGTTCATAGGTCAGAGGCACATGACTTGCTTACAAAGGTATGATGATACGCAACGCAGCCCTCGAGGAACGCGGTGTGGACTCGACCATGCGAGGATGGATCACAAATATGCTCCGACTAAGAGCCGTACAAGTTACGGTAAACAACACCACTAGAGCCATAGTGGCGAAGGGCTGCCCCCAAGGTGGTGTCCTTTCGCCACTACTATGGAACATTGTAGTAGACAGCCTCATCAAACGTCTCAATAGCAGAGGCTACTATACGGTGGGCTATGCTGATGATCTGACCATAATAATAAATGGCACACACGAAAACACACTATGCAACCTTATGCGCCAAGCCCTGAGGCTAGTAGAAGACTGGTGCAAGGAATACAGACTAGCAGTGAACCCTACCAAAACCGAACTCGTCCTCTTCACAAAGAAAAGGAAGCTGGCAACGCTACAATTACCAAGCTTCTTTGGGACCACCCTCAGCCTATCGACTGAAACCAAATACCTGGGTATATTTTTGGACAAACAGCTGAACTGGGCACAACACACGAATTACATCACCACAAAAGCCAGTATAGCCCTATGGCAATGTAAGAGACTGCTCGGGAGAAATTGGGGCATAAGCCCCAAGATCACCTACTGGCTACACACCACAGTTATCCGACCAATCATTACATACGGCTCCTTAGTTTGGTGGCCCAGGACCAACCTAAGTACGACCCAAAAGGATCTCGAGAAACTACAAAGATTTGCTTGCGTAGCAATCACCGGCAGCATGAGAACTTCCCCCACTGCTGCCTTACAGGTGATGCTGGGGTTACCACCTCTGCACCTCGTTGTAAGAGAGGAGGCAGCCATAGCAACTTTCAGACTCGAGGTATCCGGCACCCTAAATAACGATTCCAGAATCAAACACACACGCATCAGAGAAGATGCAATCAAAGAACAGCCGATGATGGCATCACCCATCGACAGAACCCTGAAGACCCACTGCTTCCAAAAACACTACAACATAGAGCTCACAGAGGAGTCGTGTGACTACTCAGGTACAAAAGAGCTAAGGATCTACACTGATGGATCAAAAACCGACAATGGGACAGGCGTCGGGGTGTTCTCCGATGACCTAAACATTAAGATATCCAAACCACTTGGAATGCTCAACTCTGTATACCAAGCAGAGTGTGTAGGTATTATCCAAGCGGCACACGCTATAGAGGCCAGAGAGGTTACGGATGCCAATATACGAATACTCTCCGACAGTGCCTCAGTTCTACAATCCCTGAGGAGCAATCAGATCACGTCGAGACTAATACTAGAATGTCATAAGGCCCTAGAACGAATCACGGTACTAAACCACAACACGGTAACACTACAATGGATTAGAGGCCACAGTGGATCACTTGGAAACGATGCGGCTGACGAACTTGCCAGAAGAGGATCCAGCACAAAACCCTACGGACCCGAACCCATTGTGCCCATTCCTTTCAAGCAGTTAAGAAGCTGGCTAAAGGATCACACTCGAATACAAGCGGAGAGGTGGTGGACCTCGACACCAGGGTGCGGGCAATCCAAGGAAGCTATGCCATCCTTGGATACAAGGCTGACCAGGCGCCTCCTGCGCCTGGACAGAGATAGCCTGCGCCTGGTGGCGGGGACCATCACTGGACACTGTTCACTGAACAAACACTTCCACACCCTAGGAATCACTGACAGTCCCCTGTGCAGAGCATGCATGGAGGCGGAGGAAACGGTGGCGCATGTACTCTTTGAGTGCACCGGCGTTACCAAAATTCGCGAGGAGACCCTGGGAACACCAAGATCCCTTGCGGATGCCCTGAGGCGACCGGGAAGTTTGATCTGCTTTTGGAGGGAGGTGGGCTGGTTGGAGTAATTGGCCACAATGGCTCACGCACAATGGTCCAGGTTGAGGACTAAGTGCGGAAACCTAAACCCCCCATGGTTCCAATGGGGGGCCTTCTAAAATAGATAGAAGGTATGATGATGGGTTTATGATTTGTAAAGGTTTTTGTATTTGCACGTTGCATGTTTGAGTATTAAAATGAAGAAGTGTTCTTTCCAATCCCGAGCATATTTTTGATGGGCTTTCTAGGACGTTTAGGGTGACCAAACATGAGAGTTATTGGTGTTCGTATAGTCTGTTTTCAATACAAATTAAGTCTTAACTCTAAAGATTCCGATTCCTTTTCTCCTTAGTGAAGTATTTTTATTAATTTATCAATAAGTAGCACTATAATGATTGAGTCCTTTTTTTTTAAATTGCTTATTGCAATCTTATTTAAAGGAAAGACGAGAGAGACCAACTCAATAATTATAAAAATAGCCACTCATATGTGTGGTTATAATAATACCAATTGCATTATTATGTGTGTAGTAGTAAAGAAAGGTACATTAATCAAAGTATCTTCTGCCGAATAACTAAATAGCAAGGATAATTTAATTTAATAACATACTACCAAAATATAACCCACATTGCTCGCACATGGGATTGGAAAGCTCAGATATATTTGCGACAACGATTAATTACATGGACACGCTCCGATGATGTCGGATTACCAATAACAATTTATTATCTCTCCCGCCAAACCGCCATTTTGTTCTGTACCTCTCTGTACGGACTACGGACCAAGGCATTCACTTTTACTGCCTAGATTTTTGACAGTTCATGAGGTTTCACTTTCGAGAAAGGTCCCTAATGCAGATGATACGTTATTGTCAGTTACGCTTGAACGCTTACGTCACTTCTGCATGATTTGTTTTATGAATATGTAATATCTGATTGGTGTATCGAAGTTTGGATATCGTTTTGGAGTGTTTTGATTTGTATATTTTGTTAATTGCCTACGTAACTTTCTTCAACATTGCTTTTTAACCCTGTGTCAAATTCTTGTAAAAAAAAAGAATAATCTTTAGCTGCTACATAGGCAGCTGCAGCATCTCGTTAGACAAAAACTGACTTCAACATAATTATTTGGGAAAAGGGTAGACTGATGAATGTGGGTGCTACGGCTACATGATGATTACACACTTCAACTAGTTTACCATTTTGTCCGCCGACACACTATCCAAACCTCTAATCAAAGAACAAAATCACACTTTAATACCTAACAATCAACTAATACCCAATAAACGGTTACATTACACCAAACATCCGCAAATACCAGTAATCAAAAACAAAAAAGAACCAAGCCACACCGCCGTCAAGTCTACCGATACATCCACTCGTGTAATACGTCTCTGGAGTTTGGGTGAAAGTGCACCGGTTGGACCTGTTGCGGTCCCTCAGATTTGGGGGGACGGTGAAATTTATGAACCTGTATCGATTGGTTCTTGTAGTATGTTGCTTTATTCCGTACTGAGAATGTGGGAGTGATGTGTAAAAATATGGTAAAGGGCACAACCGTAGCACCAAAAATTATTGTTATACTATTTCTTGTCTTTTGGCAATTCGTAAGTGCCTGTATCTGGCTTGCTAGAAACAAATTATTTGATTTGATTGTTTTCCATCATGCAACATCGGGACCATCTTATAGAATTTCCTTTATCTTAATGTTATGTGTCCTATATTATTATGCCTATATTATGTTTGAATTAATTTCGAGTGTACAAGTGTACTTAATCTCATCATTTCATTTTAGAAAAGTTCAAATATTGTTAGCCACAGCTTTTAAATATAATGAAAAGTTCAGTTTCTGATGATTTAAGAAAGAATCTATAACTCACTCATATTTGCAATTATACAGATGTTAGTGGCTTACAAGGCTGATACAAGAGCTTCTTTATTGTTGTAATTTATTTGTTTACTTACGACTTTCATATTTTATTGTAATGTCTTACTCCACTCACATATTACAAGTGAACACGCAATAATCTCCGACTTGAATTTAATGTTATCTGAAGCGTGAACAGATTACCTGTAATATTGTAATAAAACTTATGAGTTCTTACTTTAGGTGAACATTTTAATGTAGCTCTGAGTATTGTAAGCAAATTGACTGCAATTGACTGCATTTACACTAATTAGTGTACCAATGAATAACTTATAATAATGAGCTTTTTTTTAAGTAATCGTAATCATTTATTTGTTCTCATCAGTGAAAGTGCTAGTTATATTTATAACTAAACTTAAGCTAAAACTAAAATAAAGTACCTAATTAAAAAAAAACACAAAAAGGCAGAGACACTTAGATGTCAAAGTACTCCTCCGCATCGCTGTCATCCGGGAACGTGCCCAGAAGACTGGCAGCATTGCCACGTTGGATGGCAATGCTTATACTTTGACCAAAAAAGGAACCAGCCCTCTGGTCACGCGAACTGTCGATCATGAGCTACATAAGTAACATGTGGATTAATATAAAATGGGTAGAATGTGAGAGAATGATATGAAAGAAAAAGGGGTACCTAAATGACAGGGGAGAATGGAAGAAGAAAACGTGTTGTGCCCACCACAAATAAAATGGGATAAGGACAGGAAGATCACAATTAATAGTTGCAATAGGAAGAAGTAGACTTAACTTCTTTTCTTTAAATCAAACATGTTTATTCACTTATGTAAAACAGACAAAAGTCACAAACTTATAAAAGACGCGTCTCTTACAAATAATAGACAAGGTAAAGATGTTATACGATTAGCAAAGGCAACACACAAGAAGTAAACATACAGACAATCCACATAATAGTTGTTTGAATGGAAATAGGAATTATTAACATTAGCGTGGAACATGTTCGTGTGTCGATAACTTTGAACAATTTCACTAACTACTGTTAAAAACTGAAAGGTATTCACGAATGTATGCACGTAACACTGAAAAAGTAAAAGCTAATTGGGTGATTGTAAGAAATTGGAATATTTCACTTAAAGAGAAAATGTTAATTAACTGTGAGAATTACACAAATACATTCTGTTAAATTTATGTGCTGTAGTTGTAAACCATGAACATGGGATAATGTTAAACTTAAAGCATTAATTTCAATTAAACTACGGGTAGGAGCCCTGCGAAGGAGCTTTAAAAAACAGGAGCACTATCGAAGGAGCCCTGCGAACAGGAACTCTTGAATTGTTTCGTTTATTTAGTCGAAAAGTTGAGGCAAGCAAGGCCACAAGTCGGTCAGTTCAAAAGTATCTAATTAAGTAGAAGCAAATGTGTGCTTTCTCATTCCCACAAAACTCCGAGGTTCAAACAGTACATCACATCGCAATCTTAGAAACAATTTCCACAGAAGCACCGCATGAACGACAAACGAACAAAAGAATCAAATCGAGCTAAATCAAACAATCATCAGAAACGCAAATAAAAACTGATTCATTTACTCTAAACGTTGGTTATCTTCAAGTCATCGCTAACTTTATAAGGCTGTGTCCCACCGCTGAGAGGAAGCGACTAGCTATCGACTGTTCTGTCGCTAAAGAAATGTATACAAGACTAGTTTTTCTTTGTCGGCAATTTGTTCAAAAATTATCCAACAGAAACGTCATAATTTCAGGAATAATGTAGCTTTCCTTAAGTGAAAGAATTTTTGTAATCTTATCAAAAGAGTTTTAGAAACCACGAAACCGAGGCAGTCTGGCAGACATACAACTCGCTATCGCTCCTCACTAATCGCTATCAGTAGAACAGATGACTGACACTCACAGTACTCTCATTGTTAATACATGGAATATATGATGTGAGAATAAGAACGACAGTAATGATGTGCATCTAGTTCGCGAACCGTTATGCGCCCGTGCAGTTACTGGTGCCACATTTCATGGCGTATGGTCAGTAGGTGTCATGGATTATAATGGTATTGATGGAGCCACCGTAGTTGTTATGAGAGTAAACGGGGATTGGACATGGGTGTTTATACGGACCGTTATAGAATAATATTCTATCGTCATTGTTGTTAAAGAGCCTAACAGTTATATTGAAAAGACTGGTAAAGATGTCTTTGCAAAACATTTTGATCTTTGCAGACACACACATTACAACTGAGACTTCTAATGAAAATAACAAAACCTGATTGATTGATCCAGAAGTTGATTAACTAATAAAAATGATGAAGAACTATTAACTAAGTGTAAAGCAAAACAATTAAAGAAAGGTTGGTCATCAGATAGATCAATACAGGCAGAGAATATTGTTTGGCTAAAGTTTGATTGAGAGTATCGCAAGAACGTGGAAATTTATTAGTACAAATGAAAAGAACGGCCTGTACAAAACTAGCAGTGTGTGAGCTCAGTATGTTGATGATGATGATGATGGTTAAAAAACAATCCAACATGAACATTTCTTACATCTTAGTTTAGTGGATCCTTTGGATCGTGCGATGGCGTATAACATTGTGAAGGATGTGTGTTTACAGAAAACGACAGTTCTGCTATGTTTCTAAAGGCACCTACGACTCAGGAAAAGTACTAGGAGAGGCAAAGTTGAAAAAAAAGATTAGGAGACACTGATATTTGTGATCATATTTTCCCGAAAAAAATAAAAATAAACCGATGACTAATATAACTTTAATATAGGATTTGAAAACTACACTCGAGGCTAGAAAACTCAGCGATGCATTCGTCCTTGCAACAAAACTGAATTATGCAACATTAAAGTATTTTTATGATTAAATATGTGGTCATAAAGATTTGAGGAATGGGAGCAGATATTTATAATGATGTTATGAAGAATGTTAATGAAGCAGACGCAATGGCCGCCGTCGTATCGATCCTCTATCTTTTAATTAAAGGATGCCCTTAATACGGAGTTATTTGAAATTGCTTTTTACGCAATGTTAGCTTTATTATATGCCTATGAATCCATTATTTCTTGTGAAAACTTACTACCATGTGTATTGATCGTATCGCCTTTGGCATAAATAATGTATGCGTTTATCGATTCTTGTGTGGAATTATAAAACAGCTTTAGATTTCTGTATTGATTTTTAGCTAAGTCCTTAGTGAGTACATCGTAGCAAAACGTAAATAAGTGTTTCAATAAAAGCAAACTTTTAACTTTTCTTACGACTTCAAGATTTCATCATATTGGCTGCTCGAGTGTAAACTAGAGCAGTGGTGGCCCAGTGGTATCGGCCTCGACTTACGAGTTGTAGGTCGTGGGTTCGAACCCAGCCAGGCGCATTACTTTATGTCATTTATTTCATCACCACTGCTCTCAAAAACGGTGAAGGAAAACATCGTGAGGAAACCGGCATGTCCTAGAACTAAAAATTCGAAGACACCACGCAGGCCCAGTGCGGGTTGGTAGATGTCACATCTACCAACCCGCACTGGGCCTGCGTGGTGGATTATGGCCCACTCCCTCTCGCATAGAGGAGGCCTGTGTCTCAACAGTGAGAACATTTGTAGGCAGATGATGAGGGTAAACCCAGCAACAAGAACTTGGATCACCGTGGATTTTAGTCAGTACGGGTCTGACAGTCCCTCCCGCCCGGCCCTGGGTGGGAGGACTCATTTGATGATTTTACCAAGCTAAAAAAAAGCCTGAAGTTTTTGTATTTAAACACGATCTAACTCCCACTTCCCTCCACAGACTAATCTCGCTGGAAGTGAACCCCCGACCGGACGTGCAATGCGAGGCGATAGCATGGCGACTGGTGGGTCTACTGGGAGTAGACCAGGGGTCAGGACTGAGGGCCAGGACAGCCCGACTGGCATCCTCACTGGTGCACTACACGCCAGACACCCGGGACGCCATTGATGCGAGGAGGCGGCAACTGGATGCTGCTGTACAAGGTAAGATCAAGTTATTCTGCATTTAAAGTAGACAAATGAGGATAATAGGGCATTTGAAGACAGGGGAGATAGTAACTTTATGGTAGGAACTAAAAACACGAAGAATAAAGAAGAGCATGATGTCAAATTAAATGTAAATAATGACAAACATAAAGACGCACATCTACTAATCTATAGGGGAGACCTATGTCCAGAAGTGGACGTCCTACGCTTGAAATGATGATGATGAATAAAGACACAAAACACTATACAATTACCAACGTTTAATTAAATCTCATCAAAACAACCTTAAATTACTCAACAAAAGTTTTACATAAGTATCAAAATAAACCACCAAACCATGAAAGAAATCCATCATAATATTTACCCATTACTTCCATATGCTAAGGGTTTACAAGGTCGATCTAAAACCGATTAGCGATGAATCAGAGTCATAACAAGATGGCCGGATAGCTGGCATCCTACAGCGGATGCTATAAGTTAGCTGAACGAGGAAATATTCACTAATTACTCTGTGTTTCCTCAACTTGGTGATTTGTTATCGTCCGTGGGTTTTGGTGCGAAACGTTGAATGTACTGTGTTTTCGTATTGTAATTAACTGTTTTAACGTTTTAGTTTGTTAATGAGGAGTGAAGGTCTAGGTTACCATTAATTTCTAGAATTTTGGTCTTTTGCGATAGTTTATAAATTGGTAGCCATTGTTTTTCTAAGTTTTTCAGGTTCGTGCTACGTCTCCCCTCGTGCTTCTTTTTTTGCGTATCGATGGCAAACTACACGTTGCGCATTTCGGTACAAGCTAAGCTTTATCAATCATGTGACTAAGAGAGTGATGGGTATGAATCTAGATGCATGGAGAGGAAGACGCAGGGCAAAGAAAATATGAATGGATTGTGTGAGCAATGAAATTAATGCAAAAGGAGTAAATGATGCTTTGACGTCTGACAGGGGAGAATAGAAGAAGAAAACATGTACCGTCGATCATAAGTAAAATGGGATGAGGACAGGAAGACGATACATACCGTCCATCAATCTCCACAGAGTGTAGGCATCAGGACAGGCTAATCACTAGGATATCATAAGCTGCATTGTTTATGGTTCTACATGCTTGATATAAACTAACCGTCAGTCTACCTCCAGGTCTGGGCACGCACGGTCTGACGGCGGATGCGACAGGCTCGCTGATCTCGCTGCACGTGGCCATGAAGAACGAGCTGCAAAGACATGTAGACGTCTACAAACAGGCGCTGCATAAGCTGGAAGAGCTGGTAAGAGACAACGAATTTAAAGAGTCTACAGCAGTATGCTTAGTACTTACACAAACACATTCGTCACTGCAATGATGCAAATTGCGCTAAAATGTATAAAGATGAAAATACTTGTGAAACTATGCATATTTGTGATGCTATTTTGTAGCCCTTATTTCTGGCTACCATTCTTTAGATGATTTCAGTAGCAGCTAAGGACTTATAAATTGCTATATTTCCCATGTTCACTAGATTTGGTGCAAGAATCTTGAAAAAATACGTTCTCCTTTCACACACATTCACCACTTAGAGTCTAAAAAGTTGACCAAAGACTCCCTTTATTTATCGTGGTAAAATTATCAAATAAGTCCTCCCGCCCTGGGGGTGTGGGAGGGGGACTGTCAGACTTGTACTGATTAAAATCCACGGTGTTTTCTTCAATAGCCCTTTACTTTTCCGAGTCATGATTACCTGTTCAGATCGTCCTGCCAACCGGCTCGCGTTTGGCCTTCTATACAAATACACTCTTAGGTGATGTAACTAATCTCGCCTTTCTATTTACTGATCTACCTCTTCTCTCCTACAGTCACCAGTAACAATAACCCAGGACCCTGCAGCGTCGTCCCACCAGCGTCTTTTGGCGCTGTCCCACGCCGACGTGGAGAGAAGACTGATAGACAACAAGTCCCTCCTCACCATCGTCGACAAGCCAGCCCTGAGGCAGCTGCCGACCCTCGTGGATGCACTGGCAGCCAGGGTCGAGAGCGACAAGGCGGTCCTGGCATGCATCGGGCAGATTAAACGAAGTGATCCTACGCTGGATTTGACTGATACAAGGTAAGATGCTTTTTAATTCTTTTGTGTTCATTGTTGTTCGTGGATTTTGTTCATATCCGTCACATTATTACCTACTTTCTGTTGTATTTATAATTTTCTATGTCTTAGTAAGACTATGTTTCATTATCACTTCGGCGGTTTATCGACATTACTGATGACATTGGTGTCCTACCTAAAAATCATAGAAAAGTACCTTCTAGAAATGCCATGGTAAAGTCCCAAAATCGATTTTCTAGGATCTGTTTCTTAGGATTTTGCTGCCTTAAAACAAGACTTCTGCATTTGACCTACAACGTGCTCTAAGTAGTTATGGCGTCCGGCGGCGTTTATAAAATGGAAAATAAAGCGCCTTTAATGTATGAACAAGAAACAATTTTTTTTCCATCAAATTAGCGTTAAAGTATAATCTTTAGGTAGGTAGGTAAAGTTCACGTTTACTTTACGTCACAAAAACGTGAAAAGCCGTGCTTTATATGTATTGTGTTCTAATATTGGGCACACTGAAGCAATAGAACCATATTGTCAACAGGAATCAAAGAGCACTCAAAACATAGTCACAGGAGTTTGCTATTAAGCGAAATAATAAAACATTCCCAAAAATAAGTCTCAAAAGTTGATTTAAATCTTAATTCGTAATTATTTTAGAAAGTGGTCGCTCGACTTTCCTTGTCGTAGGTATATCATTTACGTTTTAAATTAAATGCTGTTAATATTTTGATTAAGATTCGTTTGATTTATGTTTGATTAGATTACTTTCCTCTCATGCTGTTGTGTCATCAGTTAATGATGTTACGTCAGTTTGGGAGACATAATCAGATTCTTTGAGAACTGGTTTTCTTGATGTTAAAAACCTTTGATTGATATTCACTGTCGGTTTATTCCTCTTTGTTCACCTGGGTGAATAAAGTGGACAACATTGGTGTCCTCAATTCACCTCGGAAAAATATCACCTGACCCAAAAAAGTTTTTCTATTCTAATCTATTGAAGACAGCGCGGGACAAGAACATCTTCATGATCCTGTTCTCCTAGTACAAGTTAATATTAAGTTGTCTGTTGCTTTTTACTTATGTGATAAATGACCACAAGATCGTACTTAGAAGAAGAGTCGCCTTTGTTCACCCAGGTGATATTTTTCCGAGGTGAATTGAGGACACCAACTTTGTCCACTTTGTTTACCCAGGTTATATCACCCAGGTGAACAAAGTGGAATAAACCTCACTGTCTAGATAGCACAAGCAAAAATATACACAGTTCAGTTTATATAAATTATAAGTACAAAACTTTAAAAAATTCACTAACTTCAAAAACAACCATAGAAAAGTTATTTTTCACTTTTTTGTGGTTGTTTTTGAAGTTAGTGAATTTTTTAAAGTTTTGTACTTATAATTTATATAAACTGAACTGTGTATATTTTTGCTTGTGCTATCTTTCACTTTTTTGTGGTTGTTTTGGAAGTCAGTTATTTTTATTATTTTTAGATTATCATATGGGTATAGTCGCAAACACCATTTTTTAACGTATACTCGTATGTATAGTTTAATGTCTTTGCATTTAAGTAAACACTCGGCAATTTTTAAGTGATCTATTGATTGCAATTATAGATTTTGTTGCCCATTTTACCCACACTTTTTTTAATTGTAAGAGACAATCTTTTTCGAATTAAAGTCCTAAATCCTACGAGCTTATGTCAATGTTATCATTAATCCAGATAGATGGCCAACAAAAACACAATCTCAACGTTTCACAGTTCACTTCATTATTCTTTTTTAACGGGTGTTACATTCGCCATAATGATTACGTCCTGAAGATAACAGTTAACAATAAAGATAACCAGAGCAACGTACCTTTTTATTAAATTTAATATACAATTACTTTGTGTTCCTATAACAATTAGCATGAATATTAATGATCTGTTGATTGCGGAACACTTTATTAACTTGAGTTATAATAATTTTTATTTTAATGCTTGAAATAAGTTTAAGTACCCGTACATTGTAAGTAATCTGAGATCTTAGTACAAGATTGCTGATTAACAGCGTACTTTAAGTTTTTACTGTGTTAATTGTAGATACATTGTACGAAAAAATTGAAAAAAATATCGCCTCTAGTGTACGAATAGGGAAGATAATATATGAAGATCAGTTTACAAAAACGTGATAAGTCTTGTTACGACTTCGGTTACTAAAACAAAATATTGCAATAATTTACAATATCAATGACTTCTATGATAATAAATTAAATCAAGAAAGACACAAATAAATCCCTTGTTTGGTCAAATAACGCCATGTTCCACGGAATGAACGAACTTTTTAAAACTTAACTTTTTCACGAATGGAAAAAGTTTTTTAAAAAGCAAACGTAAATCTGTGGTTCGTATAGGGCCACACTAACAATTAGATTGGTAACTAGCTCTAGACTTGATAAGTAGATTATCAGGCAGTCAAGTATATTATATTTGGATGCAATTCTTAACAAACATACCATAAAAATAAGGAAATGTACAATTCAACGATTGTAATACATTTCTCCATTATCCGCAAGTAGAAAGACCTCATTATGTCTTCACCGGTGATACCATCAAGGAAAACGGAAGGCGTTACTTCACACATCATAATATTATCTTGTGTGTTTGTGTGTGAGTGCGTGATCTAGAGTGAGTGTGTGTGTGTGCTTAACAGTTGTACGCACATAAAAATAATAATATTTTTAAAAAATATAGCGATATTCATAGTATTAATACGAGGAATAAAGATGAATTTATTGTTCCAGCAACTCGGCTCAAAAAAATAGGGATTTCGTTTAGATGCCAATGTATAGGTACGTTTCTATAATAAGCTTCCCGGCCCTATTCAAATGCTAAGTATTAATAAATTCAAATCGTATATAAAACGTAATTTGTCCATGAAAGCTTACTATCATATTAATCATTATTTAGAGGATAAAAAGGCATGGGAATAAGCTGCTCCAATTAAATTAAATTCACTCAATATTTTCTTTTATACTATTTTTTTTATTATTATTTACTTATTTTGACATATTTTTTTTATACACACTGACATTTTATTTTTACTAATTTTATTTTTATTTTTACATGTTTTGTTTTTATTTGACATTTTATGTTTACTTCTCTTTTTTTTTGTCTTGACATGATTACTTTGTAATTTATTTATATTTTTACACATTTTGACATTTTCTATGTCATTTGTTTTTTTTTATGTTTTTATTTTATTTATTTTGTTGACATGAATTACTTTGTAATTTTAATTTTGTCTTTTTTTTTATTTGTGTTTTTACTAGCGTGTGAATATGAGAACATTTATGTGGGTTACATTTTATTCTACTTTTTTATTATTTTCTTGCAGTTAATTTTATTGTCTGACAGTTTGAGTTATTGATGCGGCCTACCCAAATGTCCTTTCTTTGGTACTGTTCGTCGTTTCGTTGAGCTCCTTGTGATATGAGTTGAGCTACACGGTAACTGACACATGCTTGCACTGACTGGACAGGTCCACTCAAATCTGTGTGGTTCTTTCTTCAAAAGGCCACCTCAGACACCTGCATGGTTCTCATATAATTTGATAAATACAAAATTGTCTGGACTTTAAAAGAGACTGTGACCTCTGAGTTTGTTTCGGATGTTTCTTCTCAGAGTAGTCAGGTACGAAACACCGGCCTCATCTAGTGTAAAATAGTGTCTTTTTGATGTGTAAAAGAGTTTGCCAAAACCAATTTACTGAATAAATATCATTTATCATTTATCGTTGTACATACGTCATAATTATGTTTGTTTATAATAATAATAAACAATTTCGTATTCATTTCTTGGAAAATATTTGTTTGTTCTTTTGTTTTTTTTTGTTTATGGTGGTTTTTATGCAATCTGGTAAATATGTTGTTGTAGCGCATAACATATATACACCGTGTTCCGGACGATATACATAAACTTCGACCAGATGTTCAAACCACGGAAATAAGCATTTTTCATTATGGACACATTAATAAATTCTTATTTTTTATTTTTTGTTAATTTTCATACAAACTAAATACCTAGACGTAAATAACCCGATATGCATGCCTCTTTATCCGAATTGGCAACGTCATTCATAACATTTGGCGGGCTGAAACAAATGAAATGCAAATAGTATTTGATAGATTTCAAATTAAGATACTTTCTCACTGCATAGCTCAATTAAATTTCATTAAATGAAATTACAAATATCTTTGTAACGAAGCCTTTTTAAGTACTACTTCCTTTGCTGGATTTGATTTGTAAAAGCCATAGAAGTATTTGCTAAAGTTTATGGATAACGTGAAGAACACGGTGTATAACACGCATAACCTAAAGTATTCATAGCGGGTGTGTCTAAACAGGTAACCGTGATCCAGGAACGTAAACGGCAATTGAAGGAATAAGATGAATTTTAATCTGTCCCTTTCGCTCCTACTAGGGCTGTGTAGGACTCATTAGATGATTATTATTACCACACAAAAAAAAAAAATAACTGCGTCTGGAAAAGTGACCTGTACCGGTACCCTTAGCACGAGTTTTCAGTATTTGAGACGTAAAGTAAACTGGAACTTTGACAATTTCAAATTGACAATTTTCAAGGAAAAAATTAGTTTCTTCTCCGCACCGCACACCAGAGGTGCTGTTCCATTTTTTCATACAAGAAACGCTGTAAATACTGAAAAGACGCTGTAAAGTAAAATAGTGAAAACTCGTGCTAAAGGTACTGGTCCTGGTTTTATCAAGTCCTGTAAAGTTCCGTACTTTATCTAGTATTTTATTTAAAGTAAATACCTACATAATTGTGACGATACGGCTCGAAGGACCAACATTAATTTTGTAACAGCTTGAAATACTTTTAAACGATTGTCAAAAAACCCATTGTTACTTAAATTCTAACAAAATAGGTAGGTACTCAATTACTTACAACATTCGATTTTTATTACAAAAAGTTTCTCTTTTTACGATGGACCTCCAATTATTACAAAGTGATGAAGATTCACGAGAACCATTGGAATTACAATCAGTACGTGAGAATATCGAATTGGAACAATAACGTAACAACCATGAAAAGTAACAGTTGTTAATTTTGGAGTGTTATTACTAAATACCTGTTATTTTAAAATACTTGTGTGATTTATGTGAGTAATAATGTAGTGTGGCATTGAATGAAGATGTTTATATAATCTTTGTTATTGTTTTAAACATTGAGTTGAATTTTAGTTTATTTTTTTCTTTTTCGTGGTTTTTTTTTCTAAGTCATCTAATATATTCGCCGGCGAATCGGCCAACCTGCTTGCCGGATTACTGCCCTGGGATCTGGAGGCGACTGCCCTCCAGCGCGTCTATGAGTGGCGCGTGGAGGCGCAGCGCCGGGGTGTATCGCCGCTGCCTCGAGAAGTCGAGGCGCGGCGGGAAGAGCTCCGGCGCGATCTCAGGGCAGTATGGAGGGGACGACTGTCGCTACCGACGGCCGGGCACGCCGCAATCGCGGCGGTAAGACCCCTCTTTGAGGAGTGGCTGGATAGGAGTCACGGCGTCCTGACCTACCGCATGACGCAGGTCCTCACCGGACACGGAAGTTTCGGGAGGTACCTGTGTCTAAGGAGAAAGGAGGAAACGCCTGGGTGTCACCACTGCGAAGATCGCCCGGAGGACACAGTAGAGCATACGGTGCAAGACTGCCCAGCTTGGGCAGAGCACCGACGTGTCCTCACGGCGGCGATAGGCGGAGACCTCTCGCGCCCTGCATTGGTTGCGGCCATGCTGCGGGGCGAGACGGAGTGGGAAGCGGTCGCCTCCTTCTGCGAAGCAGTAATGCTCGCGAAGGAGGAGGCGGGCCGCGTGAGAGAGAGGACAGTGTCCTCCCTCCGCCCCAACCGCAGTGGTGGACGCCCACGGCGACGGACGTCGCAAGACGATCTCCGGCCACCGTAGGCGCGGGCATGCGGGCGGCGAGTAAAGGGCAACTCGCTGCCCGACCATGGACCATGCCCGGGTCGACGGCGCGTTGTGTTCCACGCGCGCCTCAAAGAGCGTCAGCAAGATGACGGGGCCCCCTCTCTAGAGGGCCAAAGCCTGCCGGGGTCGCGGGACTTATCTCATTACCGTGACCCCGGAACATAAAGGGCTATCGAAGGACACCGTGGATTTTAGTCAGTACAAGTCTGACAGTCCCTCCCGCCCTGCCCGGGGTGGGAGGACTCATTTGATGATTTTACCACGATAAAAAAAAAAAGTCATCTAATATGTATTATAAAAATCAATGCCACTTTTCGTTGTAATGTTATAACTCAAGAACGGGCTCACCTATCCAAACCAAATGTTTAGGCTTTGTTCGGACTATTTAGTAGATTATTTATGTGAAGTTTGCACAAAATCGGACGTGCGGTTCTTAATATAGCCGTGCGAAGCTGGGACGGGCCACTAGTTCTTTATAAATGACTGATCAAGGTGATAGATTGGTATTCCGGAAAATTCAGTATAAAATTTACTCGTTTTCAGTAACACCAGCTGAACAGTACCCTGAGCACGACTTTTCACTCTTTTACTTTACAGCGTTTTTCCAGTATTTACAGCGTTTCTTGTATGAAAAAATGGAACAGCGCCTCTGGTGTGCGAAGTAGGAACTAATTTTTTCCTTGAAAATTGTCAATTTGAAGTTGTCAAAGTTCCAGTTTACTTTACGTCTCAAATACTGAAAACTCGTGCTCAGGGTACAGAACAGAAGCATTTATGTGTTTTCTCGCGGCTCTAATTCGAGCAATGAAAATCGAATAAAATGCTTTTATTTGGCCATTCATTAAATTAACTATTAGTTTTTTAACCATTTGTTAAAAATTGAGAAACGAAATGGATTTTAACGATAATTAGGTAGGTACCTAGTTTAAATGTTGATCAAACAACTGACTGTATGAGAACATGGAATATGATCATCAAAGCTTTTTTTTTATCGTGGTAAAATCATTAAATGAGTCCTCCCACCCAGGGCATGGCGGGATGGACTGTCAGACTTGTACTGACTTAAATCCAAGGTGTTCCAGGGTCACGGTAATTTGATAAGTCCCATGACCCCGGCAGGCTTTGGCCCTCTAACGGCCGGCCCCGTCATCTTGCTGACGCTCTTTGAGGCGCGCGTGGAATACAACGCGCCGTCGACCCGGGCATGGTCCATGGTCGGGCAGCGTGTCGCCCATTACTCGCCGCCCGCATGCCCGCGCCTAAGGTGGCCTTTCTTTCTTTCTTTCATAATAATGTTAAAATATTCACATATTTAACCACCATTTTAATTTATTTGTCAACTTCTTTCAGTTACAAAAAACAGGTGTAAATTGTATGGAGCATAACATGACTGCCATTGTCTCACATACAAAGTGCTTCTCATACAGAGTCCGTTAAACAGTGATAGTTCTTCATTACAAACTATCGCACACATTATAATGAGAGCTACTTTAACGTATCATATAACATGCGCCGGCGCAATTCTCTGTAATTACTTTAAACGCAGCATTTATCACTTACATTCATCATTGAACAATTAACTTTATTTTTGAAATGTTTACGTTGATATTTTATTGCATTTAACATATTAAGGACCATTTACACGTTGCAAGAAATTACATATTATGTTACTGTAAAAATGAACGCTCTCCCTCGGTTTCTTAATTCGGAATGCAACATAGTATAGTTCCTATTTCCACCATATCCTCTTTGTGTCGCTTCAGTATTTAGATAGGTTCTTTATCAGGAAAAAAAAAACGCTAAGTGAGATTTTTAATTTTTTTGAGAGATTATAAGTTCCTTGCTTCGCTTCTAATACTCGAGTCACTTTTAATAAAACATAGGTAACATAATAATTTTGTATCTCACAGTTCTGTAATAAATATTTTTAATGAATGCATCTGTCCTGTCAAAACTGCCTTGTCTATGATGTAGTCTATGGATCAATCAAATAAAAAATGTCTTCCAACATACGTGTACAAGAGTTATTTTATTTTCCATAAATCCGCAGGACATTTCCAAAGTTACATTGCGAATTATTAATGGAAAATGAATTCAGTTGATCAAACAAAAGCCGCAATGTTGTCAAACTTGCATGCAACCCGCATGCAGTTTCTTGCAGATTGTAAATGAGGCTTTACACTCGAGATTTAAAAAACTTTTTCAAAAAAAAATGTAACCGCCTTCAAAAACAACCATAAAAAAGGGTAAAATAACCTACAAAATAACTTTTCTTTCAGAAGTCGGTCTTTGTTTTTTTTCATTTCATTGTTTTTTTGTCACCGACTTCTGAAAGAAAAGTTATTTTGTAGGTTATTTTACCCTTTTTTGTGGTTGTTTTTGAAGGCGGTTACATTTTTTTTTGAAAAAGTTTTTTATTTTACTCTTTTTAGTTTAAATATTCAACTCAAATTCTTGTCAAATAAATCATTCTCTCTCAAGTGCACAATAAGCTAATAAAATTCCCTATCTCAAAAACTACTGAACCGATTTTGATGAAACTTGCAGTATTCCGTAAGTTAAACAATACTTAGTACAACAAAAAAAGAATTACTTAAATCGGACTTGTAGTTCCAGAGATATGCGAACACAAACTAAATCAGTCGATGCCTTCTCCAAGCCGTTGAGGAGTTATACCTTCCATCATCAGCTCATCCACCTGAAATGATGATTATCAGATGCAAATACTTGAACAGCTTTAGAAAATATATGAAAATGGTACTATGTGCCTATAAAATTTGAAGGTTGCCCTCGATTTCCCTGGGATTCCATCATCAGATCCTGACCTGATGATCATGGGACCAATTGGAAAGTATACCCTTTCAAACAAAAGAAAAATTTTCCAAATCGGTCCAGGCGTCTTCGAGAAATCGGGGAACATACATAAAAAAAAAAAAAAAAAAAAAAGATTCCGACGAATTGAGAACCTCCTCCTTTTTTTGAAGTCGGTTAAAAACATCATTGTTTTAAAAGTTTTTAAGGATTTTGATTGCAATAAGAACGTTCTGAAATAATGAATAAAGATTGAAATTTAATTACAGATACTCATCATAATTGTAACGTTATAAGATCAGGCAAGTGTAATCTGGCAAGTGCAACGTCTTTCATGGGGGATCCGTATATAATAATTATTTTCGTATCTAATGTCGATCGTAAATTGATTAGACCCCGGATTTAGTCAAGTAGCGTTACACTTTTTTTTTTATCGTGGTAAAATCATCAAATGAGTCCTCCCACCCCGGGCAGGGCGGGAGGGACTGTCAGACTTGTACTGACTAAAATCCACGGTGTCCTTCAATAGCCCTTTATGTTCCGGGGTCACGGTAATGAGATAAGTCCCGAAACCCCGGCAGGCTTTGGCCCTCTACAGAGGGGGCCCCGTCATTATGCTGACGCTCTTTGAGGCGCGCGTGGAACACAACGCGCCGTCGACCCGGGCATGGTCCATGGCCGGGCGGCGAGTTGCCCTTTACTCGCCGCCCGCATGCCCGCGCCTACGGTGGCCGGAGATCGTCTTGCGTGCATAAATAGCATTTATAATATTTTATAGATTTTGAAGGCAAAACCTTCTACGTAAGTATATCATACCATCAGAATAAAAATTATACTTATAATGCCGCAATCTCACAAATATTTTTCGATTTCGATCTGATTTAGTTAACTTGACAGTTGCTAATTAACAGGGATTTGAAATGAAATAACTGAACCCTAAAATGTTATTTAACAGTGACATAAGAGTGAAAGCTTACTTTCGCGTACCGTGTGACAATTACGTCACTATGTTTATGTGAAGTATTTTGTGTGTCTAGTGAAATCTTTCTCAAAAACGCCAATCATTGATGCATTTACTTACAAATTATGTTGGTAACCGGTTTTATTAAAATTAAAAATAATGTTATGGAGATGGTTATGTTGTGGAGATGAGATGAGTCACGGGTCAGGGTGTGGTAATAGCATGTCTCGCTTGCGGTAAACAGGTCACACGTTCGATTTTCAGCTAGTTTTTTTTTTAACATGAGCTCCAGACATTTCTCCTTTATGCTTTCATTTAAACACACATACATAGAGAGCAAGATCCGAAACAACTACCCGTAGACTAAAACAATATGTGTTCAGTGCGGGAATCGAAACCGAGACACATAGCAGTCGATTGCTCATGTCACTGCAACAACCAGGCCGCAATGAAATTACAACAATATTGTTGTAATTTCTTTGTTTTTTTACTGATTTATTATTGTTTTTTTAACTAAATATTTTTTATGAAATTTTTAATTATTTTAAAAACACATTTAAAAACATTAAATCATTTTTTATGTTGTTGTGTGTGTCCAAAATATTCTTTTCTGTTTTTTTATTGTTTTACCTACTCATTATTGAATCTTCTTAAAAAAAAATTGAATATATTAAAAAATATAAAACATTTAATATTTTTTTTTAATAGCTTTAACCTGTACTGCGGCTTGACAAAGGCCTCCCCCAATTCCTTCCAGGAACTCTTTTCCTGGAAAAAATCTTAAAAAATAAATTTTATATTTCTTTAAAAATAAAATTATTGTTGTTGTGTGTGTCCAAATCAAATAAATATTTTCTAGTCTATTCCATTTTTGTATATTTACATATGAAGTTGTTTACCTCAGCTCGGCGGACTCTGGCTCGAAAGGCGGCACCACGGTGAGGAGGAGGAAGAAGGTGCCCGTAGTGCACTGTGAATATGATGAGGGGTGAGTTTGTACAATGGAACTAGACAATGGAACTACTGGGGTACGAAATTATCAACCGATTAGTGAGCTAGTGAGTCCTGGGTGAAGTAGAAGGGATTGTCAGACTGATTAGGGGAACGGTGTATAAGACGGGGACACGAGGTATGATGGAAAATCACACACCTAAGGCAAACTTAACACAAAACGAACGTAGCACAAGCGCCAACAGGACGCTATTTCCGTCTGGCCGTTTGCAAATGACGTCCTGATGGCGCTTGCTCTACGTTAGTGTTGTGTTAAGTATGCCTAAAGAGTGTATGTCCCCATTAAGTATACCTCGCGATTATTAAAGTCTCCGTCTTATACACTGTTCCCCTACTGACTAAAAATCGACCCAGGTCCTATAACCAAACAGCAGACGACAGCAGACGACAATCGTTATCGCTCAGCAGTCATTAATACATTTTCAACTTTATACCCCAGCGCGTAAAGTTGAAAATCTATTGGAGTTTACAGATCGTTTTCGTTTAGTTTCGTTCGTTATCGCTCAGCAGTCTTTAATATATTTTCAACTGTTTGCGCTAGGGTATAAAGTTGAAAATGTATAAGTGACTGCTGAACGATAACGATTGTCGTCTGCTGTCGTCTGCTGTTTGGCTATAGCCTGTTTCTTCTATGTTTCAAGGTTACAGTAACCTGCATAAACAGTCCCACATTAATATTAAAATTGATCTTTGGGTATTAAAGGCGACTTTTTTGTAACACTCATCATAGCATAATCTTAAAATCATTCTTATTTAGAATATCTCACTAGAACACAGGTTCAGGCTGTACCGATCTAAACACACAGTTTTGGAGAAAATTGCTGATTGTCTTAATATTTTCACCCAGCAATTTTACTGTCGACAAGTGTTATTTTCACCCAACAAGTGTCTACAAGACAGAAGAATCACTTACAAACCTATTGAAAACAAATCTCACTAAACGTTTTGCCAATTGTCTCGAAAACTTTCCACTATAAAAATCATTGAACTATCGGAAAAACATCCCATTTGAAACCGAACTTTACCTTTTACACGTTTAAGTTGAAAACTCAATAAAACACATACGTAAAGAAAAGTAAAAGATGAATTTATAGTGGCATACGTCGTATTGTTCGTTCAGAAACGTGGAAAGTCAGTTTCCACTTTCCAAACTGGTTAGGAAATCATATATAACCAATGGTAAAGTTAGATAAGTTCACACAAACGTCAATTTACTTTAAAACCTTTTGTTTAAGTCAATCGTTACTTGAAATACTTGGGAATTTCGTAACGTTGGTAAGGGTCTGGAGAAATCTGTCGGTTACGAAGTAATAGGCTTTTGTTTTTGAAATGGCTGTCAATAGAGTTACTTCGATAGTAAAGATGGAGTAGGTGTAGGTGACGTAGTAAGGGTTTCGTAAATAAGAAGACTACTCACGGTGGAAGGAAGAAAAGGGTTTATTTCCTCACACATATTTTCACGCACACAGAAGAGTCCACAGTACAGAAGAAGTATAAGTCAGACAGATAGGATAGAAGACAAGCAGAAATAAAGGAAGGCAGGAAAGCTAAGTTACAGCGAATAATAGCAAGGTGCCATTTTTAAAGTTTGTCCATTTAGTTGAAAATAAATCGGATAATAAATTGAAATGCCTGTTCTTACTAATAATTCACACTCTCTTTCGCCTTTCAAGCCAATAAGATACGTAGGTAGTTAGTGGATGAAAGCTACGAGGCATAGTACTCAGACTGGCTATGAAACTAAGAGTCAATTGACAAGTTAATAGAAATTAAAGTCACCAACAAATAGATGAGTTGACAACAATGATGAATGTAGTAAATCAGTACAAGTGAACCAATAAGAAATAAAACCCCGTTACTAACTACGAATGCAATAAATGTATTGAGTATTGAGTACTACCAACGGAACCACAAAATCAAATTAAGATTCCTCACCTCTTATGAAACTAGCTCTCTAACAATAGTTTCCCATACATTTCTCCGTTGTGTAAGTTTTTGCTCGTCGCCGTTCAACTATTGTTCAGATCCAGTTTACGATCAAACTCGTGGGAATCCCAGTTCTAATACCCGTGGTTAATGTTAGGGTTAAACCTAGTTTAACGTGGGTTATGTGAGCTTTCGGAGAAAAGGTTTGTGAAATGTTGGAGTGTGGCATAACTGTTAGATATAGAATGGAATAAAGCCTCCTGCAGACACCCGCGATTAATCGCGCTGCGACAACGAGCCTAGCTATTTTCCACTCTAAAAATACTGCGAATGGACCGCGACATGTCGCCCCGCGCGATTAATCACGTGTGTCTGCAGGAGGCTTAACATTTGATTGATTTTGAACACACACAGCAACAATAATAATAAAAAAAATATCTACCAAAAGAATTTTTCTCGGCAAATTCACCAAAATCCATTGTTGCCCGAAATTAATAATTAATTTTAATCCAGACCCCGTTCCTTTAATTTTGACGTCTGCTTCTAATTGGATTGACCAATTCAGTCGTAAATTGGTTACATACAAAGATTTAACCGAGATAGATTTAATTTACCTTTTTTTGGACCTATCTAAGGACTTTTAAATTAAAGCAGTGGACTACATAAACTGAATATATGATCTAGTCTCCAGTAGGTTGGTGAATACTTGCGTGTCTCATCGTTGCAATCCAGCTCGAAGGACCATTATTTTAGGGATCTATCTAAGGCATTTAAATCATAGCATACCTTCGAGTCTCTTTAAAGTCGCGGCAGAATAAATTTAGATTTATTATTGTACCTATTGGGATTATTATAATCGATTTAACTACAACCCACTGCAATGATTTAAAGTCCTAAGTGTCTGTAAATGAACAAAGCTTATTCACCCAATTCCTTCGTTGGTTGCAGGCCGGTGGCCGGGGTGCTGATGACGTACTCCCGCGGGTGTGCCGCCGTGCTCAGCCAGATGTCGGAAGAGGAGCGCAGCAGCAGCAGCGACGCCGCCACTCCTCGCTCCACGGACTCCGCCAGTGACGGCTACCACTCAGACAGCGATGACTCGCACCAGCATCCTGACAGGTATAGGCATAAGCAGTGCCATCTGTGCAGCGACGGAGGAACTAAGTGTTCTACATCGCGTAAGCAAAGTTATCCGCGAGTTTAGAAGACTGAGAGAATATTCCGACATTGAATGTGGGGCAAACAGCCCACCAGACACAACACCCGTCTGGTCGGAAGGTACCTTCCTTTTCACCGGGGTATCGAGGAATTTTACACTCTGTTCCTCTTACCCCTAAACGGTGACCCCGACGTGACAGAGTCTGTTAATGAACAAAATGAACTTTAGCTGAAGAAGTAACCGAGTTCTGGCCGCAGCTTATCCAACGAAATCATAGACATGATGGTTGACGACGAAGATTACTCAGTTATTTGATATCTGCAGTATTCAAGAGAACGACAGTCGCTTCGTAAAGATTTTTGTGGAAAGAAAAATTTGATTACGGACAGGACTTGATCTTGATCGGAAGAGAATTTGTAGTTTTTGAATTTTTTTGGTTTGCCTTTTGACGTGGTATTTCTTAACTTAAAAAAAAATCTTTATACTTTGGACTTTTGCATCATACATATGTCAGACTTCACATTTTGATCCATATAGACAAAATTTCTTCATCATCATGCTGCTACTGCTGAACATAGGCCTCTCCTAATGTTCGTTCCTGATAAAGTTCCTCCAAAAGATTTGATTAGTGTTGAGTTGCCAGTATAAATGTACGACATAGAGAGCATTTCCTTAACCATTCTTTCCAATATTTCAGAAGTAAGCTGGTATCCCAGTACGCGGCGGTGTGGTCCCGCGCAGCAGACGAGGCGATACCGGCACTAGCGGCGCTCGAGCAGCTGCGACACACGCCACACCTCAAGTATAAGATCGTCTTCTCCGTCGTTGTTGTAAGTACTGCTGTTCCTACTTTCTTTTCGAGAATCATCATCTGCCTTTTATAACCTTTTCCAAGTTCTACATATATTGGGGTCGGCTCCCAGTCGAGCCAGATGCAGCTGAATATCAGTATTTTACATGGAGCGACTGCCTATCGGACCTCCACAATCCAGTAGCTGGGTAATACTATACCCCATGGTAAGACTGGTTGTCAGACTTTTAGAGCTTCTGACTAATAGTAACGACTGTCAAAGATCTAAAAATGACAGCCGGGACCAACGGCTTTACGTGCTTTCCGAGGCACGGCAGAAACTCGTTATTACAGATGGTAACCCATCCACAGACCAACCTTGGCTAGCACGGCTTACTCCGGAAGATCGCCCGGAAGATTGTGTAGCTGTAATTATTTAGCCACCAGCTCTCGAGAATAACATGAGTTTTTAGTGGTATAGGAACAGGGTCTCATCTGAATAGGAAGAATCCTCCAACCTGAGTGTCTGGCGATTTGCCGACGGTTGCTGTCGGGTTGATTTAATTAAAAATCTTGTGGACAGAGTTCACAGAGTTGTCTGCAATATTTATGTTGTCCATCTAGATCTAGGGTTCCAGTAGCGCGTTCATTTGCGTGTCATTAGGTCTTGAGAGTTGTTTTTCTTGGTTTCTTACCCTCTTCTTCTGTGTTAACTTAACTATTAAGTAATCTGTGCTTACGTACGTTTAAATTGTCTTACGTTGTTTTATAGTTTTTTTTTATAGTTCTTGTCAATACCAGTCAATAAATAACGTAGATTGCGTGATAAATCATAAAAGAACTATAATAATATAATATAATATTCCACAACTATCACACAACGCCATCTAGTCCCAAGCTAAGCAGAGCTTGTGTTATGGGTACTAGACAACTGATAAACATACTTATATATATTTCTAAATACATACATATTATAGATAAATTACACCCAGACACAGAACAAATGATCGTGCTCATCACACAAACATTTGTCCTGGGTGGGAATCGAACCCACGACCTCCGGCATAGCAGTCAGGATTACTAACTAATAGACCAACAGGCCTGTCAACTGATAATCTCCTTCCTTTATATTTAATTCCTAGTATTTTTTGTGTACGTCAGCCATCTTCACATTCCTAAAGTAGGTAAAACTAAGTATTGATAGCAAATGCTAATTATAATAATCATTATCAAGGAGACGTCATCAATTCAAGTGGTTGATTCATACTGTTTCTTTACTCTTATCAGCATAAAGCGGATGCGCTCTGGATATCGAAAACCAGGCATACGTAATGATACTTTTGGCATTTCACGATAACTGGAAATGATTATAGGGTAGTTTAGTTAGTTAGTAGCATTATTTAGGAACCGGTTCTTTATCACCTTACAAACTTATAGGACAACTTCCAGCAGTAGTCCTAAGCTTAACCTAACGTTGTATATAAGTGGTGCAAGATTTGAAGAAGCGTGAGTAAAGTGTCGAAATGCTACACGTTCTACACGGTATGTCTACTACGAGAAAACATTTTTTTTTCTTTGTTTATCATTGTTATTATTTAAATATTTTACCTTCTTTTTCAATAATTTTGTTGACATCTGATTTCCATCACCTAAAGAGGTGGTAAGAACAAGATGTAAGGGGTGCTAAGACAGGAAACCTCCACTTGCGCCCGTGGACTGGAGTTCCCTCTCGGATACGTCCGGGGGTAAGACCAGTTTTTCGGGCCGGTGCACCCTGGGATGCGGGCAAAAACTCTCCTTAGGCACTGTGTGCCTAAGGGGTCTCTTTGCCCGTATGCAAATAGCCTGTCGGGTGGACGCTCCAACGCGTGTCCCTCTGAACAGCAGAGGGCACAGCGGCGGAGCGGGCTTGCGGACGGTGAGTAATGGGTATGCTCGCCGTCCGACCAAGGACCAAGCCCGAGTCGGTGGCGCGTCGTGTTTCACGCGTCACCGACGGGGCCCCTTATGGGGCCAAATGCCTGCCGGGGTCGCGGATTTTTCTTAATCCAGGATACCGTGGCCCCGGAACGTAAAGGGCATCCGACGGAACACGGGTGGATTTTAGTCAGTAAGAGTCTGACAGTCCCTCCCGCCCCACCCAGGGCGGGAGGACTCATTTGATGATTTAGCCACCCTAAAAAAAAAAAAAAAAGAACAAGATGTAAAGTTCCTTAACCTCTACAAACTCTACCTAGGTATATAAATAGGAGTATCGTCCGTCCAGTTAAATGTTGTCTGTCAACAGTTGAAAGACGTTTATATCGTAATTCGAGGATAACATTGTTTTACAATGTAGATTTTAGCCAGGCACTCATAATGAAACGTGCTACCTGTTGTGTGGTGGATACGACTGTCTTTTATATCTACATCTCCTATTATTATCTTCCACAGCTCTCGTTCCGCGCAGTCATCAGCCTCCGCGACCGTCGCTTGAACGAGATGAAGGCGCTGCTCGGTGTGGCGGAGCCCGACAGCGCTGACCCCGCCGTCACGCGTCTGGTGGGCGCCGCCACGCGCGTGCTGCACACCACGGCGCACAGCTTCCCACTCGGGGAGGCCGAGAGGACTGTTATCAACCAGGTAAGCTTGACGAGATTGACTTGGGAAGCAATCAAACGGCGACCTCGTGGTTCAGGCCATATATGTTAGGTGTGAGGGGGGATGGGAAGCAGTCATCTCCTTCTGCGAAGGAGTAACACGTGAGTTACAGGACATCCTTCACCTCATGAAATAGACGCCAACGGGGTCCCCATAGCGGTAAACGCCTGCTGAAGACGCGGGACTGTCTTATAAGAAAGGGTGAATTTTCGTCTGTGAATGACTTAGGGTGCAATTAATCGGCGACCTCTCGGTTCAGATCATATTACGGTACGAGGGGGGATGGGAAGCAGTCATCTCCTTCTGCAAAGCAGCAATACTAGAATTACAGTAAGACGGGGTCTCCTAGGGCCATACTTCTGCTGGGGTACTACAATCTTAAAAGATCCGGGTGAATTTTTACTCAGTAAGAGTCTGACAACTCCTTCGGCTCCATTTTACCACCAGAATATGAGGAACAGAGAGCACAGCCAAAGAAAATATGAATGGATTGTGTGAGGAAAGATATGAATGTAAAAGGGAGTAAATGATGCTTTGACGTCTGACAGGAGAGAATGGAAGAAGGAAACGTTTTGCGACGATCACAAGTAGAATGGGATAAGGGCAAAAAGATGATGATGAGGAAAAGACTGGATACTCCGTTGATTAGAGGAGGTACTTCCAACTAGACGGATGTCGTGTCTGGTGGGGTGTTTGCTCAAGGAAAAATCTTGGCTTTTTATGCTCTTTTAGACCTTCATAAATTTTCTTCTCTTCATTCATAAACGTCCTTGGTGCTCTTTTTATTGTCGACTTAGTTATCTCTGCTACAGTCTTATCCATTTCCTTTGTTACCCCAGGTGGTGAGCACTCTCCGCGAGTACCCGTGCCTGTCGTCGTGCGCGGCGCTGCACGCGCTGGTGGCGGCCGCCTGCCGCGCCGCCTGGACCATCAGCCTGCACTCGCCGCCGCTGCGGATCGATACTGACTTCACACCTGGTTAGTTCATCTATTACATAACCTTTATTTTTAACCAACTTCCAAAAGGAGGAGGTTCTCAATTCGGATGTTTATACATATATATATTTTTTTATGTTTGTTCGGGCATATCTCTGTCGTTTGCCAACCGATTTGAAAAATTCTTTTTTTGTTGGAAAGGGTCCTATTAAAATTTTATCGAAATCGGACTAGCACTTTTTGAAAAATCAACAAAAACCTAAAACGTTTTTAACATTGTCTACACCGATTACTCCAAGCTTTCTGGTTCGATTTCGATGTTTTTTTTTTGTTCGATAAAGTATATCTGCCATTTGGTCCCATAAAATTTTCATTTAGTTTGGTGCAGTAGTTTTCATTTTTAGCTCATTGTGTAAGAGTACATACATGGGCGATGTTATTACCGGTGCTACGGATTACAATATTTTAGTGTACATGTAAGAAAATTATGTGTTTGACAATAATTTGGGTTGAATATTGAAACTAAAAATCTTTTCTTTCGAAAGTCGGTGACTTTCTTTTTTTATTTCATTGACTTTTTGTCACCGACTTTCGAAAGAAAAGTTTTTTTGTAGGTTATTTTGAACTTTTTTTGTGGAAAGTCGGTTACATTTTTTTTGAAAAAGTTTTTTTTTTTTCTTGCACAGCAATGAATGGCTTAACTATTGGGCCAGTTCTGCTGTCTCTGCCTTGGCATGTTGTTGTAAGCTCTTTCAGTCTTTCGTCTTCTTGTAAAGTTGCTTATCAGAATTTTAGGCTTCTGAATATTGGTAACAACTGTCAAAGATGTACTAATGACAGTTGGGACCTCCGAGGCACCGAGAAGTCTCTGCACAAAATGATTGGCCCATATACGAACCTACCACGACAAGCGTTTAATCTTAATTGGCCAAACCGTGTTACTATAACCCCTAAATGACTTATTTTGATGTCGGGACATCGCAAATGATAAAGCAATGCAACAACTGCGCAGTCGGAGTGCAGTTGAAATGCAGTCCGTCTGTCTAGTCTAAAGCCTTTAGAAACTCATGTTTCTCAGAAAATGGCTAACACGTTATGTTCCTCCTTTTCTCAAACACTTATCGTCTACAGTTCTTTTTTGTTCCTCTTTTAGCGGGTCTGCTGGCAGAAATTTCTTAAGAAATACGCAATACTTTTGTACTTTAGTATTAAACGTACCAGTTTATGGCTTAATTACTGCGCCAATTCTGCTGTCTACGTTGCTTATGGATTTAGTTCTTGTAACTTAAATTATATTCTCTTATTTTCAGTGGTCATGAACCCGGAGAAGCACGTGCGTTTCACGACGGACAGCCGCGACGGTCGCGACCGACGCTCCGACCTCATCAAGTCGTTCGTGTGGCCGGCGCTCATGGACGGCAACCGCTGCGTCTTCCGCGCTGTGGTCCTCACCTGATGGATCAGCAACGTGTCTGAACTGCTGTCCATTATTTATTACTTTTCTCTTGTTATTATCACTGATGTGATCGGAGCTCAGAGGGCAAAAGATGGTAGACAAGTGGCAAACGTTAACGAAAACGCTCTGTTGTCTTTGACAGGTTTTCAACTTTATGATCCAAAGCGTAAAGTTGAGAATCGATTAAAGATGAAAGAGCGTTTTTGTTCCTTTTTGTCGTCTTTAGATTTTCAACTTTATGATTTAAACAATAAAGTTGTCTAGGATTGCCTCCCCTGGGCTGTCAATCTGGAATCATCCATATGAACTGGTGTCTCGCCATTATCTATTATTCTTTTCTCGTTACAATCTATGTAACCTTATGTTTTTTTGTGGTCAGCTTTCAGTCTATCCGATTGTGGCCAAACATCAGTATTTTTCATTGACCGTGTTTATTCTTATAGCCTTTTGATGCATGACACAGGGTCTTTTAATGCACTCCTTTATTCAAGTGCTGCAACAAAGATTGCATTTAAGGCACTAATAAAATCTCTTACACCCGAAATCCTGATCCGTACTCTTTAACATCTTTTTAGACTCGGATTGGCAAATGCAGTCACTAATTTAGTTACAGACAAAGATCGGGATCAAGATTGCAACCGAGATACATTATTTTTCGTCGTCAGAAGGCAAAACAAAATCATCTTAAAGGTACACAAAAATAAATGTAAATTATTCTATCTAAAAATAGACCGTCGTACCACAAAAACTTTTAAACGTCTGTTGAACACTTGTCTAAAAAAATTTCAGATTATGACGTTGAAATAAGGTCCGTTTTGCAGTCACACTTTTTTTAGACAAGTGTTCAACAGATGTTTAAGTTTTTGTAGTAAGGCTGTTAATGTTGAGTTTTGGTTCTATTGTTAGTGTCTAAAATATCAAAAATGTCTTCAAGTGCGGCTGAAGGTTTTTTTTGTAGTATTGTGTTTGTTAGGTTGAAAATATTGATGATTCACTATACTCATCTAAAGAAATCATGACGTGTTTCTTGAGTCCGTGTTGATTGTTATTGTACAGTATGTAACGGGCATAACAATCAGTTTCAGTATCTTCAAGTGACGCATACATTCATAAATTATTACATGTAAGGACACACGTCATGCTATTTGACGAATTGTGTAGATTCTTTGTATTATCATCATTGAAACTTCGGAATATTTACTAAGTTTATTATTTTTTGGGTTTCCGATATTTCGGCACTGTTGCAAGCGACATTCATGATCACGAATGAACTATTTGAATGATTATTCTTTGTATTGTTATTAAATACTTTGAATAACCGTAGGTACCTATATAAATCTTATTCGTCATTGATATACATGGATAAATAATGATTCTTCTTTCTTGTACAAAATCTCTTCTTACTTCCTTAATGGTAGTTAATAAAACTAGTTTTAATAAATTATTATTATGTAACATTAACACTGAATAATAAATAATAATTTAAGCGAAAGTTATTTGTTTTATTGTGACTAACTCACACATGAATCATCGAGGTATCAGTGCGATAAGATACGAGATATTCCTGTATCTGATATAAACCGATCACTGGATCGAACGCTTCAGTATTGTGCGAAATTCAGAGCAAACATGAGTTATTCTGGTAATAATAATCCTTATGGACACTATGGGCCGCCCCCACCGCCCGGTGGCTGGCCGCCCCCGTACCAACCGCAGCAGTACCCGCCCCCACCGGACTTCGGGTACCCACCCGGCCAGTACCCGCCATCTTACTTTGTTCCTGGTACCATCATGGTCCCCGTGGCGGTACCACCGGCGCAACCACCACCACCCCCCGATTCAGGCCCGAACTCCACGTACATCACCAACTACATCTACCATGGAGAGACCACAATCACCGATACTGGTAATCAGGTACAAGTGGTAGAATCTTCTGGAGAGTACGATTGGGTGCCTACAACCGCCATGATGGCGAACTCTTTGACTGGAAGGGCCGTTGTAGGTGGACACGAAGGTTGGGATGGCAGTCCTCTCTGGGTGATCCGTTCCTGGCATAATGGAGACCTGATCCCTGGCAAGCTGTCAGTGAGACACAACTCCGCGTCAATCGTCTATGAAGGCAAGGAGATATCAGTGCAGAACATCGAAGTTTTATGTGCTAAGCCTGACGATCTCCGTTGGGTTCCTGCTTCAAATGGAAATGTCCCACCTGGAGCAGTTCCTGGTGGAAGAACGGCATCTGGAGAGACTTTATACGTTGGAAGAGCAAGGTACCAACTGTCGGTGACTCCAGGGAAGATCCATCCGAGCCACAATTCCTGCTACATCGCATTTGCTGGCCAGGAAGTGGCTCATAAGATGTACGACGTGTTGTGTAGAATCAGTTGATTCATGTGAACAATGTGGTTATGAAAATTGTGGAAATGTGATTATAGAATTAAGTGAAGAGAGTTTGTAGGTACTTGTGACTATCTGGGTCGTATATTTTTATCAACGACTTGTGTTAATCAGGCGATGTTGATAAGGCGAATGACGGCACCAATATTGAGTCGATTTGTTAGTTTTAGCGCTCCTTATCCACATAGGGTCGATCGACTATAATATTTAATGTATAAAGTTTTCACAGTCGGAAGAAAGTTAAGAACTCCTGAAGTTTTGTATTGATTTTCGTGTTTATATTTATTCAAAAACTTTGTAACTCTATAAGTTGCTATTCAAAATGTAGATCTTGAAGACTGATTGTAAGAGTATGTGCGTCAGAGGAAAATATGTAAAATAATATATTTAATACTACATCCGGTGTTAACAATAAATGAGATATCTTTCATATCATATCGTTGTTTTCTTTGTGTGCAGAAGGTGTCGATACCTGCCTATCTAATCATTTGGCATTTCAAGATTAGGTGCCTATGAAATAAGTGCCAATGATAAAGAGCAATCCAAATCACAGTCACTTATTGCGTTCAGTTTATTTAGTATTTCGCCCTTTCATCACCAGGTTTATGGCATCAGGTGGCTCTGACTGGATCGCCGGAATGGTCCTTGAACGCAAAGGGCATATGAGAGGTCAGAGATGGTTTTTAGTTAGTCGAGTTTGACACTCCCTTCGCACACTTAGAGAACGAGGACTTATTTGATGATTTTCCACCCTATAAAAAAGACACATTGACTACAATATTTACTATGGACACTTAACCTGTTACATCGTTCTCACATAATGTACCATCTCAAAATGAATGATGTAACAAAGGTTCTGTAATCATTTTAGCGATTTCAAAAGTGTTTCCATAAAATTTCTTGCCCATTCTTCTCCATAGAGATCTACGGGACTTTCACAGTAAATTATGTGTTGTGACTGGGACTGTATTACCATAACTATTTTTGAACTGTTTTTATTTTTTTGTCTTTTGACTATTTGAAAGTGCCTGTTACTGGCCTACTTGAAATAAATGCTTCGATTTTGAATGATTAAACTACGATATCAGTCAGCTGTTTCCAATGAGATCATCATCACCTCAGATCTTTTCCTCGACGTCGACTAGAAAGATGTCATATACCTACATGCGTTTTTTTTACGTGGTAACATTATCCAATGAGTCCTCAACCGTTTGCTCCACCCTGTCCGCAGGGCGATCCTCGCAATGGTGACACCCAGGCGTTTCTTCCCTCCCTATCCGACAAAGGTACCTCCCGAAACTTCCGTGTCCGGTGAGGACCTGCAATGCATCATGCGGTAGGTCAGGATGCCGTGACGCCTCTCCATCCACTCCTCAAAGAGGTGTCTTACCGCCGCGATTGCGGCGTGCCTGTCATACATATTTACAGTTCAAAATCATGACCCTTCGATTTGCTTCGCCTTAGTCGGATAAAATAACAATCATAAAAGAAATATTTCAAATGCGTACGTAGATTGATAAACTAGATAAAAATATCAATAGTACATACAATCGAGGTTGCGCCGGACGTACCTGCTTTAGTACCTACATACAGATTGTTGATGATGCTTAAATAATTAACTTATAAGTAGTACAATAAGTATGTATATCAACTCGCAGGTCGCAGTGGAACCCGAGGGAACATAAAATCGGAATACAAGTTACAAACAAAACAAAATCTAAATCTTTGCAGCCGTTTCTACGTGAAATAGTAATTAAGATCCATTCATCCATCCATTTATGACATGACATCACCTCTTCAATTGACTCTCATTCTTCACCACAACAATATTTATTCACCTATTACAAGCAATAATCACCCATAAGTCAACAACGAAAGGTATACTGTATCTGCATGCAAGACATGATAAACCAGCAGGAGATTTACAACGTTAATGAAGCACTTAAGACAGGGCTATCAGAACTTTATGACAATGGATTAAGATGTGATGTGGGTGAAAGAAGGTGTGTGATAATGTGGTGTCTAATGACTCTATTAACCTCATCAAGTTTGTGTAAGTTTCTGTGAGGTGGAGACATTGACCACTGGGAGACATCAACTCAGGAAGCTACGTGATATCTTCTCATCGAGAATCCCACAGTGTCTCAAGACAAGGGTGTTTAACCAGTGTGTGTTGCTAGTGATGACATATGGCTCTGAAACGTGGTCTCTAACTGCTGGCCTTTAGAGAGACTAAGAGTCACTCAACGAGCGATGGAAAGAGCTATGCTCGGAGTTTCTTTGCGGGATAGAATCCGGAACATGGATATGCGGCGAAGAACGAAAGTTCCACATTGCTCGTAAAATTTGCAAGTTGAAGTGGCAATGGGCAGGCCACATCGGTCGTAGAACTGACAACCGATGGGGAAGAAAAGTTCTCGAGTGGCGACCACGGACCGGAAGACGCAGCGTAGGCAGGCCTCCCACTAGATGGACCGACGACATCGTGAAGGTCGCGGGCAACCGATGGATGCAAGTGGCGAATTGTCGTTCGGCGTGGCGGTCTAAGGGGGAGGCCTATGTTCAGCAGTGGACGTCTTCCGGCTGATGATGATGATGAGACATCAGCTGTTATTGAAACCAGTAAGCAGTATGGTCCATTATTGCCCACTAAAAACTACATTAGACACAGAATTACTAAGTCAGCCACGAATCAAATAAATTGATCGATCAGCAAAACTGTCTAAAAATAGGCCATAAGCCAAGGTGTAGTCGATGGAGTCCTACACTGTGGGGCTCCTATTTGAGGCCGTCAGCGCAAAAGTGGCCTAACCCACAATTTTTCATATTCGTACTTATCTATTGCAATTTATTTAAAATATAATTAATTTTCATGCAAAACCGGCCTATCCCTATTTTCATCCATGGATAGCAGATGGCGTTGTAAACACTCTTTTTGCGTCCAATTTTTTTGCCTGCGACGCAGTGTAAAAGTGGCCTAACCCAACAAATTTTTAGTAAGTGGACATTCGTACATGATTTGTGAGTAAGATTTTGGTCTAGTAGAAAAACAAAAACTTTTTTAAAAACATTTATGTTCCTCAAGATTGGAATCAAGTGATTTTGGCTGCCCGGAAAAAAGACCATTCATAATCACTAATATGACAAAAGTTTTTTTTTTTCCTACTCAGTCACTTCTAAGAAACATAACAAACAGAAAAGTTTCTAAGCAAGCTCTTTGTAAGCAAGGGTTTACCCGCTTGCTTGCTTGTTGAGTGGCTAAAAATGTAATGGTTAATGTTTCATGAAAAGCATCCATTCAAGTTTTTTTTTTTTAAGGACTCCAATAATATTGATGTTCTATTTGAAGAGTTTGATTTGAAGAAACTCAATTCTGTTTCCATCCATAACTTAAATATTTTATATTCTGATGGTCATGTCGTAAGTGATAAGAAAAAGAAAGATTTAATGGACTTATTACATTTTATACTACCTGTAAATCATTGTTTTTAAAATGAGTTAAAGACATCAGCAACTGAAATTGATAATATTTTCAATGATGAACCTATTGATGACTAGTATAAATTCTCTTTCAAGTAGGTACTGTTTAAATTAAAATGTGATTTTCTATTAATTTTAAGAATAAAAAGGTGATTTCATTTACATTTTCATATTTTTTTTGGCCTAACCTTCTGGATATTAGGGAAAATATATAGTTACTTTACATGCAAAGGTGGCCTATACCACAAAAAAATATTAATTTGTGATTATTTTCAAAAATAATCTTCTTCCTCACAAAGAATGTACCATAGTAACTAAATAAAATACACTTGGAAATTAAATTCAAGTATAATATAATTACTATGTATTCAATTTAATTTCACGAAAATTCAAATCTCATTATCTCCATACTAACTATGTTAAGCTTAGGCCACTTTTGCGCTGACGGCCTCATTTATGTCTGCAGTGGTTAAAGGAACCTAACCAAACTGAACTTCGGGGTGACTTCAAAACTGAAAATGTTGCTGAGTTGTAATATTCGTGGCTGAGTTATAATTTTGAGCATAGTTTATTATTTCCCTAAGCAATATTCCTAATGATTCACTTCGTGTATTTCTAGCAACGTCATTGGCTATTCTTCTATTATTCTTTCACGAAGTCAATCATTAGGAATATTGCTTAATGTGGCCGTTTTAGACTCGCTTCATTGGATCTAGATTAGCTTACATTAAAGCTAGACTTCTTTTCTTAGACGAGTCAGTTTTGAAATTCTGGACTCAGATAATGCTTTTCATTCTTCAAAAATGAATCCTGAAATGCTGTCCTTATTTTTAGCTACGAAAAAAAGAAGGACGTTCTTTAAGAACTACAAGTAGTTGTTCCGTCCCTGGGTGATTGTGTATGTAAGTTGGAATGTTTTTAAACGCACCCACAAAACTGGAGCAATTCCTAGAGAGGGGCAAAGTTTTTATAAAGAAAAAAGAGAAGTAAACTATGACACAGAAGGAGTAAATTATTACATCCTCAATCGTCAAGAATGGTCAGATTAATTCGTATCATGCAGTACAATGATATCTTATCTATCCTTATCTGCCCATTATTCACAAATGATAACAAGCGCAACAATATTAGAACAAAGACGCTTAACACTAGAAAGCAGGATAATGGATAGAGTATTAGAAATTATCTCAATGGATTGGCAAATGGAAATTAGAGCACTTCGATGAACTTGGCACTTGTTATTATTGTTCTCGGCTCCTTATCAGCCTCGCCAAGGGCTCAGCTGACAATTTCGTCTCGAATGTAATAATAAACTTTCCTCATATTTTATCGAAATGTACTATTTCCGGTCTCCAAAAAATTTCATTATTGTTAACAAAAGCACAGGTTTTGCAGATATCGTGTGAGGGTTTGGGCGCAAAAAGCCTAATTCGCAAAAGGACAAGTTCTCAAAATGGCAAATTCTCAAAAAGCCTGATTTTCAAAATGGAGAATTCTCGAAAAGCCTAATTCTCAAAAATGTCATGTTGAGAATTAGGCTTTTGCGTCTAAGTCGTGTGTGGACTATAACGAATATTAAATAGATACTCCCCTCCCTACCCAGACAGAATCGAACCTCAACACTCCGCAACACATCACAACTTCAACCATGGCTGATGACCAATCAAGTTAATTGCTGGCAATACATTTGTCTCACGACTCTGTCGTACGAGGGTCAGCAGGGAGGCCGGTCGTCTCCAGTTTAATTACGATAGAGATAGATTTATTTAAGTTAAAGTGAGTGTGAGTGAAACGGATGGTTTACTGAAACATTATTTAGTGTTTGTTATGTTGTGATTTTAAAACACGTGTTTTGTTTCTTTGTGAGTATGGAAGATTTTTTATTTATTCTTATTATTGTAATTGATCAGACCAAGCGGTTGGACCACGGGCAATAAACGCACTTATTGTTTGTTTTTTTCTGCTATCCGTACGTAAGAAAGTATCGTGGCGAATTTACAATAAGATAAATAATTATTTTGAAAATATTCTAAACAAAATAGAATCGTGGCAAATTTACACATACGTTTTTTCGTGGCGAATTAACTTTATGGCAAACTTACCCATACAAATATACCCATTCAAAGTATGTGCGCAAAAAAAAATATTAATTAGTTTTATGTTCACGGATGGGTGGGTTTTAAAAACTACCTGTATTTTTGTCTTTAAATGCTGATTTACATTGATCCACCTTAGTTGGATCCAGCGTCATTGTATTGAAAAAAAAACGTGCTGTTTTCCGATCCAGCTCTGCATACTGGATCGAAGCGTGTTTAATGAATCTAGTTCCAACTCACCTCAGTGATCCAGCTGTTCGATGATGTAAATCAGCCTTGAAACCTCAAGGTCTTAAAAAAATTCACGTGTTAGAAGTTGGTGCATTTATTTTTATTTATTCTATAGTTAGAGATGAAAAAGTTGACAATTGGATAATTGAAACTATTGACCGATAACTCCAAATATATACCTATATTTAGTCTAAAAAAAAATACACTTTATTTTGGGCTGAAAACACGAATAACATTCAAACAACTGTAAAATTACATTTTAGCTCTCTTGTAGATAGTAAGACAGTTGAGTTAACTAATAAGATACGTCACAATTTTCTTCCTTTTGTAAGGATTTCGTTTGTAAATGACATACAGTCAAAAACATAAGGAAGAATCGCATATTGAAAGCTTATGAACAGTAAATCACATCAATATAAGAAGTCGTCTCCTAATGACAGATTATGGACAGACATGAGAGGAAGTACAAGAGACTGGAAGAGCTAGATGAGGAGGGAGTGGTGACGCTGCTGGAGCGGTGGGACCTGGACGACTTCGTGGAGTTCGCCAGGGAGAAGCAGCTGGATGGGAGGAAGTTGTTTGTGAGTTAACTATACTTCTCTTATCATTTCTGTCAGGTCATGTCTTAATCTGGGGGTAGGAGTTGTGCTACTAAAGATGGTGATTATTTCTAGATATGAATTAAAGTAACCGATAGTACAGACGCCAGCACATCAAGCCACCACAATTTGTCAGATTTCTGTAATAGATTTTCAACTTTATCACAAAACAAGAAGGTTCACGTTCGATTGGCAAAAGTTTACCGATTCGGGTAGGTAGACCTGCTGGCGTCTTTACATTACATACCCTTTGTCTTAAGCTTCGTCATCATACAGATGAGGGATGATCCGATTAGATGAGATTTGAGTTTAATTCTCTAATTTTAACTTTTAATAACTTAAAGAAAGTATAAAAAACATTCAACACAATAATTTCTACAAAATACACGCTTCTCGCCTGATACTGATGAATACTAAGATCTTTCAAACGAAACAATGAATGAATTTATTAATGCAATGAGAAAAGAAAAAGAAGAATTTGAATGAGTTGTTGTGTTAAATGATACTGTGACGTCTGATAGGGGAGAATGGAAGAAGAAAACGTGTTGCGCCGACCCCAAATAGAATGGGATAAGGGCAGGAAGAAGAAGAAGAAGAGAATGAGTTGTTTTCATTAATAGACAGAGTGACGAAGCCGGGGCGGGTCGCTAGTTATATGACATAATAGAACAATTTTAGTTCCATTCATATAATAGGTAACTAATGGAACAGGTTATTACCGGTAATAAACATCTAAACGTTAACAATAACAATATAAGAATACAAATGTGTGCGACGTCCATGACACATGAAATACGAGTACAATACGAAATGAGTAGTAATTAACCTTATCACTTGGGCAGGGGCTGATTACATTAATAAAGACTAGACTTAATATGAATTAGTTGAAGAGATGTATAATATCACCACGTAGTCCGTAGTAGACCAGCTACTAGATTAAACACTTGACAGTGACCCGGGACGACTGACTGACTGATGCCAAGGGTAACAAGGTTAAAATCAAAATAATTTGTCACCGACGAGAAACTCTTGAGTTTAATATTTATTTATATCTGAGATTACTTACAAAACCAGTTAGTTACAGGAGAGCATTTTTAATGAACTAACGTTAAACCAATTTTCAGGACGTCAGCGAAGGCATTGTTAAGTTATGGCGACCGAAAGCAAACGCTAAGAAATTCATGACATTCATCGAAGATATGAAACTGAATCCCAACAAATATTTAGAAAACAAAGACAATAACGCAACAATGGAAAAACAAGACTACAAAGAAAAAACAATAACAGGCGACATTCAAACAGAAATTACGAATACAGAGCAAAATGATGTAGACTGCCAGTATCAAACAGTAACTCATAGGAGAAAGGAAGAAAATGTGCACGCGAGCACACACTCAATGAGCACAGTGGAAGAATTGATAAGAAGGATAGTACCAGCAAAAAGTTTCCTATACAGAAACCAACAAAGTGCGGAAAGAACACCATCATACCTGCCCATGGATGGTGGAGCTCCTAAAAAGAAGAAATTATTCAGACTAAGCTCATATGAATACCCATTCTTCGACTTAAGAGCCAGATTTTCCAGACAAGAGAGTTCAAACGACAGAGGATATTACGCCATGAAGAGAAACAGCAGGTACTACATAGCTAGGACTTATAAGAAACCTGAATCAAAACCTAAATATAAATCACTTTCTACTCCTGAAGAGTTGAGTGAAAAATATCCTGAAGATCATTTTTACGAAGACTTGTGTTACAATGAGGTAGAAAAAGAAAAGACAGTAGAAGCAAGAGTACCTAGTGTGAAACCTTGTATAGTGAAGATCCAAGAACTGTTCCACTCCTTCAAAGTGCCGTTCTTTAAGAAACATGAGATGATAGAAGAAAGGAAGGTAGAGACGGTGGAGAGTGAGAAATCTTCAAATATTTATGAGAACAGTGACTGTGTCGTTAATATGTATGACTCGGTACATGTTAATAGACAATCTGGTGATGGCAGCGAAGTTAAAGATCAAGTAAGTGCAAACTATTAACTATTATTAAGAACTAAAGTCTGTATGTTCTAGTAATATAATTATCACATTTTGCAAGATGTTGAACTAGCCAGTAAGTGAAAGGGATTTCCAATAAAATCAGGTTTATATTTTTATGCAGTACAGTTGTTGTCTGAATCTTCGTTTTCTTTTCGAGGCTTTGGCTATCCTTTGGTGTTCTGAAGTTTCCTACTTGCTTTACTAAACAGTTCTAAGTTTGAACTCGTGTTTTTTTAATCTATTTTATTATGGTGTTCCAAAATATATAGTAGACCAAACTCTTCTTAGTTTTTACAATGCTGATCCCAGCTAAGTAGGGAAAAGGCTACCAAGATAATAGATATGCAGATGATGAAGAAAGTAGTCTTAATACGCTAACAATTGTGTTTTTCATAGCAAACGAAGTTACCAGTAGAGGAGTACCTGGAACCAGTCCAGCTGAACAAAGACTATTGTGACGTTAACTACCGGCGGGAAAAGGAGGAGTCACTCCTAGGATACATTCTCAGCATTTTTGAGAATCGGTTCGGGATTCGAAGAGGTAAGTTATTAAAATGGGTTGGAAATATTTAGTGGTACATAGGCCTCGTTAAAAGATTGAAAGGTTTCTATGGAACACGGGACCGTGTCTGTGAAGTGACCCTGAAAGGGCTTCTGAAGGACAAGGGTGAATTTGATGAACCCAAAAATTAAAAACGTTTCCTATGGAGTAGAACTAGAAATGCATAGATATGATTGTAATATCAATGAGGGTTTTCGTCTTTCTGCCGTAGTTCCGTGTTACTTTAGATCGAAGACAATATTATACTCGTAAGACAACTAAATTTTGAACGATGTAACAATTTTTAAGTATTTGGTAATCATTCAAATCGCAGTACAGAGGCCATAGCATAAATTCTACGTATTTGGAAGCCGTACTTGAAGTATTACGACGTAAATTGTATGGAAAATGAAAGGCGCAGTGTTTGAGCAATGGGTATATTTGTATGACCTACAATTAGTTGTTCCGGGTCTGGGTCTATGTGTGTTTGTATGTTTGTTAACGCACACACGATACAGGACAAATTTCTAGTGTGGGGCAAAGACGTTTTTATTAAAATAAAATGTAGGAACTAATTTTATCTCGTGGAGGAGCTCGTGGCTAAATAACCATCTGTCGTAGCGAGTTTCCTCCGTGCCTCGGAAAGCATGTAAAGCCGTTGGTTCCGGCTGTCATTTGTAGATCTTTGACAGTCGTTACTGTTAGTCAGAAGCTCATAAGTCTGACAACCAGTCTTACCATGGGGTTTCGTATTGTTACTGGGTTGTGGAGGTCCGATAGGCAGTCGCTCCATGTAAAATACTGATATTCAGCTGCATCTGGTTTGACTGGAAGCCGACCCTAATATAGTTGGGAAAAGTCTAGGCCGATGATGGGGACTAATTTTATCCCCGTTTACTTTACGTCACAAAAACGTGTAAATTTGTGTGTGCGTTTTAACTCGCGTTAAAACCTCTGTTTATAAACAAGCTAATATCGAAATCCTGTGCTCAATATATACTGTAGTACCTATACACCAATAATTTCATTGACTCATTTCACCAATTGACCTTGTCTCAATGCACCTCCTTAATTGCCACTTGCACGACTAATATAAGGACACTGGGGGGCCTCATTTAAAAAGAAATTGCGACAGGAGTTCGTATCGTGTGTCAACTGTGACTTTAATTCGTCCTTTCTGATTGACAATGTGCACAGAACTACATAAATAATGCAAAAAATGCATTGTTATATCGTGGTAAAATCATCAAATGAATTCTCCCCCGGCAGGGCGGGATGGACTGTTGACTCCATGTTGACTCGTACTGACTAAAATCCACGGTGTCCTTCTAGGCAAGCGTGCACTCTTGACTTAAAGATCAAGGGTGTAACTATCTATGTATCTACAGCAGGGGCTGCTATCTATAGCAGGCCCCTATTTGGCGACCCCTGCTAACAATGTATATACAGGGTTATTTGAAAAACACCAACTACCTCTTAAGAGGTCATTCCACTCATTATAATGAACAACTTTTACAATGGGACCAAACCTGAAATCACGAAAAAAATCAGCTGTTCCGTACTTTATGTTCGCATAACTCGTCAAAATGTAGGAAACACCCGATTTTTTTTTCACGATTTCGGGTTTGGTTCCATAGTAAAAGTTGTTCATTATAATGAGTGGAATGACCTCTTAAGAGGTTGTTGGTGTTTTTCAAATAACCCTGTAACAGAGAGGTATTTAACCTCTTCTGTTCCCTCAACCTCTTTACTTTAAGATCTATTTATTGTTTTAATATTTTTTAAAAATTCATATTTGAATTTACGTTCTGTCATTGCGTCACTGTCTTTCCGGCTTCCTCTCGGAGGACGATGTCACCGTGGGCGACATCACGGTGCGCGATTTGAACCCTGGACCCATGGTCGGCCTCGCCTTCGTGGCTGCCAATTTCGACGGTATCCTCGGCACAGCGTGTAGCAGCATCTCGGTGGACGGCCTGTTAGCCCTGCTCTACCCCTGAAGGTGGCGAAACGCTACAACCCTGTATAGCAGGGGTCCAAATAGCGGACCGCGGTCCGCATCCGGACCGCCGGCGCAGCGCCGACTCATTTTGTGCGGACCGCGAGAACACAGTTACTAGCATCTTGCATCATAATTATTTAATAATCGATATAATCGATTTCCTAGAGAACACGTGTGCTAATCGCGATCGTCGACTGTCGTAGTTCCTGAGATTAATGCGTTCAAACAAACAAACAAACTCGTAAGTATAGATGCTGCTATATTAGTAACAGTATGTCTGTTGGTAGGTAGACGATTAATATTAATGACAATACTGTTCCCTAGTAAGTACTTTCTCATCGCTTTTTTGTTCATTTATTTCCTGAACAGCATGTGTCGTGTCGACGCCATGTGTGTAGGGATGGGACGTTGTGGCGTTATATCGATAATTAAGAATCCTTAAAATATCGATACTTAGCATTGTAAGTTGTGTGTATTTGCACAAATACCTAAATCAAATTTTGGGGGATATGATTTTTATAAGTAGAGCAAAGATTTTTAAGAATCTAAAAGGGTAAATAAGTGCAGGGTTTTAAAATTGATTGTGAAAAAATGTTGTACAGACGCTAGCAGGAACCTACCTGAATCTGTCAAATTTTACCAATCAAAATAATTAATAATGTTATAGAAACAACAAATAATAGAAAGAAAGAGAAAGAAGACAAGGTTGAAAATCTACTCAAGAAATTTGACAGATTGAGGTATGTTGATGTACTAGTTTTACAAACTTTAAAAAATGTATCGATATCGAAAACGTCCTTACGCATTAATTGTACACATAGTACCATTTGCATAATATACAATAATATAAAAAATCAATCAAAATGTCCGTTTGTTGAAAGTAATACTTTTCAATTGATTTCAAAACATATTTAAATGGACGACGAGAAATAAAACTAGCTATCAATCGGAGTACAGTTAGATAACACATTTTTTTTAAACAGTAGATAGTAGGTAATTATAGTATCTATGTATCAACAGCATAGTATTATATTATTTACAAGAAATAACAGCTAACTGACCGCCTCAAAATTCTTACCGAAAGTACCAGGCTGACAGTTAACACCAGGAGCTATGTCCCACAATCGACACACAGATGTCACCATCTCAAGCGCTACCGGGTATTCAAGCTAGTGTTGACAAAAACAATAAAAAAAGCTCTGGTGGTGTGGAACAATTATTATTTGTTTACTCCTTATTAGTGCGGCGGGTCTGACACCCGACCCTATCGAGCTGGGTTGGGCAACTTTCTGTTTTAAATAAAGTTAATTAAAAAGTGTAATTAATAAGTGTGAATTTGAGTGAAAAGTGCTTTCAGTGGAGGGGTTAATGAACTGTTCGTCCATTGCTGATGTAATGGCATAGGTTACGAAATAATCAGGTCATCATATCGATCGTAGTTATTAGATTTTTTGGCAGAACAAGACGTCCAAATAAAATAGTGATAACGAGTAGTTTCGTCTCTGACCCAAGAATTGATTTATACAATTATACATACATACTTTTTTTTTTTTTTTTTTGCGTGGTAAAATCATCAAATGAGTCCTCCCACCCCGGGCAGGGCGGGAGGGACTGTCAGACTTGTACTGACTAAAATCCACGGTGTCCTTCAGTAGCCCTTTATGTTCTGGGGTCACGGTAATGAGATAAGTCCCGCGACCCCGGCAGGCTTTGGCCCTCTAGAGAGGGGGCCCCGCCATTATGCTGACGCTCTTTGAGGCGCGCGTGGAACACAACGCGCCGTCGACCCGGGCATGGTCCATGGTCGGGCTGCGAGTTGCCCTTTACTCGCCGCCCGCCTCCTCCTTTGCGAGCATGACTGCTTCGCAGAAGGAGGCGACCGCTTCCCACTCCGTCTCGCCCCGCAGCATGGCCGCGACCAATGCCGGGCGCGAGAGGTCTCCGCCTATCGCCGCCGTGAGGACACGTCGGTGCTCTGCCCAAGCGGGGCAGTCTTGCACCGTATGCTCTACTGTGTCCTCCGGGCGATCTTCGCAGTGGTGACACCCAGGCGTTTCCTCCTTTCTCCTCAGACACAGGTACCTCCCGAAACTTCCGTGTCCGTATACATACATACTTAGACTTTATTTAACACCGATAATAATACACCAACCAGCATTAAAACTTTTTCTCTCGAGTTGAAATGATATGATTGCAAATACTCGTATCTTAGCGAGACGTTCGGTTGGTAAAGCAGGTTTGATTCCGGAGCCAAATATTAAAAAAGAAGTTGCCTCATACTAGGAACTTCTCCTATCGTAGATGCGTTTATAAACATAATACCACTTATACAAACGCGCGGACCCGGAACAACTACTTGTATACTATATAAATATTTGTTCCGTGCGGAGATCGAACCCGCGACACGAATCATAGCAGTTGGTCACTCAGGAATTGCGCCAACCTGCCGTCGGTCGTCCCCGTTTCCTCTGTAAAATTATGCCAGAACACTAACATCTAACTTTTATATTCGTACCTTACAATAACCTCATCATAAACGGTTCCATTGTTTTTATTATGATCACAGCTTTAACATTGTTTATTACACGTCTACCAATTGTATTATCTTTTATGACTTTCCTCAGAGAGTTAAAAGGTAACTTTTGTAGTTGTGTTTTTTAAAACTTCGCCCCCTTTTTAGGGTTCCGTAGCCAAATGGCAAAAACGGAACCCTTATAGATTCGTCATGTCTGTCTGTCTGTCTGTCCGTCCGTATGTCACAGCCACTTTTTGTCGGAAGTAGAACTATCCTGTTGAAACTTGGTAGGTAGATGTATTATGTGAACCGCATTAGGATTTTCACACAAAAATAAAAACAAAACAAATTTTGGGAGTGCCCCTCAAAATTTGTTTTGTTTTTGGATGGATAGGTCTTTAAAAATGATATTGAGGTTACTAGTTTCATTTTTTTCTAAACTGAACAGTTTGCACGAGAGACACTTCCAAAGTGGTAAAATGTGTCCCCCCCCCCCCTGTAGCTTCTAAAATAAGAGAACCATAAAACTAAAAAAAATACATAATGTAGACCTCAACAAAAACTTCCAACGATGAGATACAGTTAATAGTTTTTAAAACCGCAAATATAACTTTGCCATTCATACAAACACTATGAAAAACAAAGTTATTTTTATTGTTTATGTATATTACTTACTTATCTCAATATAATTATATCCCTAATCTATGCTTGCTATACTACGGAACCCTTCATAGGCGAGTCCAACTCGCACTTGGCCGGTTTTCCTTTTGTTCTACATTTACAATCATTTAAACTCACATTCACAAACAGCCAGACCTGGAACAACTACTTGCATTCATGTTATACAAATATTAGTTACGTGCGGGAATCGAACCCGCGTCACGCTGTACAGAAGTCAATCGCTCAGCCATTTACTGTGTAAACCGCAAAAAAACAATGGAATATTCTATTCTATTGCATCCCAATTCTTCACTTTCCCGTTTTATCAACTAAACAAAATATCATCACAAAAGTGCCGTAACACCACTATTTTCATTTTCATACCTTGAGTCTCGACTACATGCCGTTTCCTCACTTTTCCATTTCATCAACTAAACAAAATTAGAAGCAGAACAATTTTATCGCAGTTCAAATTATGATTCTGTTAAAATGGCCTTCTTGATCCCGAGATCTGAATACTAGGAGAACTTACTACTCCTAATTGAATAGTGACAAACTACTTTTGAACCGTCTGAGACACTGAGTCATGTCTGACTCACGGGTGTATCATTACAATTGATTCTAATTGGATGTGACACGTTAGCTCATACACACTTTTAGAACTTATGGCTTGCTTTGTAAGTTTGACATCCGTTATAGATCCTTCAATTTCCATGTTTTTATCTTTTTTCATGATTTCTACCATTTGGTGGCCTTTTTGTCGGGATGAAAGATACCATAAGTCGGTTTCTGTACACTTGACAACTTTTACATGAAGGATGATCGATTCAGTGGTTTGTGCGTGGAAAAGTAACAAAAACAAACTTACTTTCGCATTAATAATATTAGTTAGGATACAAACAAACATTGTACAAAAGCCAGCACATCAATCTACCTTTATATTTTCAGCCTTATCAGAATAGTGGAAGGTTAACATTCGATTGGTAAAATTTGACAAATTCGGGTAGGAAGACCTGCTGGCTGACTTTGTAGTCGTTACTAAGCCAAAGCCAAGCCTAAGTCAGTGCTTGGGGACGTCAAATGTCAATAATTTTCATGGAAATTTCTGACTTTTGACGTCCCCAAGCACTGACTTAGGCTCGGCTTTGGCTTAGTAACGACTATTTATCTAGAGGCCTTTATCATGAGTTTTCAGTTATTGTGACGTAAAGTACATAAACTGGAACTTAGACATTTTCAATTGACAAATTTCAAGGAAAAATTATTTCCTTCTTCGTACACCAGAGGCGCTGTTCCATTTTTCCATACAAGAAACGCTGTACACTGGAAAGACGGTGTAAAGTAAAATAGTGAAAATTCGTGATAAGGGCTCAGACCTGACTGTTTGTCTATGTGATTTTAAAACAAAAAATACTTAGTCAAAGTCCTATGATTTAAAAAATTCAACCCTCTGTATTAGTACTTGAAACTACGTTATGACAGCGGCTTTACTTGCAAAAAATCTGTAAATATTCCAATGGATGAAACGATAATCTCTGACATAATTGTGCTTATAAAAAAGACAATAAGGAAGTTATGGCCACAATAAAACAAATTCATCTATTACCATACTATTGACATACAAGATAACTTATTATACATAAACCTTTTTAGTAGATAACGATGATAGGATCAAATTAGGCGAGGTGAAAGCCTCATGGAGTGGTAGTGTGGTAACAATGTGCTGGTGGATTAAAGTGAGCGTGCCTCTAATGTATAACCTGGGAGCCAGGATTGGGAACAGTGTAGTGGACTTGTTCTACGATATAGTGCACTGTTTCACGGATGTGGTTGCAGGTACAGTACAACATATTTTATGCTAGTATTGTAAAAAGAGAAGTGAAGAAGAATGCGAATATTCGTTACATCACTAATAGGTATGTTGTAACATGCTTACTATAGCTTCTTTGGAAGTGATTTTTGTGAAATGCAGGGAAGTGAAACAGGATTCGTTGAACTTAAATGGGTGACAGTAAGCACACAGTAAAGGTAGGGACAAACTGAACCCACGTACGCAACGTATGCAACGCGTTATTAAATCTAAACGGTTGAATTTGTATGCCTAGAAACACACTTATCAGTTACAGTATTGCGTATGATAAGTGTGTTTTTATGCATACAAATTCAACCGTTTAGATTTAATAACGCGTTGCATACGTTGCGTACGTGGGCTCAGTTTGTCCCTACCTTAAGTCCGTGCGCTTAATGGGAAATTTAAACTGACAGTCAGTTTGCAGTTGACTTTGGATAGGTAGGGTACCTTACCCCAACCAAACCACTGCACCCCAATGAAACTGGAAAGTCGAAACTTTAACTCGTAACTCGTTACTCGAATACCGAAACTCGAAACTCGTTATTCGAAACTCGTAACTCGAATATCGACACTCGAAAGTTGAAACTCTAAACTCGTAACTTGAAAGTAGAAGTTCGAAACTCGAAACTCAAAACTTGTAACTCGAATATTTAATATCGAGATTCGAAATTGGAAAATTGAAACTCGTTACTGTTACTCGTAACTCCAAACATGAAAGTTGAAAGTCGAATCTCGAATATCGAAATCCGATTATCGAAACTCGTAACTCACTCATAACTTGTAATATTATTATTATACCTTGATTATCAAAAATCGAAAGTCGAATCTTGAAACTCGTAACTCGAAACTCGTCGAGTTGAGACGTTGCTGAACCTGTGCGGTCCTTACAAGATCTTTACTCAAGTCCCCGCCAAGTCGATCTTTATTTTCCACTCTATACTAACCTGCATATATTCTTAACGCTCTCATCATTATTCTCCAGAAACCAACGACGACCAGCCATCCGAGGACTCAGAGGCAGGCTCCCACAAGACTGCGGCCACACCGAGCGATGAGGCCGTGCGTAAGTGGCCGGATGGCCGCAAGTCAGCCACGAACATGGCCGACAGACCGCTGCCTGTGCCAGTGGAAAATGAGCCTTATTATATGAACGTGGACAGGGCGGAGGCGCAGAATTTGTTGCGGGGTCAGCCCGATGGCACGTTTATATTGAGGCCGTCGAGTCAGGTGGGGGTAGTTTTTTTGAAGTAGGTAGTTTTCTTTTGTACTGATTCTATGATCTATAGTGGTCGTAGCAATACTCCACGAGGTTCAGAGTTCAATCTTCAGGTTAGACAGCTATTGTTTTGTGACTAGGACTGTAGCGTAGGTCCATTAATTTTTAGTCTTTATTTTTTAAGAACTCAAAAGTGCCTGTAGCTGGCCTACTAGAAATAAATGATTTCATTTTGCTTCAGGCCATAGTTTCTTTTCTTTTAAAGTCCATAAGATACTATAATGAGCCTTTTGGAGAAAGAACTATTTATTGTAGCTTAAAGTTGATTTGCATAACAGTCGGCACACATGTCTGTAAACCTCATTTTGAGGATTCCAATGCTCCAGGTAACATAACACTACTTACTTGATCTTTTTTTTTCAAATTTCAGCCAGACCACGCTTACACCCTCAGCGTATCCTGCGCAAACGCAGTGCACAACGTGGGGGTGCGCCGGCGGCCGGACGGTCGGCTCGCGCTCGGCTTCCCTCGGCGCGGCGAGCAGAGCTTCGCGAGTGTGACGTCACTGCTGCGCCACCATCGCAAGAGGAGGCTACTGCTGGTCGCTGGTGGTGACGTCATAGGCGCCACCACGTTGAATGAGACTCCTCATTACTATCAGAGTCCTAGTAGTATTCCTGTGCCGGTTGCTATTAACTAATTAAGATTGTGGCGTCTTCAACCCTAAACCTTAATGCGATTGCTATTAAATTAAGATGATGGACGATGATGGTCTATTGGTACCGCCTTCGACTACGACGTGACGTAAATGAGTGACGAGAGGAGGCAGTGAGCGGAATATATCAACGGATATTGTACAAGCCAACACGACTTTACTGTAAGAGTGGACTGTAAAGCAAGGGCAAGCCGCCGTGCACCCGGCGGCATTCGAAGCCGTTGGCTTTGCCACACAAAGGGTGTGCCGGCGGGTTACGCGGGTTGCCGGCGTCAGTTCGTTCCTGGCATTCAAGCGGCATTCTATATGGCTGTCACAACCGGAATGATGCTTGGCAGCTTTGCGCGGCATAAGCGGCATAAGCGGCGCGGGCAGCATTGCCGCCGGCACTGTGTGTAGTAGCCTTTACAGGTAACATATACACATATATCTGTTCTGCCTGTTCCTAAAAATTAACAGGTCCAAAAACCTGTTACAAAATAACAGTCTGTTATTTCATACTATGTGGAAGCCATGAACAGCTAACATAATAATTTACAGCAAAGACATAATTATTAAGTTGTCCGCACCGAGCCTTCCCTTATTTGCCAATGAGAAAAAAAAGTGATGATCGTTACAGGACGTTCCAGAGTGCAAAAGTCTTTTATCTTATTCTAGCAAAGGGTGTAGATAAGTCAAAATTTAATAAAGTTAAGACGATCATAAAATTGTTTTGTTATCTCGTGGAAGTCATGGAACAGGAACTGTTCTTTCAGTTTGTATGTTATAGTTACAGTCTGCTATTTTTAAGATATCTGTTTTATATACCTGAGGCCTTACCACGAGCTCTTAACGAGATCCAGTTTAGGCTGTGGGAAAGAGACAGAACTGTACAAGTCGTCTACCGCCATCTCGTTCCCTGAACGTAAATGTGTGATAGTTACTTTACATAATTATAATAAAAAGTATTTGCCTATTCAAGGCTTCTGCAGCACTAAAATTAAGAAGAATATCGTAGCATTTTATACCAAAGAAGTAATTATAGTATTTAATTAACAAAATTTTTGAATTTGTGCACTATATTAAATATGTTCTAATTTATTTTTTGTTTATTCGGTTGAATCTTTGTGTTATAATAATAAAGAACTTAATCAATCATCAATTTCTGGTACTGACTTCAATGTTAAGGTGACTTTAATCATTATTTTTTGTGCCATAACTGGAGTGTTGCTTCAAATATGTGTAAAAATAAAACTATGTACAAGTTTATGTTATTAATACACATTTTTCCCACCACTTAATTGTTTTATTTTGCGTCTACCAACGCAACATTAAAAGTTAAAATAAAAAAAAAATTAATAGATTTAAAAAAAATCTAAAAACCCACGTTTTTAAATGTCCTAAAAAGAAGAAAATAACCCTACGGGGCTGAGAGAGGGGCCACTCAAAACGTGGGGGCGTATATTATACAGGGTGTAAGGGACAGCCCTCCACAAATTTACAGAGTGCATTCAGCTCCTTATTCTGAATCATATTCCAGTGAAAATTCTCTCAGGAAAATTTCCATTTTTTTTTTCGTTTTTCCAGTTCAGATAGCTTTATTTCAATGTATAATTACATTCTCTGTACGCAGAACTACATTAATGTAAATAACACAGCTAAAATACAAAAAAATGCAATGGATGTAATTATGTTCCTTCCTTAAACAAATAATATAATTATGTTCCTCACGAATTACATCCAGCAATATTATGTCTCAAATTGTACTTGTTAACGTTTTCTTTAATAGTCTATAACACTGACATAATTTATTATTATGAATATTGTACACCTTAAGGGTATGTTACAGTGATACAATTATAAAAATTTGTAAGAACTGCCTTTTAACCTGTGACAAACAATAAATGAATTTGAATTTGAATTTGAATTTGATGTTGAAATCCCCTAAAGAACGACGCATGAAATCAGCTGTTCAATTTCTACCTATCTAGAGTTTTTTGAACTCACCGCGCCGTATACCTACTATGCGTCCCTTTCTTTTGGATCATAGGCGCCGCCCCGCCTAGCGCGGCCTCCGCGTTTGCACAATTGCAACAGTATTGCCAACTTTTAGAACTCAATTATTAAACGAAAATGTTAGAACTAACTTGATTCATCTTTACATTCATAATTACATTGATAAGATTTTCATTGATCAATCAATGAAATCTTGTCGTGAACCTAATTTGAATAAAAAAATAATACGGATAAGACTAGTTTTATTTTTAAAGCATTTACAAAAACTACCTAATTTATTAATTGGTTGTTCTTTTCAAGCGATCACTGGCTAGTTTTTAAGCCACGTAACAGGTTTTTACATGGCTTCACAATAGCCACTGATTGATAGTCGAGCCGGGAATTGAAAAAAAGCCCCCTGGAATGGAAGCCATGCTTTTTATCACACTGCACTTTCATTATTCTTAATTTACTAAACAATTAAATTGGAATTAAACTGATGTAATCAATTAATCTACAAAAAATAACAGAATGATAACTTTAGGTAATTTAGGATCAAGCATAATTATTATTTAATTTTTTTGCACGAAATGTCGTGCAAAAATTGTCGTGTAATTGGCAACAACAGTATGTTTGTATCGTTCGAAGTGTCGTGTCGCGTCGCATGCAGTCGCCGTTGTGCCGTGCTGCGAATGCACTGCGTGTATACCGCGAGCGTATGTCGGTGCGGATCGCTCGCGCAGTCGGCTTGTTAAGTTTTGTTGTAGGTAGTGTTATTAAGTTTTGTTGTAGTAGTGCGAAATGACTACGTTTAGTGCGCGTGAGGGACCTTGTGTATTACATAAGGACGTTGCCGATCCCTTCGCAGCGTTTTGTGCACCGACCAGTGTGAGACGCGGGCTCCATTATTCCGCCGCAATAATCGAGCTGCAGTACGTGTGCCCAGGCGTGGATTTCGTCGAACCAATTCCAAAATTCTTTCGCGAGTTTGACCGCGTATTGGTCTTCCGGCGCCTTTTTGACTGGGAACAATGGGCCGGTTATCTAGCTAGCGTTGATAGGCACCAGTAATTATCCTGGAGTCTAATGGATGCCGACGGTCAGGATACCAACGTAAATTCTGAGCGCTTCTCTAGCATTTCCCCGAGCTTCTCCGTAACACATTATCATCTCCCCATACTCACGCGCGGTCAGTGGGTCGTCTTATGGGCGGAGTTTCTTTTAGTTTTTTGTGACCGTGTTGTGATTGTTACATTTTCTCTTGTACGTAACGCGGCAATCTTTTAAATAATAATTTATTGTAATAAACCGTGGCGCGAGCGCGGCCGTTCGTCCGAAAGGTCGCTGCGCTGCCGTTCGCTGCGTGCGTTTTGCGGTGGTAGCGATACATTGCGTGTAAGGTAATCAAATAAATCAGTTTTATTGGATTCCCATAACGTTCCTAAAATAATATCATGTACCGGTCAACTTAAGACGATATACTGAATTCACCATATCAGTTTGCGGAGGGCTGTCCCTTACACCCGGTATAAGGGATTATTTATGGGATATATTTACATGACGTGAGATCGTGGGTGTAACTTGCAAAGATACGCCCCCACGTTTTGAGTGGCCCCTCTCTCAGCCCCGTAGGGTTATTTTCTTCTTTTTAGGACATTTAAAAACGTGGGTTTTTAGATTATTTAAATCTATTAATTATTTTATTATTTTTATCATTGTTCATCGGGTTTGAAGCTACCCTGAAAATTTCAGCCTGCTAGCTTATCGGGAAGTGCCTCAAAGCCTGTCCGCCATCTTGGACGTCCGCCATATTGGATTAATAGCCTAGCCTAGCATAAGCCACATGACTATTTTTTTCGTATTCCTGACAGCAAACCCTTTCATTTGATACCCATATCACGGGGGTGGATTTCAAACAGCCAGTCTACCATCTTGGACGTCCGCCATATTGGATTTAAGTCACGTGACTATTTTTTCGTACTCCTGATAGCAAACCCTTTCATTTGATATCCATATCACAGGGGTGCATTTCAAATAGCCTGTCTGCCATCTTGGACGTCCGCCATATTGGATTTAAGTCCCGTGACTATTTTTTTCGTATTCCTGACAGCAAACCCTTTCATTTGATACCCATATCATGGGGGTGGGTTTCAAACAGCCAGTCCGCCATCTTGGGGAGCCCGCCATATTGGATTTGTTATGACGTTTCTTAGCTAGTCATGTATTGTCATCAGAACTCAAAGCGCGTACAAAATTTCAGCCTGCTAGCTTATCGGGAAGTGCCTCAAAATTGAGTTGCAAAAGTCCAACCGGAACGACAAACAAACAAACAAACAAACAAACAAGAAAAGTGAGTGTATAAAAACGTGGGAAAATGAGGTTATACTAAATCTTGAATATTTGATGTTGATTCTTTTATCTCTACTAATTTTCATTATTTAAAAGGGGAATCTATGCATATTAACAACAAGTTTGTTTATCAAGGTATTCAAAATCAATTAATTAATATAATTGTAATGTTTCCCAATTCAGTCATTTACTCTTTTATCCAAATCGTTTTACAATTCAGTCGTAAGTTTCGTCACACCAAAACACTTGGTGAAACTGCTTCATATTGCAGTGATAAAGCAATAAATAACGTTCTACAAGCCTAATACAGTTTTTATGATATTTCTACCAAGACATTAATTTCGCTATTTTGATCATAAAGCCTCCTGCAGACACACGCGATTAATCGCGCTGCGACAACGAGCCAAGCTAATTTCCACTCTAAATGTACTGCGAATTGACCGCGACATGTCGCCCCTCGCGATTAATCGCGTGTGTCTGCAGGAGGCTTAATATGTTTCGATTCGATTATATACCTACTTGAATACTATAGTTATAACATTCTTTTTTTTTAAACTTTATATTTATTCGTAAGTGAATATTGTTCTTTTGGATAAATAACCGATATTAGTGTAGTATTAGTTTAACGTGTTTTGCTATTGCAGAACTTAGCCACAAGAGCACTTAAACACATCGAAATGTACAAAAGTGTGGTCGTTGTATGCGATTTTTAAACCATTTCCATTTCAGAATTGTTAGCAAAATCATAAAACAATACAGAAAAATGAGGTACCTACTTAACAGATTGAAGCATCCGAGAATTTAAAAGAGCAGAACTGGAAATGCAAGCTGAAATCTTCTAATCTTCTAAATATATAAAACTCAAAGATGACTGATATAGTGATCTATCAACGCACAGCCCAAACCACTGGACGGATCGGACTGAAATTTGGCATGCAGGTAGATGTTATGACGTAGGCATCCGCTAAGAAAGGATTTTGATCAATTCCACCCCGAAGGTGATAAAATAGGGGATGAAAGTTTGCATTAAACTTTGTCAATTTTAAACCGATCGGGTTGAGACTTTTTTTTTTTTTTTTAGGGTGGCAAAATCATCAAATGAGTCCTCCCGCCCTGGGTGGGGCGGGAGGGACTGTCAGACTCTTACTGACTAAAATCCACCCGTGTTCCGTCGGATGCCCTTTACGTTCCGGGCCACGGTATCCTGGATTAAGAAAAATCCGCGACCCCGGCAGGCATTTGGCCCCATAAGGGGCCCCGTCGGTGACGCGTGAAACACGACGCGCCGCCGACCCGGGCTTGGTCCTTGGTCGGACGGCGAGCATACCCATTACTCACCGTCCGCAAGCCCGCTCCGCCGCTGTGCCCTCTGCTGTTCAGAGGGACACGCGTTGGAGCGTCCACCCGACAGGCTATTTGCATACGGGCAAAGAAACCCCTTAGGCACACAGTGCCTAAGGAGAGTTTTTGCCCGCATCCCAGGGTGCACCGGCCCGAAAAACTGGTCTTCCCCCGGACGTATCCGAGAGGGAGTTCTACCTTCCATCATCAGCTCAACTACATGAAATTATGATTACCATACGCAAGTACTTAAATTACTTCATAAAATTTGCGAAAAACGGTGTGTCGGCCTATAAAATTCGAGGGTTGCCCTGGATTTCTCCAGGATCCAATCATCAGATCCCAACTTGGTGACTATCGGACCACCTCAGAAGTACCTCCTTTCGAACAAAAAAAGAATTTTAAAAATCGGTCCACAATTGGCGGAGTAATCGCGTAACAAATATACAAAAAAAAAAAAAAAAACATACCGTCGAATTGATAACCTCCTCCTTTTTGAAGTCGGTTAAAAATGGATCCGTATTGAATGTGTGATAATCAAAAACTAAGCATACATTACTAGTCCTGTAACAGGGCTTTTAGAATTATCAAAAGTCAAAAAAAAAAACAGTTTAAAATATTTAACTTTTTAATTTGCATCCCAGGGTGCACCGGCCCGAAAAACTGGTCTTCCCCCGGACGTATCCGAGAGGGAACTCCAGTCCACGGGCGCACGTGGAGGTTTCCTGTCTTAGCACCCCATCGGGTTGAGACTTTGCATGCATAAAGCTACTATGAAGTAGGCATCCCCTAAGAAAGGATTTTGATACATTTTACCCCTAAGGAGATAAAATAGGGGATGAAAGTTTGTATAAATCTTCTTAGATTTTCGACTGATTACGCGAGCGAAGTCGCGGGAAAAAGCTAGTCTTTAATATTATATAAAGGTTTAACACAAGATATCAAATTAATTATCACTTTAATCACTTCAAATAATTTTATAGGTACAATTAAGTTTCGTGCGTTCATTGCGCCACCACTAACACGCACAGTGTGTCAGCTGAAATCGAATAAAGGCACAAGGATGTTACAGCTATAGGACTAATGTTACCACTAAGGGCTTATTCACACTGAGGTCCTTTATAACATATAAGTTTTAATTCGGTGATGACGTATGTTGTTATATGAGCGAGTTTTCACACATGACATTATTGCGGAGCTAGTAAAAAAGTTAAGCCGACATATAAGGCACTAAGGCAGTCCGTTATACAGGTTTGGTTGTATAACCGAGTTCTTAATTATGTATGTAATAATTTTGGCGATTTAAAAAGAGTGTCCATGGAATTTCTTGCCCATTCTTCTCCATAGAGATCTAGGCATTGGGGCACATACGGTACATTCATAGTTATTATCTTTTGTGACAGAGACTGTAGCACAATAAATATTTTAAACTGTTTTTTTTTTTGACTTTTGATAATTCTAAAAGCCCTGTTACAGGACTAGTAATGTATGCTTAGTTTTTGATTATCACACATTCAATACGGATCCATTTTTAACCGACTTCAAAAAGGAGGAGGTTATCAATTCGACGGTATGTTTTTTTTTTTTTTTTGTATATTTGTTACGCGATTACTCCGCCAATTGTGGACCGATTTTTAAAATTCTTTTTTTGTTCGAAAGGAGGTACTTCTGAGGTGGTCCGATAGTCACCAAGTTGGGATCTGATGATTGGATCCTGGAGAAATCCAGGGCAACCCTCGAATTTTATAGGCCGACACACCGTTTTTCGCAAATTTTATGAAGTAATTTAAGTACTTGCGTATGGTAATCATAATTTCATGTAGTTGAGCTGATGATGGAAGGTAGAACTCCTTAATAGTAAGGAGTAGGCATCGACTGATTTAGTTTGAGTTCGCATATCTCTGGAACTACAAGTCCGATTTAAGTAATTATTTTTTGTTGTACTAGGTATCATTTAACTTAGGGAATATTGCAAGTTTCATCAAAATCGGTTCAGTAGTTTTTGAGATAGGGAATTTTATTAGCTTATTGTGTACATGAGCGATGTTATTACCGGTGTTATGGATTACAAAATAGTGCACATGTTGTATTTGACAAGAATTCGGGTTGAATATTTAAACTAAAAAGAGTAAAATAAAAACTTTTTCAAAAAAAAAATGTAACCGCCTTCAAAAACAACCATAATAAACGGTAAAAAAACCTACAAAATTTTTCTTTCGGAAGTCAGTGGCAAAAAAAAGACAATGAAATAAAGAAAACAAAGACACCGACTTCCGAAAGAAAAATTTTGTAGGTTTTTTTACCGTTTATTATGGTTGTTTTTGAAGGCAGTTACATTTTTTTTTGAAAAAGTTTTTATATACTTTTCCAACAGGTGCGTTAAAAACGGTGCTGTAAATGCAGTGTTAACATCACCTCCATCCTCCAGTAGCGACGGACCTGTTAAAAACAATCGTTTATACCATTGCTCTATGTCAGTGGTTGGCAACCTTTTAGTGGGCAAGGGCCGCAAAGTGACAAAATCAAATTACGGCGGGTCGCTAAACGGTAATAAATATTTACATACCTATATACAGGGTGTAAGAGACATCCACGAATTTTTCGTCGGGTTTTTCGTATTTTTTTATTTTTTAATGTTTTTTTTATATTGAGTCGCGCTTAAAGTACTACAGGTACTGTGGTACTGGACACAGTATTTAGGTATACGATGACCTTTCATTATAAACATCTAAGAAGACACCATTTCTAGTTTTATTTACATTGCTACTTTTAGTGAAAGTACCGTAAAACATGGCAACTTTGCCCTCGACATATGACTTTGCCCAGTTGTGTATTTTTTAAAAAACTTAATACATACCAAATTTGTCTGTAGTTAGTAAGAACATTTTGTCTATGGTAAAAAATTCATCATTTTTCTGGCAACACTGTGTGACGCACTGTCACAGATGTTGCTTCAGTTGTCTGTCAGACGTCGTTGAAGTTAGAGTGTTTTTTTGCGGGCAAAAACTTTTGAAAAAACTTTTTCGAGAAGTGCTACTTGGAGTTATCGCAGGTAAGTAATTTTTATACATCCGTTATTACATTGGAAATGAATAATATAGACTAGCTTTCTTCGCTAAATGCGTCATATAATCGTAAAATATAACGGTGGGCAAAGTCGCAAGCATATTTTTTTGATGTCGTTGACAACATTGCCCAACGTTTCTTTTTCACTAGGGTTGTCACCTGAGAGACATTTTTTAACCGAGTAAAAAAAGGAAGGTTCGGATTTGATGAACAGTTAGTAATGTTGGTAAACATATAAAGTTTAAAAACACAGTCGGGATTTAGAAGATACGAGGGCTCGTTTCTTCCAAATCCTGACTGTGTTTTAAAGTTTCTTGTTGATGGGTTTTAGGTTCTTAAAAACTATATGTATTTACATCGAAATCAAACTACCTAGGTACTCTTTTTTTACCGCTACCGCGATAAAATTCATAAAACTTTTTTTTAAAATAGTTTTCATTTTACCCTTTTTAGTTCAGATACTCAACAAAAATCTTTGTATAATCGGCGTCTTTAGAAATATTTAATCCAAGACAGCAACAAAAACGGATCTATGCAGTCAACGTCACGAGATATTCATGATTGTTATATACTAAAACCTTCCATAGAATACAATGTAACAAATACTTTTGTGAAAACCGCATCAAAATCGGTTGAGCCAAACGCGTGATAATCGCGACCAAACATACAATCGACTTTGAAAATATACAACCCAAGTAGGCAAAAAACTCCCTATCTCAAAAACTACTAAACCGATTTTGATGAAATTTGCAGTGTACCCTAAGTTGGACAATATCTAGTGTAACAAAAAACGAATTACTTAAATCGGACTTCTAGTTCCGGAGATATGCGAACACAAACATAATAACAAACATACATACATTTTGAAATTTGGCACATTTGTTCAGACGCTGTTAAAGACTAACATATATGAAAACTGGGTAGTTCTGGAAATATTACATACATACGGGTCGCATTGTTAACCTACTTTTTTTTGAAGTCAGTAAAAGCGAGATATGTACATACTTTTTAGTTTTTTTTTTTAAGTTATTGAACACTTTACAAATAAAGCATATTATGTAAAAAATGATGTTATGTTATTTCCCTTTTTAATTTATTTATCATTATATATAAAAAATAATATTCCACACTAAAAATATTAAATAGTTAAGTATTGTCAATGGTGACAACCCTTGAACAATCGCCATTTTGTACGAAAAATGTTCTAGAAGGCTTTTTGACTTTGCCCACTCATTTTTAAGGGTCAAGGAATGTGAATATTTGGCGTATAATTTAATACATTATTGCATTGCTCAGTATTTTTCATTCAGTCCTTTTCGAATAGTGATAAAGTTCATAGTAACGGAGATCTGTAATGTGGGCAAAGTTACCAATTGTATAAGATTTTTTGCCCAGCACCTATAATTGTTATTTTCACTAATAAATATGCTTTCTTTTTACTATTTTTAGTTTTGTGTATCGAGACATGAGTATATAGTATTATGTGGCACCGAAACAATAATCAATTTATTAAAATTTTCCAAAATATCATCAATTAAGCATTTATTTTTTAAATTTATGGGCAAAGTTGCATGGTTTTACGGTAGTGAATTAATTACTTTTTTATTAAAAATCTCATTGGGTTAGGTAAGAATAACGATTATAAAGAGTCTAAAGTAAAAAAACCCCAAAATAAAAAAAAATAAAAATTGAAAATTAGGAAAAATCCGGAAAAAAAATTCCAACACGGGGGGATTCAGAATCATGTCCTGGACCCATGGTATCCGTTTGTGCGTCGATGACTCTTACACCCTGTATATCTGCTTTGCTATATAGGAAAATATTCAGTTTACAAAACAATCACAGGCCGCGCTTTGCCGACCGCTGCTCTATGTGATCGAGTCCTTACACATGCATGTTCGCATCGGACACAAACGTCAATAGTTTACCAATTTGTGTAACTCCCTGTCATTACTAACCGAGCCTGCATTTAATTCGTACCGTTTAGGAATTTCGTCATTGACTGGAAACTGGTGCCTAAGTCTGGTGTTTTCGATGACTTTTAGTTGTGATAACTGTACGAAGACAATGCAATGCCTTAGGACAACCATAGTGACGATGAGGACATAATCAAAACTATCAGAATTATTATTAATTAAACAGCATACATTAATTCACTCAACGAGCAATGGAAAGAGCTATGCTCGGAGTTTCTTTGCGGGATAAAATCCGGAACATGGATATTCGGCGAAGAACCAAAGTCACCGACATAGCTCATAAAATTTGCAAGTTGAAGTGGCAATGGGCAGGCCACATCGCTCGTAGAACTGACAACCGATGGGGAAGAAAAGTTCTCTCATGGCGACCACGGACCGGAAGACGCAGCGTAGGTAGGCGACCACTAGGTGGACCGACGACATCGTGAGGGTCGCGGGCAACCGATGGATGCAAGTGTCGAATTGTCGTTCGGCGTGGCGGTCTAAGGGGGAGGCCTATGTTCAGCAGTGGACGTCTTCCGGCTGATGATGATGATGATGATAATACATTAATTAGAAAACTTGGTTCCTGTTGAGATGATCGACTGAAAAAGATCTTATCTTCATCATCAGCCTATAAATGTTCCCACTGCTGGGACACAGGCCTCCTCTTTGTGAAAGGGAGTGGGCCATAAATCCATCATGCGGGCCCAGTGCGGTTTGGTATTATGTAACAGTCCTGTCTTCGATTTTCTGGTTCTTGGTCGGTTTTCTCACGATTTTTTCTTTCACCGTTTTGAGAGCAGTGATGATGAAATTACACAAAGACTCGGAAGTTTGAAAACACCCTAAGCAAGAATTTCTTCATCATCAATTTTGCAGCAACTTCCGATTAAAATTCGATACTTGCTCGGATCAAAATATGCTCTATGGCCTGCAGGCAGTCGTTCCCGGAAAATAAAGCTTGTCAACACAAGTACGGTATTTGTACTTTGTGTAATTTATTTCATCATTATTGCTGTCAACGCAAGTACGGTATGAGCAAAAACTCATATCCTACTTGTATTGACAACCTAGATGGCAAAGAAAAAAAGAGATGAAAATAGTTTAATTTAATTGTTTAAAAACTCTTGTTTCTTCTAACCTTACAGACATAATATTTGTGTTGGTGGGGAGTTTGTTCCGCCACTTCTGTTCAGCCAAAACACTAGGAAGTGTCGAACGTGTCGTCTTGAGGAACTGTCTTATGTAAAATTTTCCTTCAGATAATGCTGATAATATTTTGAATAAAAAAAAAACATTACCATAGAACCATCATAGTTCAAAATATAAAATAAAGACTGAAATTGGAACTGTAATATTTAGCCAATAAACGCATGACGCATCAACAGGCCACGAAATGCACGACACACGCGGCCTATGAACTAGCGGAAGTGTGAACACAGTTATAATTAACTTTAGGAAACTAAAAAAATGTTGGTGCAAGTATAATATATACCTAAATGTCGCAAGTGCGATATTGACTTAGGGTTGGTGATATGGTAATAATGTATTCTAGCGGGTTCCAAATGTAAAGGTCACTGGTTATAATGGAACATTTCTAGATAAGTGGGTTCGTTCCAAAAGGAACGAAGTTCCTTATCGCGCGTTGCGAAAGGGGGCTAGACGGAAAAAATTAAGACGTAAAGTTGTAACGACACTTTTTGCTATAGTAAGCTATTGTAAGCAGTGCGGCGTGCGCATGTTTCTCTGTCTGTCTCTCTCTCTCTCTCTCTCTTATAGAAAGCAAGCCAGATATTTTCGTTTCGTCTTTCTATTTCGCATTGAACAGTGTGGTGTCGCGACGATTATTTTTGTTGAGTGTATACAGTAACTTCGTTCCATCCGGGTGTCCCTTGGCACCTCTCAAGTTTTTTATTGCTTTCGAGGCGGAATATTGTCAGCCGAGCTCAACGTGGTTCACTGTAGACCACAATATCTTCGCTTCTTTATCTTCCCATCTGGTGAAATCCGTGACGTCCACTGCTGAACATAGGCCTACCCTATAGACTTCTAATAGGACTGGTTGGAAGCAGCTTGGATCCAGTGCGATCGTGTGGTCTTCACCAGTATACCTTGTAGGTGGGTTTGACGGTGTGTGTAGGAACCTTATGGCCTCATCGGCCCTCAGTTCTGCTTGCTATGTGACCTACCCACTGCCACTTTAACTTTTTAATTCGTTGAGCTATGTCAGCAACTTAATAGTGTTAGTTACCTTTATTATCTTTTTAGAGTTATTTTCATATGCTTATTGTTTATTTAAAAGCATGCAAGTATTAAAAATACGTGCAAGACGTCATAAAATGGCGTCATCAAACCTTCCTTAGGCCGAGAAAATAGTCGTTGCCAAGCATCTATCTGTCAAAAGTATGACTTCAGGAAGTACTACTTCGGCTTAGCTAAGCCAAGTATCTGATTCGGGATAAATTAACATTTCTTTGAGCATTGCTTGGCTAAGTATGAGCTAAGTCATAGTTCTTAGTACCTTTATCCATTTTCGACAACCCTGTATCGTTTATTGCTCTTCGGATATATAGCAGGGCTTAGGCAACGCGTGGGCAGTTGAATTGCTATTGTCGGTGAATTAGGGATCATTTAATTGAAAACTAATTGGGAAAGTTGAGAAACACAAGATAAGAAGGTAAGCTTTGTCAAGTTAGTGATGCAATATTTTATAGTGGAGGGAAACAAGATCACCATCAGTTTTTATTTGTTGTTATTTTCGTCTTAAACTTACTAGAAGTTTTTTGAGGAGCTGTAGCTATCTTAAACGGCAAAGACTGTTGAGAGATAGCGAACGAAACAAATGAAAACGATCAGTAATCTTTAATAGATTTTCAACTTCATGCACTAGGGTATAAAGTTAAAAATGTACTAGCAACTGATGAGCGTTAACGATTATCGCCTGTCGTTTAGCTGTAGGCCTAGGTAGGTATTTAACTTTTTATTAGCAATCATATTGGACTGTTTTTTAAAGGTATGAAAAGTGAATTAATTGTGATGATCGTGCAATGTTTGTGAATTAGTAGAGCGTGTTCAAAATACACAGTGAGTCAAAATGTGAAGTAAAGTAATTTTAATCTTTGTCACAAGCTAACTAAGCGTTGCTAGGCAACCTGAGGTGTCTTAACACGACATTACGTTTTTGAGACACTTTGCGATGATACTGGAAATGTGTATCTTTTCGTGCAGTGAATAAAGTTAGATTTTTAATAGCTCTATTGAACGGTGCGCGGAACGTCGCGTCGCGTCTCCTTGTGAATTGACACATAAAGTAAACTGGAACTTTGTCGTACACGTTTTTTATCGTGGTAAAATCGTCAAATGAGTCCTCCCACTCATTCCTGTCAGTCTTGTACTGATTAAACTCTACGGTGTCCTTCAATAGCTCTTTACATGCAGGGGTCACGGTAATTCGTTAGTCCCGCGACCCCGGTTGAGCACATAAATTTTTGAGGACTTTTTTTAAAAATTTAGTTGCTTTAGCTTTATGTTTTGTACTAAATATTGTTTGTAGTAATATTTGCGATAATCTAATTAAAAAGTACGAAAAAAGGACACGAACTTCACATGGTATGACGGTATAACCTACCTGCTATTTTGTATATTTTGTTCACAAATTAGTTTGCATATAAAAATACCGCAAATTCGTTTTTTAAGACAAGAACTCTTGGATTTAATTAAAAATAGATATGTTCAATACCGTAAATATAGAAGCAAAAAATATACTTTTTAGTTCAGTGCATGAGGTGGACTCAATGCCATCAGGACACTCAACTTTTTGGTCAAAAACAAACAGTGAAAAGAACAAATAAGTGTGTCTAGAAGCTTTTTTAAACGACTTAAAAAAAATTGGTTCTCAGTTTGACCTGTATTTTTGTATGTATGTTTGTCTGCGATTATCTCGCGTTTAGCTGAACCGATTTTAAAAATAACAAATAATAATTAAAAAATTAAGAAAAAAAGCGTGATTTGATTGTCGGCTCGCCAGCGATCGCACTTAATGATCATCACCACTGCGCCAGCTTATCTTGTAGAAATATGTTGAAATTACGTACTTGTACCTCTTCTTGTATCTGTAGTTGTACTTGTACCTGTACTTGTACTTGTACCTGTACTTGTACCTGACTTGTACCTGTACTTGTACTTGTACTAGTACCTGTTCTTGTACTTGTACCTGTACTTGTACCTGTACTTGTACCTGACTTGTACTTGTACTAGTACCTGTACTTGTACATGTACCTGTACTTGTACCTGTACTTGTACCTGTACTTGTAACTATACTTGTACCTGTACTTGTACCTGTACTTGTACCTGTACTTGTATTTGTACATGTACTGTAATTGTACCTGTACTTGTACCTGTACTTGTACCGGTACTTGTACCTGTACTTGTACCTGTACCTGTTCTTGTACCTGCACTTGTACCTGTACTTGTACCTGTACTTTTTCCTGTACCTGTACTTGTACCTGTACTGGTACCTGTACCTGTACTTGTACCTGTACTTGTACCTTTACTTGTACCTGTACTTGTACCTGTACTTGTACCTGTACTTGTACCTGTACATGTACTGTAATTGTACCTGTACTTGTACTGTAATTGTACCTGTTCTTGTACTTGTACTTGTACCTGTACAGTACTTGTACCTGTATAATATAATCGAGTAGTAGCGAGCGAAGATGCTGGCAGCAGTTAGTGTTTCATAACCCTTTCATCGTAGTTAACAATCACTTATACTGATATACATCCAATACTCGTAAAATGTGTGTATTAGAGTGTGTCGGGTCGGTTCCATACAAGTTCAGTTGTTACTTGATATTTGTAACGCTACTCCACATAACTTTAGCTTGAATCACTTGATGTTATGTAAGGGCTAACATTATGATTTATTCAATTTATTTTATTTTAATTTTCTAAATATAATACTACCAAACGATTTGTAATTGGGTGAAGCCATGAAATGGGTGATACTAGCTAAACTTATGTTAACTGTGTGTTAAAGAATTAGGCTTTCTGTGCCAAAATCGTAAAATGGTCTATATTAAAAAAAAATGTAATATACCTATGCCATTTTACGATATTTTTTATCACAATTCATATTTCTTATTCTGCTAAAATGGCTGCTAAAGTTTTTAGGCCCCCTGCGTCAAATACTGGTCTGACCCTTGATAATAAATGTGTGTTCACTTGAAGTACGACAAAATATTTCTACACAAGGTTCACTGTCCATATAATTATAAGGTCGAAATAAATAAAAGATCTAGCACAACATAAACCCCACAAAAAACATAGGTAATATTTTTTTGCTTGTAGGAATACGATTGTAGGTACGTATTTATTGATATTTATTGATGGTTGGTAAAATTAGCATTTTTTTTTAATGTAAAATATTGATTTGCTCTTCACCTAAGTCTAGGTCAGGAGTGACAAAGACAAGGTCGACGATGGAGCGAGCTTACCCAGAAGAAGCCTGTTCACTCTAACTTTGAAGAGATTAGGGTTGTGTGCGTTCGAAAACACAGACGCAGGCAGAGAGTTCCACTCCTTCGCTGTCCGTATTATAAAAGTCGTTTGGAAACGCTTGGTGCGAGTTGGTGGTATAATTGTATGATTCTTACCGCTCTGGGTGGAGCGGGACTGTCAGACTCTTACTGAATCTTCCTTGTTTCTTCGGTTGGTCATTGCTTTCCAGGGCCACAGCATCCCGTTAACACAGTTCAGTGAATCTCACCATGTCTGCGGACTTCGCTAAGCTAATATTTAACTTGGTGTAATGTTATTTTTCTTTCTTGCAGCAACGAAGTAAAATAAATATAAAAGATGTTCGCTGTAGCGCTCTTCTGCATCGCTTGCGCAGCGTTGTGGGCGTGGCGCCGGAAAAACACGAAGACCACCGAGCCGCCATTTTTCCCGGGAGGTTGGCCCATCGTGGGCCATGCGCCCAACCTTATTGGAGATAGCTGCAGTACGTGAATTTTTTTAAACTATCTGTATGAATGACGAATTTCTTGAATATGTTTTTTAATATTTATTTATTAAATTTTATTTTATTAATTTTAAGAAGGCTTACAGACTAATAACAGAGAAACAGGTAACAAAAATACATAATGAAATTGCTAATTACAAGCCTCCACAGATATATAACAATTAACGATTAACTAATGCTTAAAAAGTTGAAGTTATGGTTTCTGGTAACTTATTTTATTTTAAAATTTTCCGTTGCTAAATGTGTGTTTGAGTACCACCAGCCGGTGCTTCATTCGCAAAAAATGATTTGGCTAAAAGTTTTCTTGCTACGCTCGTCTTAGTGCAAAATAAGTCAATATCATGCTCGTGAGATAATTCATTAAAGCAACGAGCGCTTCTTATAAGATAAGCATTACGCCTATAATTAGTGGAGGCAGAAGGCAGACTCAGAAGAGGCCTCCGACGCAATCCAATAAGGTTAGTTCGAAGTGTCAGTTTTGAAACGAGCTCAGAGCAGTCAATCGAGCCATTCGCTATGTTAATCAAAAAGCATATATCATTGATGAGCCTCCTGTAATCAAGTGGTAGAAAATGATACTTCTTGCAACGGTGCTCATAATCTATAGATACTTGGTGCGCTTTGTAATCGAGGTATCTAAGAAACTTTTTCTGGATACCCTCAATACGCGACTTATAGATCTCATATTGAGGGTTCCAGACTTGAGATGCATACCCCAAGTGACTGCGTACGAACGAGCAATATAAAACCTTGATTGGCTTCAGAGAACGGAAACAGGCTGAGGCTCTAATTATGAATCCTAATGCTTTCGCAGCTTTCTTTACAATACCCTCGATATGTTGATCAAATACTAATTTGCTATCCTGTATAATGCCTAAATCCCTGATACTGTTAACTTTACATAAGGTGTGTTGATTGAGAGTATAGATTGAATTTACCGTAGACTTTTGACGCGTGAAGGTCATATGAAAGCATTTGGAAACATTTAGCTGAAGCAGATTTCGTGCGCAATATTCCTCAAATCTATTTAGATCAGCTTGCAACTGGTGAGTATCGGAAATGTCACGTATAATTTTATGAACCTTCATGTCGTCAGCGTATAGTAACACGTAAGAATGCTTGAAGCAGTTTATTACGTCAGCAATAAACAGAGTGAAAAGTAGAGTCCCCAACACTGAACCCTGCGGTACACCTGAGGGGACCGAGGTCCAACCCGAAGTGTACCCCTGGAGAACCACAGCCTGACTACGATTCTCGATGTAAGACGAAAACCATCTATACAGGTCACCGTGTATACCCGCTTTAAGTAACTTTTCCAGAAGCAGCCGATGGTCAATACGGTCGAAGCACTTGCTGTAGTCGGTGTAGATGACGTCCACCTGCGCACGCTGTTCCATACCCCCCGATATAAACTCATGTGATAACACCAAATTAGACGTACGTAGTGGATCGTTTTTTGATAAATCCGTGTTGTTCATTCCCAAAGTTACCTTCCATTGCAGCGTATACATTATCATACACGATACGCTCAAGGACCTTTGAAAATAGACATAACTTAGATATTGGGCGATAGTTCGTAATGTCAGATTTGTTACCTTTTTTGTGAACTGGGGTAATAAATGCTGATTTCCATATTTTAGGAACTATACCTTCAGATATGGAACGATTGAATAATATACACACTGGGGTAACTAAACTATCAGCACATTGCACTATAAATTCTGGGGGTATGAGGTCCGGACCACCAGATTTAGAAAGGTCCAAGGACTTGAGTAACTCTAATACTCGCGAATGAGTTATTTCCAATGAACTGATAAATGCAACACTATCAACACTACTGGTGGTGACACTACTACTAGAATCCTGCAAAGATGATGTACTGGGGACTGGATCAGGTTCCTGAAAAGTGGAGTGGAAATACTTCGCAAATAGATTGCTGATATCTTCACCAGTACACGCGGTGACGTCATTATATTGCATGAACTTAGGAACTGCATTGGAAATTCTTTTGCTTTTTATATAAGACCAGAAATTTTTCGGATTTTTAATTATTGACGACTCAATTTTATCCATGTAAATATTAAAACATGTCTTTTCTAAATTAATGGCCCTACTTCGCAACAGTGAGAAAGAATGAAAATCAGAGAGATTACCATACGTTTTGTACTTGCGATGATACCTATATTTCTCTCTCAGTACTTTTATTAGAGCGGAACTATACCAAATTGGATATGAAGATTTTGTAACACATTTAATAGGTATATACTTGTCCCTAAGTTCATACAATTTACTGTAAAAGGCTTCAACAGCACTGTCCAACGACTCAGAATTCAAAAAGTCTATCCAGTTTATTTTGTCTAATTCAGATTTAATGGCCACATAATCTCCCCTGGAAAAGATGAAGCGACGTGTTATTTTATCTGTCAATTTATGAATTTCAACGAAATCAGCCCGTATCGATAACGGTTTATGATGTAAATCAACCGGCAAAACTAATGGATCATAACATTCACTAACATTCACAGAGTCATTAGATAAAACTAAGTCCAATATCCTTCCGTTGATATTCCTCTCACCATTATACTGAGACAGGTTAGAAGTAAGAACAGCGTCAAAAAATTCACTTATATGTTGGCACGTAACGTTTTGCGAAATCAATTCGTTGCTACCGGCACTGACTATCCAGTCTACGCTACTGCCAAAATTAAAATCTCCTAATATTATGAATTTGTCCAAAGGGTGTGATAAAATTAAGCGTGTCATATTATCAGTAAAGTTATGTAATTGACCGTTATAAGAATTACCAAGGTTTTGTTTACATAGATAAACGGCGCAGATGTGTAATTTATAAGTGGTAGCCGGCCGAGACCTTTTTAGAACAAGCGATACCCAAATGTCCTCAGCAGAACTACACCAGTCACGTCTCTCAACTACAGCAAGTTCACTTCTTACCGCTATTAAAACACCCCCCCCCGCGCTGTTGAGCGGTACGGGAGTAATCACGATCACGTCTTAGCACCATGTATCGACCATCGAACATCTCACTGCTAAATATGTCATCCACCAGCCACGTCTCGGTAAAAACAATCACATCATATGATCCTAGTAGTATTTTACGGTAGACATCGTTCGTTTTCGTACGCAAGCCACGTACGTTCTGGTAATATATATTAAGAGTAGTCATCTCTAAATCTAACTATAATAAAATAATTTAAACAACTACAACTAGTATGTTCGAACAAGATTAAGGACGCGTTTACGAATCTGACAAAAATAAGCAGTTTTTCGGTGCATTTTGCGGCAAAATGATACAAAACCAAATGTAACTAATAATTACCACACATAGATTACTCCTTAATCTTCAAATGGTAGCAATTTTTTATTCGAAAATTTTGGTTTATAATATTGTAAAAAGTAATTTCCGTTACCTCTTCACACAAATTTGACGACATCGTACTGACTTTAGGGACATTTTTCTTTTATTTAATAACATAAATTTATGTATTTAAAAATATTTTATGTAAGCAGACATGTTCAACTCAAAAAGGTAGCAAAAAAAAAACTAACAAAATGTTACAATACGCTCAGAAAACAAAAAAATTGAGTCTTATTTTTTCACATATTCAGCGGTAACACGTGATTCTTATTGGATTGAAATAAGGGTTATTTTACTGGTCACTGTCTTGATTTATTGCACAAAAATTTGTAATGAAATATTAGTCTGCGCTCGGCCGCCGTCGTGAGTGGACACTGTGACGCTTGTAAGCAGCTCCTCGTATAGGAAAAGATCGCTGTACGAATACAAAATATTTGACCTAACAAACTTGATCCTTCACGCATTCTGCACGGACTACGGACAACCAAGGTAAGATTTTATTCACAGTTTCTTATATGTACTTATAAATTTCATATTTAGTTTCGGACTTGATGGAGTGACCTGAAATGTACTTCGAAGACTGCTACTGGAACTAATAGACGAGTAGAGCTAGGTGTGTCGAGTTTGGGCTCGTTTTGTTAGTTATGTTGAGACCTTACCTCCGGACTTGATGGAGAGACCTGCTGGTGTACTTCGAAGACTGCTGCTGGAACTATTATACGAGTAGAGCTAGGTGTGTCGAGTTTGGGCTCGTTTTGTTAGTTATGTTGAGACCTTACCTCCGGACTTGATGGACAGACCTGCAGGTGTACTTCGAAGACTGCTACTGGAACTAATAGACGAGTAGAGCTAGGTGTGTCGAGTTTGGGCTCGTTTTGTTAGTTATGTTGAGACCTTACCTCCGGACTTGATGGAGAAACCTGCTGGTGTACTTCGAAGACTGCTACTGGAACTAATAGACGAGTAGAGCAAGGTGTGTCGAGTTTGGGCTCGTTTTGTTAGTTATGTTGAGACCTTACCTCCGGACTTGATGGACAGACCTGCAGGTGTACTTCGAAGACTGCTACTAGAACTAATAGACGAGTAGAGCTAGATGTGTCGTGTTTGGGCTCGTTTTGTTAGTTATGATGAGATCTTACCTCCGGACTTGAGGGACTGACCTGAAGGTCTACTTCTGTGACTCCGACTGGAACTCCTCGACGGATCGAACTAGATGTGTCGTGTTTGGGCTCGTTTTGTTAGTTATGATGAGACCTTACCTCCTGTGTTGATGGAGTGACCTGAAGGTCTACTCCTGTGACTCCTACTGGAACTCCTCGACAGATCGAACTAGATGTGTCGTGTTTGGGCTCGTTTTGTTAGTTATGATGAGATCTTACCTCCAGACTTGATGGAGTGACCTGAACGTCTACTTCGGTGATTGTAACTGGAACTCGGCGACGGATCGAACTAGATGTGTCGTGTTTGGGCTCGTTTTGTTAGTTATGATGAGATCTTACCTCTGGACTTGAGGGACTGACCTGAAGGTCTACTTCTGTGACTCCTACTGGAACTCCTCGACGGATCGAACTACATGTGTCGAGTTTGGGCTCGTTTTGTTAGTTATGTTGAGACCTTACCTCCGGACTTGATGGACAGACCTGCAGGTGTACTTCGAAGACTGCTACTGGAACTAATAGACGAGTAGAGCTAGGTGTGTCGAGTTTGGGCTCGTTTTGTTAGTTATGTTGAGACCTTACCTCCGGACTTGATCACGTGACCTGAAGGTCTACTTCTGTGACTCCGACTGGAACTCCTCGACGGATCGAACTAGATGTGTCGTGTTTGGGCTCGTTTTGTTAGTTATGATGAGATTGATGAGATCTTGAGGGACTGACCTGAAGGTCTACTTCTGTGACTCCGACTGGAACTCCTCGACGGATCGAACTAGATGTGTCGTGTTTGGGCTCGTTTTGTTAGTTATGATGAGACCTTACCTCCTGTGTTGATGGAGTGACCTGAAGGTCTACTTCTGTGACTCCTACTGGAACTCCTCGACCGATCGAACTAGATGTGTCGTGTTTGGGCTCGTTTTGTTAGTTATGATGAGATCTTACCTCCGGACTTGAGGGACTGACCTGAAGGTCTACTTCTGTGACTCCTACTGGAACTCCTCGATGGATCGAAATAGATGTGTCGTGTTTGGGCTCGTTTTGTTAGTTATGATGAGATCTTACCTCCGGACTTGAGGGACTGACCTGAAGGTCTACTTCTGTGACTCCTACTGGAACTCCTCGACGGATCGAACTAGATGTGTCGTGTTTGGGCTCGTTTTGTTAGTTATGATGAGATCTTACCTCCAGACTTGATGGAGTGACCTGAACGTCTACTTCGGTGATTGTAACTGGAACTCGGCGACGGATCGAACTAGATGTGTCGTGTTTGGGTTCGTTTTGTTAGTTATGATGAGATCTTACCTCCTGCCTTGATGGAGTGACCTGAAGGTCTACTTCTGTGACTCCTACTGGAACTCCTCGACGGATCAAACTAGATGTGTCGTGTTTGGGCTCGTTTTGTTAGTTATGATGAGATCTTACCTCCGGACTTGAGGGACTGACCTGAAGGTCTACTTCTGTGACTCCGACTGGAACTCCTCGACGGATCGAACTAGATGTGTCGTGTTTGGGCTCGTTTTGTTAGTTATGATGAGATCTTACCTCCGGACTTGAGGGACTGACCTGAAGGTCTACTCCTGTGACTCCTACTGGAACTCCTCGATGGATCGAAATAGATGTGTCGTGTTTGGGCTCGTTTTGTTAGTTATGATGAGATCTTACCTCCAGACTTGATGGAGTGACCTGAACATCTACTTCGGTGATTGTAACTGGAACTCGGCGACGGATCGAACTAGATGTGTCGTGTTAGGGCTCGTTTTGTTAGTTATGATGAGATCTTACCTCCGGACTTGAGGGACTGACCTGAAGGTCTACTCCTGTGACTCCTACTGGAACTCCTCGATGGATCGAAATAGATGTGTCGTGTTTGGGCTCGTTTTGTTAGTTATGATGAGATCTTACCTCCAGACTTGATGGAGTGACCTGAACGTCTACTTCGGTGATTGTAACTGGAACTCGGCGACGGATCGAACTAGATGTGTCGTGTTTGGGCTCGTTTTGTTAGTTATGATGAGATCTTACCTCTGGACTTGAGGGACTGACCTGAAGGTCTACTTCTGTGACTCCTACTGGAACTCCTCGACGGATTGAACTACATGTGTCGAGTTTGGGCTCGTTTTGTTAGTTATGATGAGATCTTACCTCCGGACTTGAGGGACTGACCTGAAGGTCTACTTCTGTGACTCCGACTGGAACTCCTCGACGGATCGAACTAGATGTGTCGTGTTTGGGCTCGTTTTGTTAGTTATGATGAGATCTTACCTCCGGACTTGAGGGACTGACCTGAAGGTCTACTCCTGTGACTCCTACTGGAACTCCTCGATGGATCGAAATAGATGTGTCGTGTTTGGGCTCGTTTTGTTAGTTATGATGAGATCTTACCTCCAGACTTGATGGAGTGACCTGAACATCTACTTCGGTGATTGTAACTGGAACTCGGCGACGGATCGAACTAGATGTGTCGTGTTAGGGCTCGTTTTGTTAGTTATGATGAGATCTTACCTCCGGACTTGAGGGACTGACCTGAAGGTCTACTCCTGTGACTCCTACTGGAACTCCTCGATGGATCGAAATAGATGTGTCGTGTTTGGGCTCGTTTTGTTAGTTATGATGAGATCTTACCTCCAGACTTGATGGAGTGACCTGAACGTCTACTTCGGTGATTGTAACTGGAACTCGGCGACGGATCGAACTAGATGTGTCGTGTTAGGGCTCGTTTTGTTAGTTATGATGAGATCTTACCTCTGGACTTGAGGGACTGACCTGAAGGTCTACTTCTGTGACTCCTACTGGAACTCCTCGACGGATTGAACTACATGTGTCGAGTTTGGGCTCGTTTTGTTAGTTATGTTGAGACCTTACCTCCGGACTTGATGGACAGACCTGCAGGTGTACTTCGAAGACTGCTACTGGAACTAATAGACGAGTAGAGCTAGGTGTGTCGAGTTTGGGCTCGTTTTGTTAGTTATGTTGAGACCTTACCTCCGGACTTGATCACGTGACCTGAAGGTCTACTTCTGTGAATCCTACTGGAACTCCTCGACGGATCGAACTAGATGTGTCGTGTTTGGGCTCGTTTTGTTAGTTATGATGAGATCTTACTTCCGGACTTGAGGGACTGACCTGAAGGTCTACTTCTGTGACTCCTACTGAAACTCCTCGACGGATCGAACTAGATGTGTCGTGTTTGGGCTCGTTTTGCTAGTTATGATGAGATCTTACCTCCGGACTTGAGGGACTGACCTGAAGGTCTACTTCTGTGACTCCTACTGGAACTCCTCGATGGATCGACTAGTAGTAGTAGTTATGAGGTGACCTTACCTCCTGCCTTGATGGAGTGACCTGAACGTCTACTTACTGAAGTAGACGTTCAGGTCACTCCATCAAGTCCGGAGGTAAGGTCTCAACATAACTAACAAAACGAGCCCAAACTCGACACATCTAGCTCTACTCGTCTATTAGTTCCAGTAGCAGTCTTCGAAGTACACCTGCAGGTCTGTCCATCAAGTCCGGAGGTAAGGTCTCAACATAACTAACAAAACGAGCCCAAACTCGACACATGTAGTTCGATCCGTCGAGGAGTTCCAGTAGGAGTCACAGAAGTAGACCTTCAGGTCAGTCCCTCAAGTCCAGAGGTAAGATCTCATCATAACTAACAAAACGAGCCCTAACACGACACATCTAGTTCGATCCGTCGCCGAGTTCCAGTTACAATCACCGAAGTAGACGTTCAGGTCACTCCATCAAGTCTGGAGGTAAGATCTCATCATAACTAACAAAACGAGCCCAAACACGACACATCTATTTCGATCCATCGAGGAGTTCCAGTAGGAGTCACAGGAGTAGACCTTCAGGTCAGTCCCTCAAGTCCGGAGGTAAGATCTCATCATAACTAACAAAACGAGCCCTAACACGACACATCTAGTTCGATCCGTCGCCGAGTTCCAGTTACAATCACCGAAGTAGATGTTCAGGTCACTCCATCAAGTCTGGAGGTAAGATCTCATCATAACTAACAAAACGAGCCCAAACACGACACATCTATTTCGATCCATCGAGGAGTTCCAGTAGGAGTCACAGGAGTAGACCTTCAGGTCAGTCCCTCAAGTCCGGAGGTAAGATCTCATCATAACTAACAAAACGAGCCCAAACACGACACATCTAGTTCGATCCGTCGCCGAGTTCCAGTTACAATCACCGAAGTAGACGTTCAGGTCACTCCATCAAGTCTGGAGGTAAGATCTCATCATAACTAACAAAACGAGCTCAAACACGACACATCTATTTCGATCCATCGAGGAGTTCCAGTAGGAGTCACAGGAGTAGACCTTCAGGTCAGTCCCTCAAGTCCGGAGGTAAGATCTCATCATAACTAACAAAACGAGCCCAAACACGACACATCTAGTTCGATCCGTCGAGGAGTTCCAGTCGGAGTCACAGAAGTAGACCTTCAGGTCAGTCCCTCAAGTCCGGAGGTAAGATCTCATCATAACTAACAAAACGAGCCCAAACACGACACATCTAGTTTGATCCGTCGAGGAGTTCCAGTAGGAGTCACAGAAGTAGACCTTCAGGTCACTCCATCAAGGCAGGAGGTAAGATCTCATCATAACTAACAAAACGAACCCAAACACGACACATCTAGTTCGATCCGTCGCCGAGTTCCAGTTACAATCACCGAAGTAGACGTTCAGGTCACTCCATCAAGTCTGGAGGTAAGATCTCATCATAACTAACAAAACGAGCCCAAACACGACACATCTAGTTCGATCCGTCGAGGAGTTCCAGTAGGAGTCACAGAAGTAGACCTTCAGGTCAGTCCCTCAAGTCTGGAGGTAAGATCTCATCATAACTAAGAAAACGAGCCCAAACACGACACATCTAGTTCGATCCGTCGAGGAGTTCCAGTAGGAGTCACAGAAGTAGACCTTCAGGTCACTCCATCAAGTCTGGAGGTAAGATCTCATCATAACTAACAAAACGAGCCCAAACACGACACATCTAGTTCGATCCGTCGAGGAGTTCCAGTAGGAGTCACAGAAGTAGACCTTCAGGTCAGTCCCTCAAGTCTGGAGGTAAGATCTCATCATAACTAAGAAAACGAGCCCAAACACGACACATCTAGTTCGATCCGTCGAGGAGTTCCAGTAGGAGTCACAGAAGTAGACCTTCAGGTCAGTCCCTCAAGTCCGGAGGTAAGATCTCATCATAACTAACAAAACGAGCCCAAACACGACACATCTAGTTCGATCCGTCACCGAGTTCCAGTTACAATCACCGAAGTAGACGTTCAGGTCACTCCATCAAGTCTGGAGGTAAGATCTCATCATAACTAACAAAACGAGCCCAAACACGACACATCTAGTTTGATCCGTCGAGGAGTTCCAGTAGGAGTCACAGAAGTAGACCTTCAGGTCAGTCCCTCAAGTCCGGAGGAATGATCTCATCATAACTAACAAAACGAGCCCAAACACGACACATCTAGTTCGATCCATCGAGGAGTTCCAGTAGGAGTCACAGAAGTAGCCCTTCAGGTCACGTCATCAAGGCAGGAGGTAAGGTAACCTCATAACTAACAAAACGAGCCCAAACTCGACACAATCATGTAGTTTGATCCGTCGTGGAGTTCCAGTAGGAAGTAGATCTTCAGGTCACTCCATCAAGTTTGCAGGTGAGGTTTCATCTTAGCCAACAAGTACATATTACTTAAAAAAAAATTACAATTTTCATCGTATCAAAATTAGTTCACTTGACTATTTATTCCCGCAGCTAACACGCTAACGCTTGTGTGTGTGACTTGTGTCTATGTAGTAGTTCAATTCTCAACTTGTCATTTTTGCATATACGTCCTTAAATTATATAGCAAAAAGCGCAATACGTTTGTTTCCAGAGATAAGCACACTTTGAAGGTAGAGGTTAATAACTCACAATAACTAAATAGACATAGTAGTGCACAGTGTCTTGCAAATATTCTCTTTGAAAAAAGTACGCATGAACACTTATGAATAGAGAAACAAAAGGTGACAGACGAAAACAAGATAAGAAACGCTCGGGGCAGATGGTCTTAACAGACACAAAAATGCATTCTAATTTATGCTCTAAAACCGTAAGCAGAAGATTGAAATTGATTTGACACAAATTATATGAGTAACAAGACTTACTTTTTAGCACCGTAATATGACACAATGTCATTTGGAAAACGCTGGTAGCACACTGCTGTTTGTGGTTCTCAAACTTCACATGTAAAAATATTAATATTAAGTTGTTTATCGGATTTCCTAGTAAAATTACACAAGTTTCGTTAGATCCTTTTCCGATTTTACAAATAATACTGGAGAAGTGTCCATTTTTCTTGCGTGGATTTTTGCATGCTTGACCCATACGTATTGAAAACCCGTTTCTGACGCCATTTTTTTGACCTTTGATAACAGGATCTTATTTTTGATAGTTAGGTGGTCATTAATAAATATTCTTTGGTTCCCAGAGAGACCGAATTGACTGGCCGTTATAGGCGAAGTCTTGAGAACGTATCTCGCTGCAGCAACAAAATCATCCTTCACGTATCGACTGAGGAAACTAACTATTATTGGTTTCGTGCGATCTTTATCTCTTGCTGGCACTCTAGTTACAAAGTTGATTTGGGTCTTGGTAATGGGATAATTAATTTTGGCGCCGATTCTTGCGATAATTTCAAACAGGTTTTCATTATTTACTTGCGGCAACCCTTTTATTTCAGTGTTATTTAATCTTGACCATTGATCCTTAGTGTCAGATTCTTCTTCTAGCTTGTCCAGGCGATCCTGTAATTGGTTCACTTGCTCCTTGATCGTTTCCATCACAACAATACGCTGCTCCATTTCGCTGATTTTATGTCTGAACTCATTGACCGTCTCCTCGAACTGCTGGTGTATGGACGATTTTAGTTCTGCGAATTCGGTTCTTAGTGCTGAGATCTCTTCCCTTAGACCATCCAAAGGAGCAAGTTTTGCAGCCAACGCACGTATCTCTTGTAAGACTACGGATTCCGGGCCTAGTCGTGTCAATTCTGGATCTAATCCAATTGGCGATTTAGGCGAGCCGGGTGGATTAACAGTAACTGCCAAAACGCCAGGTGGACGAACAGTGCCAGTCTGCTTACAGTTCATGCATCGCCAGGTGAGTCTTCTATCGCCAAGTTTACGGTAACCGGCCTCCGTAATGCCTGCACATTGAAAATGCAACTCGCGTCCACAAACCGTGCAAGGCACTCCATCCGACATGGCTTCATCACAGGCTCCACACATTCTCATCCCTTCCATTATGTTTCGGTATTATATACGTAACAGTTATTAAAATTTTGAGAAACACTGTTCAAGCTTTAAAAATCGTTAGCAGGTTCAAACTAAACACGACCGTAAACGATAGGGCCTACGACCGTTCTATATGCATACTATGACGGTGTTGACGGTGTGTGTACGCAAATCTCCACCTACCTGTGTGGTTACTACGCGCTATCAAGACCTGCGGTCCTATTTTCTATTAACACAGCCTTGTGATAGCGCCGCCGCAGTAATCATGACACGCATTGGGACTAAAGTTTGCTATTCATTCTACGAAACAGTGGCGTATTAAGGAGGGGGCCAGACAAATCTGCGAGGCCCTTTTCTTTCTGCAGGGCTATTGGCTAACTTGATAGTCACTGACCAGCGGTTGTCCACTGAAATTTGATGGCTTGATACCTGTTATGAGGCTAAGTTGAGGAGTGGAGTGCCTCAAGTGTGTTAGAATATTTGATTTTAAGGAACATTTACATTCATCAGTTTCATTGCAAATGCAAAAGCCAATATGAAAACCTTTTGACAGCTATTTGATGACCACCACAAAGACTCCGAGATACGCAATAGTCCCGCAGGAGGCGGTGCGGCGTGAGGGAGAGGACAGCGTCCTCCCTCCGCCCCAGCCGCAATGGTAGACGCCCACGGCGACGGACATCGCAAGACTATCTCCGACCACCGTAGGCGCGGTCATGAGGGCGGCGAGTAATGGGCGACTCGTTGCCCGACCATGGACCATACCCGGGTCAACGGCGCGTTGTGTTCCACGCGCGCCTCAAAGTCAGCATAATGACGATTGATCCCCCCCTTTAGAGGGCCAAAGCCTGCCGGGGTCGCGGGACTTATCGAATTACCGTGACCCTGGAACGTACAGGGCTATTGAAGGACACCGTGGATTTTAGTCAGTACGAGTCTAACAGTCCCTCCCGCTCTGCCTTGGGTGGGAGGACTCGTTTGATGATTTTACCACGATAAAAAAAAAAGTTGTCTACACCAAATATGATTGTCAGCGATAGCTTTGCGAAGCCTCTTTGACTCTTTTAGTTCCCAGTTACAAATAAAACGAAAACCACTCATCGGACACCACAAGTATCATGTTAAATCTATACATATAATAAATCTGTAGAAGGGTCAATTCTGTACATTGAAAATATTGAAAAAATAAATAGCGGGGGGTGCTGCTGGATCGATACCAAACCCAAATATGTGATTAAAAAAATTTTTGTCTGTCTGCCTGTCTGTCTGCCTGTATATGCAGGCATCACTTGAAAACTAACGGTTCGATTTCGATGAAACTTGGTATAATTATACCTTATTATCCTGGGCATAAAATGGGATACTTTTTATCCTGGAAAAATACGTAGAAAAAAAAATCTTATTTTTCAGTTTTATTCATAGACGTTGTTCTGTAGAACCGCGAACACACGTTGCATTACCCGCAGTGGATTCAGCGCCGTAATCTGTAGCGCTGAAAGTCGGATTTGGCTTGAACCGTTTGCGGCACACGCGGGCCACGCCTACGCCTCCCAGACTCCTATATAAGGAGCCGCGTTCCGCGCCGCGTTCCGCGCCGCGCGATGCATATAAATTCTGAATTTTGATGCGAGTTGACGTGTCCAGTGTGGCGAGCGGTCGTCCGTAGAATTAATATTGTATGCGTGTAATTTTAAACCGTGCTTTTCAGCGCGACCTTTTTGATTACTGTTCCGATCAGTTATTTGTAAATACAAGGTTACTACAGAACGCGAGCTCAACAGCAGTAGCTCAATAGAGGGATCTTCTTAATTATTATAGGCTTAGCCGTATTTGGGTCCAATAGATATTTATAAGATGTCATTGTCAGAGTTACTCAAAATGGAGAAATAAACCATCCACGCGAAGACCGACATCCGCGCGGACGGAGTCGCGGGCGGAAGCTAGTTTCTTAATAGAAGTTAAGTTGCTGGCTTTACTGGCTGGTTATAAAGTGATGGCCGTTGACAAGATTTTTTTTTGTTTTCTCTGAGTGCGAGGCTCCTTCAGTTGCGAGGTCAGAGGCTAGGCTCCGTTCGCCCCCGCCTAACGTCGCCACTGCTATAAAATGAGTGGAAATACTGAACGTTATCTTTGTTTTAGAACTATGGGATGGCATTAACGACCTAGCTCGGCAGAGCTACGACATCGGAGGAGTCGTGTCTGCCAGTATTGGACCACGAACTGTGTACAGTAAGTGATATGAATAATGTTACGAGCTGGGTAGGGGATAAATTAATCAACACCAATTAAAACCAAATAACCTTTAATGGCACGCAAATCACTAATTACAACAATCACTAAACACATACTTATACACAGTAAAAAGTCGCTTGTAGATTCTTACTTTGAGTTCACTCTCGAGTTGCCTCGATCGGTAGTCAAAATCAGACTGACCGAGGTCGCCGATCGGCGCCCTATTTATACCCCGGCCGGACCCACTAGATGTTTCTAGAAGATGGTCGAATGTTCTAGAAACATCCATGGACTTGTACACAGACTCAAACCTTCTGGAACATTCTAGAACCATCTCGAAACATCTAGATCAGGGTAGAATTTTCTAGAAACTTCCAGCCCAATCTTCAGTAGAATTGTCGAGAACCATCACGTGGAACCTTCGAGAAGCCTGTAGATTGGTCTCGCAATACGATCGACGTAACAATAATCTTATCTAATATATAAAAATCAATACCACTTTTCGTTGTAATGTTATAACTCAAGAACGGGCTCACCTATCCAAACAAAATGTTTAGGCTTTATTCGAACTATTTAGTAGATGCTTCATCGGACGAGCGGTTCTTAGTATACCCGTGCGAAGCTGGGAAGATTATATGATATACTAGTGGCCCCACTAGTATATCATAATTATAATCTTTGCAATAAAAGTTAAAACAGCATCAATAAATCTTATTACTCCGTCAACTTTTCACAAAGCCTTTCACAGATACCTCTACAAGCGTGTGTCATATACATCCAACCAAGTTTATTTTAGGGTGTTTAAATTTTAATTCTCTCAAGGTCAGGCGAGCTGTCGCCCAAATCACAACAGCGTGTAAAAATTTACACGGTCTTACCGATACATCGGATGTACATTGTACACGTGGAGCTGTGTCAATTGTTCGTTCCAAATAGTTACAACCGTTCTAGGAAACACAAACTATTTAATGTCCCATTTTGTCGCACTGTAGCCCGATCCACCTCTCCTATACCGCGAATGCTAACGATGCTCAACGCGCTCGTGGAGACCAACCCTGGATTGGACTTGTTTGCTGATGAATGGAAGACGATAATGTTAGAATGTCTGAGATTCTGTGAGGAGACAGAATGAAAGGATCATTAAATTTCATTTCGTATTAATGGCATTTTAAGCTGTACTAAATGTATAAAAAAAAAAATAGAGTTTTGAAAAATAATGCACACGTATTTTTATCTTTTGTTAAATCAATGCATATTTACACAGTTGAAACACATCAAAGTTCGAGAGTGAGCTCGTGACGTCAGAAACAGGAAAGAACTGTACATACAATGCTTGTGATGGCAATTTTTTGACAATCAGACTGAAGGACTAGATTTTTCCAGTCACATACCCTATGAAAGCATACGCAGCGTAGGTCGTCCATTCACAAGGTGGAAAGACGATCTGATGGTCTTCATCATTTAGGATCAGGATCGTTAAGCAGTGGATTTCTTACGGCTGATATGATGATGGTGGTGGTGACGCCATTGTTCATGGGCTACCAAAGAGATTTAAAAGAACTATAGAGCGGGCATTGGGAATATTGTCATACAAAAATGTTGATGTCGGGCGTCAGTAGCGCTATCTAGCGTTGTATAGCAAAACCACGTATTAAAATAATTCATCAGAATATATTTTAGCCATTACACAATAGATGGCAGAACTGAGCATCTTGTGATAGGGGTGCAACATTTTAGAATGGCACAATTATCGATACATAAACATCGATAAAGTTAACTAGGTTAAAAAAATTAAAAAGTGTGTAAGGGCAGAACAGAAATTAAATTATTAGTTATTAATACAGTCCTATATTATCAATTTGACGATTTTGTTCAACAGTATTGTTATTAATCTATCGTCATTAACTTAGTCAATGAACAACATAAAAAAATGTTTTTTTTTTCGCTCGTATGATTTGATGAAAACGTCTTTTTCTTTTGACCAACTTCCACCGTCTCGATTTTATTCTTCCCATGTCATAAAATGATCCTAACATTAAATGTGTCAAACGGCATGAAAATAAATGTTTTAATTAATTTTTGTGGACAGCTCGCCCTTGAACAAAATAAAAATGTTTCAAAAGGGAGCTAGTCTCCTAAAAAAGTTTTTCCGTAAGTATCTCTTTAATTCATAAACAAGTCAGTATACGAAATTAATCATTTGGTATTTTAATTACTCTTCGACTTAATAAATATCGATAACACATATCGATAAACAGACAACTCTTAGGCTGCTTTTCCACCAGAGATGCGCTATGCTACGTTGCTGCGGATGCGTTTGATATCCACCAATCATATTCACTGGTTTACATAGCACAGCACTGGTGGAAACGGATTCAACTAAGATGTGTTTTTTATATGTAAGGATGCGTGCTATGGCTGCGTGCTGTGGCTGCGGGCTATGGCTGCGTGCTGTGGATGCGTGCTATGGGTCGTTTTCCCTAGTATCGATACATCGCACAGCTCGAGCTGCGCATCTTCATAGCGCAGCTACCTTATGGCGGCGCATCTTCATAGCGCAGCTACCTTGTGACAGCACATCTTCGTAGCGCAGCTACGCATCTTCATGGCGCAGCTACCTTGTGACAGCACATCTTCGTAGCGCAGCTACGCATCTTCATAGCGCAGCTACGCATCTTCATAGCGCAGCTACCTTGTGACAGCGCATCTTCGTAGCGCAGCTACGCATCTTCATAGCACAGCCACCTTGTGACAGCGCATCTTCGTAGCGCAGCTACCCATCTTCACAGCACATCTTACCGCACAGCTACATAGCGTAGCATCAGTGGAAACGGTCACACAGTTTCGTAGCTCAGCTTTTACATCCTCGCAGCACAGCTACATAGCGCATCTCTGGTGGAAAAGCAGCCTAATTCTTTAGCATATTGTCGTACAGCTACTGAGCAACAGATGGCGTTTATTTAAAAATGCAAGAGTTCTAGAATAATATCAGACAAACTCTTAAAAACCAGGTAAAAATAAAAAAATATTTAGAAAAACAAATTGATTTCAAGTCCACATGTTTTCTTATATCTTGATTTGCAGTTACGCAAAGCGCAACTAGGCATATTTTCCTATAATCGTCCAACGAAGTTTGAATTTTGACGCACGGTCACACGACCTGTCAGGCGGACGTCTCAAACTAGACTGGTCGAGTTTTTACCGAGTGGTAAAAATTTGTGGATCACAACTTTCTTCGTGATGTCCCGTCTATTGCTCGTATATAGTTTAATGTCTTTGTGGGCTACGTCTATTTCCCATTGGCCTTGTAATCGCATGCTTTAGAGCTTTAGACACTGTATTCGGTTTCCAGGTGTGACAAAACGTGGAATTTTCACAGTCATCTCCCAACTCTAAAATGATTAATTCAATATCCAATATTTTTTAAAAACTGATAGTAACTGGTGTAACAAATGCAGATTTCCCCCTCGGGCAAGAGACTCAATTATGCACAGTAACAGGATTTTTCTACTTCTCTTTGACGCAGTAAGATGAAAGTTTGGTAATCAGAAATATTGTCGTGAAGCTTTGAATTGCCTGTGATATTTATATTTTAACATTTAAATGAGTGTATTTCAGTTGTAACCGACCCGGACGACAGCTTCACGGTAGCTAACTCGTGTCTCGAAAAGGACGGCTTCTACGACTTCGCTAAACCATGGCTAGGCGAAGGCTTAGTCACTGGCAAATGTGAGTTAAACCCATTTTTCTTAATTACTATAACTGTTAGTCCGACCCGCACTGGGCCTGTTTTCTCACCAATGGGGTCAAATGCTCCGAAAGTGGTGACAAACAGATTGATTGCGTTAGCATAGATTAAATCAGCAAGCTATCCATAGATGGTATACCACTCTTTCTCTTGCTATCTTACTTACTCAAGGCAAGCCGTTTCAACGCTAGGCGCTTTGAAACACAAAAAAAAAACAAATAATCTTCTGATTCTCAAGCTAAAACTACAGATAAAGAAAATAATTCTAATATATAAATTCCCAGATTCAATATGGAAAAACCATCGCAAGTTTCTGAACCCAGCATTCAGTCAAATTCTCCTGGACACATTTATGGGCGTCTTCAACAGCCAGTCCAGGAAGCTGGTGAAAGACCTCGACAAAGAAGTCGGAAAAGAATTCTTTGATCACTGGACATACACAAGACACAACGCTCTGGAGACTATTTGCTGTAAGTCTAAATTTAGAATTCTAAATTAACCCCTTGAACGGATAATAGAAATAAAGAGCTGGTTTATGAATGTGGCAGAAATGTCAAATGATAAAATTGCCTGCTGCTGAGAGAAGACTATTAATTATTTTGATGATAAAAGAACCATAGGCTTGCCATAACCATGTCTTATAAAACCTATATGTAATCTTACCTTTTCATTGACAGTGACAGCATTGGGAGTCGACTTTACTGAGACGAACCTCAATAGCAAGTACGTGGAGGCAACAGAGCTCATCTTGAATACGATTGTGGAACGGTTCATGAAGTTCTGGTGGCACAGCCCTTACACCTTCGCATGGAGCAACCTGAAGAAGAAGCAGGATGCTTGTCTAAAGATACTGCATAATATGTCCTATACGGTAAGGATGTTTTTAGCAATAATTAATGTGGACGTGTGATGAGGAGGGATGACACTCATGTAACTAAAAGAGTGTTGGGTAAGAATGTTGATGGATGGAGAGGAAGAGGAAGGGCAAAGAAAAGATAGATGGATTGTGTGAGGAATGATTTGAATTTTAAATTAGTAAATGATGCTGCGACGTCTGATAGGGGAGAATGGAAGAAAAAGACGTGTTGCGCCGACCCCAAGTAAAATGGAATGAGGGCAGGAAGATGATGAATAGAGAAAGTAGGTTTTAGCTACATATAAAGAAAGAAGATGATAAACACTGCGTTTTAAGATAGGAACGGAAAGTATAAATGTAACGTTCAAATACATGTTTAATGGCATGATAACTTGCTAACCTCTGCATTCTTTACAAATACGATTATAATGACTTGTTGCAGGTTCTACAAAAAAGAAAATCTGAGTTCAATGGAAACATTTGCGCCGAGAGGAGTATAATACCAGGTAAAGCTTGCACACACAGTTTTTAATATAAAGAAATCCACAAAATTCAACTAACGAAATGATTTTAATTTCTTCCAAGGATCCAAATTCAAAGCTTTCATGGACCTACTGCTAGAACTATCGGTAGAAAAGGGAGTCTTCAACGATAGAGAGATCAGAGAGCACGTGGACACCATGATTGTTGGCGGCCATGACACCTCTGCGAATGTATTAATGTTTACCATGATACTATTGGGGTCACACCCTGAGGCTCAAGAGAAGGCGTATGCTGAGTAAGTAAAAAAATATGTTTCGTAAATTCTAAAGAGAATAATGTTATGAGGAACCGCTCCAGTAAGACTGAGTTGTAAAGCTTTTTTTTCGATTACGAGTAGGACTTGCTAAGCTAATGATAATGCTAAGCATGAGGTCACGGGTTACTGTGCGTTCCAAAGTCACAGTTACTTGTTAAGATGTATGATGACCCAAATAATTTGGGATCGCCTTATTTTTTTTTCTTCAATAGTGTTTTTTATTTATTCCAGGATACTAGAAGTCTTAGGAGCAGACAGAGACGTGGAGAAAACGGATTTGTCGAAGCTAGTGTACTTGGAGGCTGTACTGAAGGAGAGCATGAGGATCTTCACCATCGTGCCTGTCCTAGCCAGGAAACTTGATAGAGATGTTAAACTAAGTAAGTTCAATCAAAGTAGAAGAGATTCCGTGAAACTTTTACAGGAGATTCAGTAGAAACATACAATTATAGTCAAATGAAACCGTTATCCTGATTCATCCATCCAAGGTACTACACAGGATCGGGTATTCCTACTAAAGGCGCTCCCTCACCGCGAGCATTCACCTGTAATGTAACGTTACAGATTCGAGAATTTCATCGGTAGGGGAGAACAATCGAGCATCACAATGCGCACCTTGTATCAAATCTATACTAAAATAGCAAACCCGGCGAACTCCGTTTCGCCACCAGATGGCTTCGTTTTATGTAACATTTCGTTTGGTGATTAAAAGAAGAAGAAAAAATTTTTTTTCCTGTATTTTCTTTGCTATAAACCTCACGGAGCCCGAGACCTTTCCAACGAATGCAAAACCGTGGAAATCGGTGGGTGCGTTCTGGAGTTATAGCGTCAGGAAGGAAAACCCGACTTATTTTTATATAGTAGAAGATATGTACGCGAATGCTCGTCAGTCAGGGAGGTAGTATTGTAATGTAATCGCTCAAAGTGGAATCAATTTTGTTACATTACACGCGAATACTCCTGGTGAGGGAGCGCCTTAATAAGAATAATAATGAAGATATAGAGGTCGAATGTCCACTTTAACTATCAATTTCTCGCAGCGTTTCCACCTTAATCTTACCAAATCCTGATTAATCCGTGTTTCAGAGAACTACACCCTCTCCGCTGGACGGACCTGCTTCTTATTCGTTTTTGGGCTCCACAAGCATCCCATCTGGGGTCCAGATGTCCACGAGTTCAAGCCCGAACGTTGGCTGGAGCCTGGCAGACTGCCTGACAACCACAACGCGTTTGCTGCCTTCAGTTTTGGCAGAAGACAGTGCATTGGTGAGTATTGCTCTATTAACCTAGATACTTGTGTACAAGTTTTTCCAAACCATAATGTGGACGGGGTGCTAAGACAGGAAACCTCCACGTGCGCCCGTGGACTGGAGTTCCCTCTCGGATACGTCCGCGGGGAAGACCAGTTTTTCGGGCCGGTGCACCCTGGGATGCGGGCAAAAACTCTCCTTAGGCACTGTGTGCCAAGGGGTTTCTTTGCCCGTATGCAAATAGCCTGTCGGGTGGACGCTCCAACGCGTGTCCCTCTGAACAGCAGAGGGCACAGCGGCGGAGCGGGCTTGCGAACGGTGAGTAATGGGTATGCTCGCCGTCCGACCAAGGACCAAGCCCGGGTCGGTGGCGCGTCGTGTTTCACGCGTCACCGACGGGGCCCCTTATGGGGCCAAATGCCTGCCGGGGTCGCGGATTTTTCTTAATCCAGGATACCGTGGCCCCGGAACGTAAAGGGCATCCGACGGAACACGGGTGGATTTTAGTCAGTAAGAGTCTGACAGTCCGTCCCGCCCCACCCAGGGCGGGAGGACTCATTTGATGATTTTGCCACCCTAAAAAAAAAAAAAAACATAATATGGACACCCCTAAACACTACATGTGAAGGTGTTTGTGGTAGTAGACAAGCTCGTGTAGGAGTGGCGTTGACGCCCTCCGGAGTCTTAGTTTTTAATTCGATTAAATAAATTTGGTTTGCTTTTGATCACAATCTAACCAAGAGATGGAGCGAGCTGACCTAGAAGGAATTGGAAGTCCTGCGTACTGACGAAACTTCTGTTTCGTTCCCTCTTTCCACCTTTCGCGATGTAATGCGTTTCCTGCCAGTTGGGCTCCATAGAGTGGTTACATTACACACTCCTCATATCCATAATTTTTCTTGTAATTTATGCCTTTGCTTCTTCAGGTAAAGCCTACGCCCTAATGTCGATGAAGACGACCCTGGCCCACGTGGTGCGGAGCTACAGGATAAAGGCTGACCACACCAAGGTCCGGCTGAAGATCGATGTCATGCTGAAGCCTGACGCTGGACATTACATCAGCATCGAGAGGAGAACGTAGAGTATGATAGCACGATGGATGATACTGAGAGATTATGACTGATGAGAACAATACCAAATGATCTAGCATAAATATATTCAAATTAATAATGATTTTAATGAATTTTGATCGCAGAAAGTATTTACTGCGTTTATTGTTAGTGTACGACGAGTGACTAATTTTTCCGTCAAATTATCGTCAAAGTTACAGTTAACTTCACAAAAACGGGAAAAGTCATGATAGTGCCTCTGATGTCACAAGTATCAAGTGCTTTTGTATCACATACACATCAAGCTATGCAACACCAGTATAAGATAACCGTTCAATGTGCAAAAACATCACACAAAGCGAGGCCAAGTTAAACTGGATTGTACGTACTTCTGTGTAATGTAGTAAATGCAGCCGTGTGTACTGACTACGAATTATAGTTATAGCATTAGAAAAATAAGCACAAGTGTGTGAGACGTTCACACATTATATTAATTACTATTTATTTTAAATAATAATGTTATAAAATCGAACAATATTATGAGTTCTATCATTAATTTAATTATAGAACCTAGCTATAGTTTTACTTATTTTTTAAGGTCTGAGTTAAATAAATAAATTACCTTGTGAGTAGAATTAAGAGTTTTTACTTTGGCTCATTTGACTTAAGTATTTTATTTTTAGAGCTCCATAGCGAAATGACAGAAAACGGTACCCTTATGGATTTTTCATGTCTATGTCTTTCCGTCCATATGTCACAGCCACTTTTTTCCGAAAGTATAAAAACTATACTGATTAAACTTGGTAAGTAGGAGGTAGGGAGTAGCATTAAGATTTTCACACAAAAATAGAAAAAAAACAATACATTTTGAGGGTATATACAGGGACGCACAAACGGATACCATGGGTCCAGGACATGATTCTGGATGGGATTCCCCCCCGTGTTGCAATTTTTCGTCAGATTTTTTCTAATTTTCTAAATTTAAAAAAAAAACATTCGTAGTTTTTTTTTTACTTTAGACTGTTCATAATCGTTATTCTTACCTAACCTAATGAGATTTTTAATAAAAAAAAAGTAATTAATTCACTACTTTCACTAAAAGTAGCAATGTAAATAAAACTAGAAATGGTGTCTTCTTAGATGTTTAAAATGAAAGGTCATCGTATACCTAAATACTGTGTCCAGTACCACCTGTAGTACGTTAAGCGCCGCTAACTATTAAAAAAAAAAAAAAAAACAAAAAATAGGACAAAACCGACGAAAATTCCAACACGGGGGGGTCCAGAATCATGTCATCATGTCACCATGGTATCCGTTTGTGCGTCGATGTCTCTTACACCCTGTATACCCCGCCGATACTTAGAACTGAAACTCAAAATTTATTTTTTCATCAAACACATACGTGTGGGGTATCTATGGATAGGTCTTAAAAATGATGTTGAGGTTTTAAAGTCATTTTTTTCTAAAAAAAATTGAATAGTTTGCGCGAGAGACACTTCCAAAGTAAGATCTTGTAACTTCTGAGATAACAGATTGATGAAACTAAAAAATATTATGATGTAGAGATAGTATAGAGCCTGAGAAAGGACTTTTTATTGTGGAATGGGGGTTTTAAGGGGTTGAACGGGGGGATGTAAAGTTGTATGGAATTATTGTCATTTTTAAAGCTGGAATGATGAAACTATAACACATATAGTAATGACGTCTTACCAAGAGTTTGTCAACCTGATGAGCACTCTCTGTTGACGTATAAAATTGAAGATCCGGAACACCTGATGTGGAACTCCAAGAGCCCATCTACACTACTCGTATAACATATACAGAGCCTCTGTTGACGTATAAAATTGAAGATCTGGAACACCTGTTGTGGAATTCTAAGCGCCCAGCTACACTATAACATAAATAAGGATGGCGTTTTAGCAAAAGTGGTTCAATCTGATGAGCACTCTCTGTTGACTTAAAAAAATCGAAGATCTGGAACACCTGTTGTGGAACTTCGAAGCCCTGCGACACTATAACAGATATCGGAATGACGTTTTAGCAAAATTTGTTTAGTCTTACAAAAACGAAAGATCTGGAACGTCTCGAATCGTCTCGCGCATCCCGTTGTTTTCCCGTCCCGGGGGGCTCTTAGAATTCGACATCAGACGTTTCAGATCTTCGATTTCGACGACCTCGTTGTCGCTGGCATAAGTAACAGGATCCGCGTACGAAGTCGCGCTCAGAAGCTAGTACGTCATAAGTAAATCGTAAACCGCAATTTACCTTTCAAAGTTACAACAAATTACAAGAACTTTTATATTGTTACTTGCTGCTACGGAACCCTTCATGGGCCAGTCCGACTCGCACTTGGCCGGTTTTTAATTGTCCTTTTTATATATTTATAGCTACACATTACAATCTAAACTTGAATGATGTATTCTGATCTAGAAGAGTGTCTACCCCGTGTAATTGGGCTCTTGTAATTCCACATCAGGTGTTCCAAATTTTCAAATTTATTCTCTCAGCAGAAAATACTCATCACTAGGAACAATTTTTGCTATAGTACCATTTTTGTATCTTTTATAGTTTTCCAAGACAAATTTTAGCCTTTATGTTGCCCAGTCTTAATACCTATACAACAAAAAATCATTCAAATCCGTCCAGTAATTCCAAAGATTCGCGTGTACAAACAAACAGACACATATTTTTTTGGATTCGTGCCCTATTACTGTTTCTAAACCCCCCTCATTTTTTTTATATATTCAATGTACAGACATTTTTAAGGACATCGCCAGGCGTTTAGTCAACTCTTCAGGTGACCAGAGGGCTGGCCTATTCCTAGGCCAACGAATCAGCATTGCCATACAGCGTGGCAATGCTGCCAGCGTTCTGGGCACTGTTCCCATTGACAGCGATGTGGACGTATTCTTTGACGCCCTTTGAATAATTTTATTTTATTTTTTTGTACATATTACTAGTTAGTTTTTATTAATAGTTTGTTCATAATTTTAGAATCAGTATATATTAGTAACGAATAAAAAAGACACAGTTTTTTACTGTTTTACTATATGTATAGAAAGTTATATATTATTTTGAAAGGTATGTTGCATTGTTTAGTTGTGGTATAATAAATACAATTTTATTAATAAACTATTTTGTTTATAGCTGTTATTTAAGTTATATATAATACAATTTTTATTCTCACAGCAGCTACTCGTACCTGTTAAGTATTTCTTGATAGTGTGAATTGTCGGAAATTTTGTATTCCAACATTTTTGCAGCCTACACACAACATATAGTCATAATACAACATTATTTTTAACCCCCGACGGAAAAAGAGGGATGTTATAAGTTTTACGTGTCTGTTTGTCTGTCTGTCTGTCTGTGGCACCATAGAGCCCGAACGGATGAAGCGATTTCAATTTTGTGATTTTGTGTGTGAATTTTGTGTATTAAAGGTAATTTACGGGCGAGTGTTCTTAGACATGTTTGATGAAAATCGGTTGAGCCGTTTAAAAGTTATGGGGGTGAAAGTGGGGAAGGGTAACCGAAGGTTTGCAAATAAACTCGAGTGGGGTTTTAAATGAAAGCGCACTCAATGGGAATATTGATGATTTAATCGAGAGTGCTCTTAGCATGGTTTGATGAGAAAATTGGTGCTGGGGAAATTGGGAAATGGAGATCCGATGGTCAAGTTAGAGTGTCAATTACTACAATCTCAGTCTTTGTAATTCTGTTAAAGATGATTTGTCAATGTGCTGTAATCGCCCAACATAAAATGATATAAAGTAAGTATTTACCTACCTATAAAAAGTATAAAATAAAAAATTAAATTAAAAATTTAAAAAACCCCCGACAAAAAACCCAAGTTCCCTTTAAAAAGTAATAAATAATAAAAACAAATAAAAAAATACGTCGCGTTGGGGGACCGAAAAAAATCGTAGATAATCAATAATTTGAACCGGTCCCCCAACGCGACGTATTTTTTTATTTGTTTTTATTATTTATATTTTTTTAAAGGGAACTTGTTTTTTTGTCGGGGGTTTTTTAAATTTTTAATTATATGCGAAACCTGAATAGGTATAGTTTGTTCAGAATCAGTAACTGATTCGATTCCAATAGTTTTTACAACATATTATATTTTTTTACAAAAATATTTTACTTAATTAAATTTTATTACCAGTTAATTACACTAAAATCACCGTACGGTTAGGTACCTATTGCCAAACTATCATCACGAGTGTATAACACAGGAGACGCGGTTTACGCGGGTGTACCGCGAAATGAGCATGTTTTTGAACGGACAATCGAGTAATATACAAGCTTTATTTTTGTGATTTTTTATGATACGGTCTTAAAATTTTGTACATAAATTCTTTACACAAAAATACTAGACAGGTGTATCTGCTTTCGCATAGACAAAAAATAATGTTGTATATCGATAAAACGTTTTTTCACAGAAAATTCCCTTGTTATGACAGATCTTTTGGAAAAATCGTAAGCAGCGCCAATTTGACAGTTGCCTTTCCCATTGTTTACCAATTTGTGTAACTCCCTGTCATTACTAACCGAGCCTGCATAAATTCGTACCGTTTATGAATTTCGTCATTGACTGGAAACTGGTGGCTAAGTCTGGTGTTGATGATATATATTGATAGATGATTGTTAGTTGTGAAAACTGTACGAAGACAACGCAACGCCTTAGGGCAACCATAGTGACGATGATTAATCAAAGCTGTCATAATTATTAATTAAACAGCATACATTAATTGGCAAACTTGGTTCCTGTGGGGATGATTTATCGAGGTCGCCCAGCGTGCAGTACTGAAAGTTGCGACGTTTAAGCCTATCCGTTTCCCTACAACAACATGGTATGATAATTGGGAGGTAATGACTTTGAGGCAATTGTACATACTAAGCATTGTCTTGCTACAACATGGTGAATTAACCTATAACCGACTACTCCACCAAAAACGAAGAAAAGACATACTACGCGAAAGAACAAAGCTGCATAAAACTAAATTTAGTGAACGCCGTTGGACCATTAATTTATATACTCTATGCTAATGGATAATTCTGGCTACAAGGTAATGTTTTTGCATGTATTTTCCGTTAGCCAGATGAGAACTCCCGGAAATATAGTGACGAATTGATTCGCCAGGATGCACGGTGGCATGCCCGACATAATTATGTCCACCGCGCCATCCTTCACAATCAATCCCCGTTATCTAGCAATATATTCTAACACTTGTTGATTTTTGCAAAACTTCATTCCAGCCAAATAGAAATATAAAATTAGGTTATTATGACATGTGGACATTTTAACACTGGGACGAATGTTACCAAAACCGTTCAAATGTCGTTAAACAATTTAATTTGTAGATTTAAAATCATTTTCACTTTATGTCATATGGACATTTTGTCACTTGATCTTTAGGTTTATCAACAATTTTGACTTTTACATAATAATTTAACACTTGGACGAATGTTACCATAATTCCTGCAAACATGTAATGGGTCTGTATTTACCTGGGTTTGAGAAGTCTTTATGATCTTTTGGGATCATAAAAGTTCTGCCAGATGTTATATAATATGAGTTTGGGGTCTTGGATAAATGTGTTAATAAAATTATATAGATAACCATGAATTACTGTACATTTGTTATACCAAACTATGAATGTGATCTGATCCAGGAGCTTTCCAGTTACTCGTATGTAGCCTAGACAGGACGTTATGAAATATTCCTATGGGTAAATGCTCAAATGTCATGGGCTGTATGTTACATGACAAGCCCGGTTGTAGCCAGTTAGCTTGGGAGTTTGTGTCAGGTGTGTTAGAGCCATTATTTTGTGGATTAAGTATTGTGTTGTTATTATTAGTGGTTGCTTGTTTGATATTGCGATGAAAAAGTTTTTCGTTATGGTTCAATTGGGTGTTCTTTTGTTTTCTGAATGTACAAGCTTTATATCTTTCGAGTAGACCTTTTAAGTCTCCATCGTAAAAGGTCGACTCGAAAGATTGACGATTGTCGTTTTTGAGTATGTCTAGGGTGTGTACAGGTTGTGTGTTTGGCTGTTCGTGTACCTATTGTGTGAACTCTATATGTTAACATAATTTTGTTAACATGGGTTCCTAATTTTCTGCTACTGTTGCCATTAATCAACGACCATTTATATCTAGACTCCTAATCACAGGCGACCGATGTCTGTCAACACATTAGGTAAAAAAGTCTTATAACCGTCGTGACTCGACCACTCCTGTGAGTCCCCTCGTCGCACTGACCTTGAGTTAGCCAATCAGAACGCAGTACCCCGTCCCCCTCGCTTACGTCGTACCTCAGCGACTTGGCAGAATAATTTTCGTTAGTCAGATCGTGCATGAGGCGTCTAGATATAAATGGTCGTTGCCATTAATAAACTATGTCAATCTTCCTATTTTGTTTCGTTAATCATTCAGTTTTTACTCTAGTCTTCGTTGCCATTTCGGCTTGTATTTTGTTTTTGGAGCTCGAATACTTTCTTGTGGCTCAAGTGTAATCCTCGCTCCATTTACTTTAGCGACGGTCCATGCTGCACAGTATACGATGGTTTGCAATGTATTAAAATCGATGTTTCTGTTAGTATTTTCTGGTAGGGTGTTAATTAGGTAGCTCAATATTTTTGCAAGGTTCTAGATGGCTTCTGTTTCGAGATGTTTGTCGCAGGGATATGATTAAAGCACGGATTTGATGAAATCCCGGGAGATATTAAAAAAAAAAACGATTTTATCATTTCCCTAAACAAATCTAGTGATTTGACAAATCCCTAAATTGGTTCAGTGAAGTGACAAAAATTACTTTTCTGTGGTTTTTTAAAACTAAACTAAATCTAGTAAAATGTTACAAAACGTCGATTTCTAGGTGGTTTAAAAAAATAACCACGAAGGTGATGGTGGGGTCCTCTAACCTAACCTGTCCGAGTCGGGGTGCCCCGTGTGTACGAAACGGGGCACCGGGAATAAAAAATATCGTAGAAACGACTGGGAGCACCCCGACTCGGACAGGTTAGGTTAGGAGGGGATGGCATCCATCCATCCATCCGCCAGAGAGGTTTAAGCTCTTTTTCTACTTCGTCTCGTATATTCTCTTATTGTTTATTGTAGAAGTAGTTTGTTATTTATGATGGCCGATGGCCTATAACCTGTATGTCTGGGAGTTTTTCTAAAAATTAAATATGTGGAGTGGTTCTAGGTAACTTCTTTTATATGTATCTAACAAGGTTAACTGAAAATAAGTGTGCAGAATGAACATATTCATTTCAGGTGCCGATCGCCTGCGCTTAATTATTAGTACCTTTATCCACTTTCGACAACCCTGTATCGTTTATTGCTCTTCGGATATATAGCAGGGCTGAGGCAACGCGTGGGCAGTTGAATTGCTATTGTCGGTGAATTAGGCATCATTAAAAACTAATTAGGTAAGTTGAGAAACACAAGATAAGAAGGTAAGCTGTGCGAAGGTAGTGATGCTATATTTTATAGTAGGTAGTAGTCATGTTACGAATGTCTAATTTTTGACATTCGCGAATGCAAATGCGGATGTGAATATTCAGTTCCAATATACGCGCATGCGAATGCGAATATTCAGTTTTTAATCAATCATCGTTGATAATTTAGAAATTGTGCAAAAAAAAAGAAACAGTTTTTAATGATCGAACTTTATACCTACCTAACTTATTTTCATTATAATTTTATATTTATAGCTTATTTTATTTCATTTATCTTATTTTAAAATGTATACTTAGCTTATTCTTACTTCTTGTCTGTTACGAGAGTGGAAAAAGTAGTTCAATTCAATTCAATTCTTTATTGCATTCACATGTGTATTAAAAGTTCTTAAAATTAAAGTTAGTTCACATGGACCCTGTCGGGCACAACAATTCAACAAAATGTCAACAGTAGCATTAAAATAATCAAAAATAATAAATTAATTTAAATAACAGAATATTGTCACAGGCAAATACGGAAACAAAATTAAAAAGTCACAAAGAATACTATAACGGTAAATTCATGTCAGTAAAATAAAATAATAATTACAATTTAAAATAAGTAATACTCAATTTAGAATGTCAATCAACTAAAAATACAACAAAATTCAATAAATAAGTGGATAGTAAAAGTCAATCCATTTTGTAGTCATCATTAAAAAATTCATTTAATGAGTAATAACAATTTTTAATTAATAAGCTTCTGACTCGTTTTATAAATATTTTGTCATTTTCCTCTATTCTTATTTCATTAGGAATTCTGTTATATATTTTTATTGATGTAACGTGAGGGCTAGTACTGTGTAGTTTTAACTTTGATTGGGGTACTATTAGCGTGTTTTCAAATCGTGAACGCGGTGCATATCGGCGAGCCTGGTCAGAGATTTTAATAAAAAACCGGCCAAGTGCGAGTTGGACTCGCCCATGAAGGGTTCCGTAGCAGCAAGCATAGATTAGAGATATAATTATATTGAGATTAGTAAGTAATATACACAAACAATAAAAATAACTTTGTTTTTCATAGTATTTGTATGAATGGCAGAGTACATTTTCAAAAACCGCAAATATAACTTTATATTTGCGGTTTTTGAAAATGTACTATATCTCAAAAACTGCTAACTGTATCTCATCCAAACCAATTTTCGTTGGTAGTTTTGGTTGAGGTCTACATTATATATTTTTTTTAGTTTTATCATTCTCTTATTTTAGAAGTTACGGGGGGGGGGACACACTTTTTACCACTTTGGAAGTGTCTCTCGCGCAAACTGTTCAGTTTAGAAAAAAATGATGTTAGTAACCTCAATATCATTTTTAAAGACCTATTCATAGATACCCCACACGTATGGGTTTGGTGAAACATTTTTTTTTGAGTTTCAATTCTAAGTATGGGGGGCACCCCCAAAATTTGTTTTGTTTTGATTTTTGTGAGAAAATCCTAATGCGGTTCACATAATACATCTTTCTACCAAGTTTCAACAGGATAGCTCTTATACTTTCGTCAAAAAGTGGCTGTGACATACACGGACAGACAGACAGACAGACAGACAGACAGACAGACAGACAGACAGACATGACGAATCTATAAGGGTTCCGTTTTTGCCATTTGGCTACGGAACCCTAAAAAGGTTGGATTCTGTCTTACAAATTTACATGTTTCTAAAATATAAATTGATGTCAGAGTTAGAATGTCCAGTTTTTTAAAATAAGTATATAGTTATATAAGGGTAGCTCTAAAAGTGGTTTTAGAGAAAGAAAAGCAGAAACGTTGATCTTAGTTTGGTCGTATTTATGATTGATGTTTGTGATTGATTTGAAGGACATTAATATTGATGAATGGCGTGATAAAGGCAGATTGAATAAAAGATAAATGGAGAGGAAAACGAAAGGCTAGAATGAATGGAGTGTGTGGAAGATGGAGCACCAAATATTGGTATTTTTAACCGACTTCAAAAAAAGGAGGAGGTTCTCAATTCGGTCGGTTTTTTTTATGTATGTACACCGATTACTCCGAGGTTTCTAGTCCGATTAATGTGATTCTTTTTTTTGTTCAATGCAATATACTTTCCATTTAGTCCATAAAAGACCAAATTTCATCCAATTTGGTTCAGTACTTTTTATTTTGTGAGCATTTTTTTGATTACCGCTATGTGGATGATGTAACTATTTGTTACGCGATTACTCCGCCAATGGTGGACCGATTTTCGTAATTCTTTTTTTGTTCGTAAGAAGTTACTTCTGTAAAACTGTGAACTTCTGTTAAATTATTTACCATGTCAACATGGTAAATATCCCGTTTTAAATCTAAACAATAGTTCTAGTGACCATGTCAGTCTAAAAACTTCTGTACTGGTCCCATAGTCACCAAGTCAGGATCTGATGATTGGATCCTGGAGAAATCGAGGGCAACCCTCAAATTTTATCGGCCGACACATCGTTTTTCTGAAGTTTTATGTAGTAATTTAAGTACTTGCGTATGGTAAACATAATCTTATGTAGCTGAGCTGATGATGGAAGGTACAACTCCTTAACAGTAAGGAGTAGGCATCGATTGATTTCACATTCACATATCTCCGGAACTACAAGTCCGATTTAAGTAATTCTTTTTTTGTTGTACTACGGATCGTTCAATTTAGGGAATGCTGTAAGTTTCATCAAAATCGTTTAAGTAGTTTTTGTGATAGGGCATTTTATTAGCTTATTGTGTACATGAGCGATGATAATACCGGTGTGCTTCTTCTTCTTCTTCTCGTTCCTCTCCAATCACTGGAGGTTGGTCATCAGACTTAAAAATTTCTCTTTATTCCTGGCGAGGTGGAACAGCTCTGCAGCACTCTTGATTCCGGTCCATTCCCGAATGTGCTACGAACCGGTGTGCTACGGATTACAAAATTCTAGTGCACATGTATGAAAATGATGTATTTAACAAGAATTTGGGTTGAATATAAACTAAAAAGAGAAAAATAAAAAACTTTTAAAAATTTAAAAGCTTTTTTTCAGTCGTTCGTATTCGCTAAATATTCTCATGAATTTTGCGAATGCGAATACGAATGTCTAAAAATATGAGAAAATATGCGGATGCGAATGCGAATCTTCGTAACATCCCTAATGTCTAGTATGACCACGGATATCCTGCTAGCTAGACAGTCCCTCGAAACTAACCATTTCTGCAGACATCTAAGCTATTTTGAATACATTTTATGTAATGGTTTTTTTTTCTTGCAGTAACGAAGTAAACTAAATGTCAACGATGTTTGCTGTAGCGCTCTTCTGCATCGCTTGCGCAGCGTTGTGGGCGTGGCGCCGGAAAAACACGAAGACCACCGAGCCGCCATTTTTCCCGGGAGGCTGGCCCATCGTGGGCCATGCGCTCAGCCTTATTGGAGATAGCTGCAGTACGTGAAATATTTGTTAACTATCTGTACGAATGACGTCTTGAATCTCTTTAAAAAAACACAGCCTTGTGACAACGCGGTCTCAGCACTCTCGCTACGCTGGAACTAAACTTTGCTATTCATTTACTAAGCCACTGACCGCTCGCGCTGCACGATCGGACAATCTCAAAGCCAAAAAAAAAAGCACATGGCTGAGATCAGCGATTAGATTTCTTATAGAGAATAGCATAAGCAGGTCCAGACTATCAATCCACGTCATTTTGCAAAATTATGCTAGGCATGTTCCCACGCGAGACGGAAGCGGTGGCCTCCTTCTGCGAAGCAGTCATGCTCGCGAAGGAGAAGGCGGGACGCGCGGGGGAGAGGACAGCGTCCACCCCTCACCTACGCCGCAGTGGTAGACGCCCACGGGTGCCCACGGCGATGGACGTAGCGGGATGATCTCCGGCCATCGTAGGCGCGGGCATGTGGGCGGCGAGTAATGGGCGACTCGCTGTCCGACTATGGACCATGCCCGGGTCGACAGGCGTTGTGTTCCACGCGCGCCTCAAATAGTGTCAGCGCAATGACGGGGGACCTTTAGAGGGCCAAAGCCTGCCGAGGTTGCAGGACACACGTATACCGCGACTCCGGTACATAAAGGGCTATTGAAGGACACCGTGGATTTTAGTCAGTACAAGTCTGTCAGTCCCTCCCGCTCTGCCCGGGGTGGGAGGACTCATTCGATGATTTCACCACGATAAAAAAAAATGTTCCACGGCATTGTTTTGCAAACTAAAAAAAATGGAAATCAATAAAAAAAATGAACACTATTTCAAAACTTTTATCGGTGAATTCAGACATTAAACAACCTCTTTCTAAAGAATTCATACAACAAAATGGGTGGAAATACTGAACGTTATCTTTGTTTTAGAACTATGGGATGGCATTAACGACCTAGCTCGGCAGAGCTACGACATCGGAGGAGTCGTGTCTGTTAGTATTGGACTACGGACTGTGTACAGTAAGTAGATATCTTTACAATAAAAACTGTTACCACTATGGCTGTACAAACTTTGATAGACAATCCCCATAAATCTTCGGTCACTTTTATTTTTATTTGCCGGAAAGCTTTAATAACTGTCACAGGGTTTATATGTTTAAACTTAAAATCTGCCGGGCTGCCAGATACGTTCGCCTTTAATAAATCAATTGAAATATCAGATGAGGAATTTAAAGCCTCCGTAGTCCTAACCGGTATATCAGTAAAGAAATTAACAAATTCTTCAGCTACTTCCAGATATGAGCTTATAGGACCACATGATGTCTGCAAAGTATAGTTAGTGTTGCCCTTTTTTTCCTGCCAGTCTCGTTATTTATAACTTTCCAAACCGTTTTTATTTTATTTTCTGATTATTTAATCTTATTGCTAATATGCATGGCTTTAGCAGCGTTGTCTGTGTGTGTGCCCGGTTGACAGACATCGAGAAATACTCACATATTTTTGTTCATTAAATTGTTCTCAATTATTTGACTGCCTGATATTTCAAATAAGAAACGTGCTTTTGCTTTAAAGGGTGTATTCCCATTTGTCCCCACTGAGGACAGACTTTTTTTTATCAGAAACTGGGTCCGGGCTAGCGGTGGTCAGGGCTCTTGATAGAGGATCGCCTCACAATACGCACCATTTCCAGAAGAATAGCCTTCTGATTCGAGCGCCTGATCCAGCTTCAAATAGAGTGCCTCCTCATATAATTATTCGTCAAATACTAACGTTAATAAACTGCTTAGGTACGATTGTAAGAAATAATCAATTTTATAATTCTTGCAACTTATAACCACAAAACAAGCTAAATAAATACCACTGAATTTACGCTAGCCTAGTAATTTTGCTGGTTAGTCAATGAACAAGACAATTTTAGGTAACCGACCCAGAAATATTTAAATAAATACTACCTTTTTTTTTTTCAAGAATGGAACAAAGAGTTTATTATTTCAATATGGATTACTTATAATGTTATTTATGTACATTAAAAAACTAAATTAACAAACCTAATAATAATTACTACAACTAACAAAGAGCATCAAAAAATTCATCCACATCGCTGTCAACGGGAAAAGTGCCCAGAACGCTGGCAGCATTGCCACGTTGGATGGCAATGCTAATTCTTTGACCAAGATATAGGCCAGCCTTCTGGTCACGCGAAGAGTCGACTATTCGTTTAGCAAGCTCTTTAAAAACTTGGTGAGCACTCGGACCCCATGGCCCTAGTGTTTCAACCCCAAACGGCTCAAATACATAGCTGCTAGTCAAGCCATTGTATTTACGCCGTTTGAGGTTTTCAGCACTTGCAGCAGCCGCACCAGCACAGCACGCCGTACCGCGAAGATGGGATGGCGCAAGGGTGTCGACACATGTTGCATCCCACACCAAAGGTCTACCCAACTTCCATGGCATTATAGTCATCCCATCTGGTCTCTTCCCATCGTCGCGTGCCAAGCCATTGGGTTCTAAAACAGCTGGCACCCCGGCGATGACAAGAGCACGACGGATAATGTCATTTAAGCTGGCGTGCCGTGCTAACCGACCCGCACTTTTGCTGCAGGAAAGGCCATGGTGCCCGAGGCAGTCGACTGCTTCGCCACACTGACAGCGATGTGGAGCACCGCAAGGAGCGCCCAAACGTAGACATGTAGCGATCCGGAAAGTAGTGTCACTCAGCATGGTACCTATGTTGAGTGACGGTAGTGCCTGAAGCCATAGACCCGACTCCCATTCGCCCACAGCCAGCAGGCGAGCACGCTCTACAGAATTGGTTGACGTATTAATAAGATTATACCGTACCAACCTGCAGAGCGGCTCATCCCACTGCCTTTGGGAAGATGGGTTCACGGGTCGATCTGAATCCGGGCAAGTCATTTTCCAGGCGTTCTCCGCATCGGTCAAGCACGGCACTTCAGAGTCAACCAGGGAGAGACTTAATATCTTCCTGGTTAAGGTTTCAGTGCTGTGGACAGAGGACAGGAACGCCGGTAAACTCACACTAGAAATTTTGCGGACGCCGAGTCCACCAAAACGGATAGGGAGGGTGGCTTGCAGCCACGCTCGGTCGTCCAGGGCCACATTAAGGATGGATGTTAAAGTATTACGAATAATTTGGTCAATTTTGTCCAAAATGTGTTGATGCTTCCATAGAGGAGAACACCGGAGATAGTACATAAAATTTGGACCAAAACAACAATACCTAATAAGGGTGAATGCTGAATGTAAGTTGATTTGGGAAAGTCGATCTGAGATGTCATTAAAATGATTAATTTTTTCGTCGATGAATGATGAGAAACTATCTTCGAAAATAGGGGAACCTAGGAGGTTTAGAGAACTTTTTTCTAAAATTTTGATTTGAGGAGCTATTGCATTGAATTTGTCAAGAGTTGTCTGTCTGTCAGTCGTGTCAGAAAGAAAAATTTCGCATTTGGATGGGTTGAGGTCCAGACCGATTGATTTAAATTCCTTTTGGATGAATTCAAAGTCATTAATAACGGTGTCTACATCACCTCCTAGAGTTCCGTCATCTAAATACCAAACATTAAATTTAGAATTTAGTTTTTGGATGATGGGATGTATGGCTAGGCTGAAAATGACAGGCCCGAGAGGGTCACCTTGTTGGCATCCAACTGCTGATTCCAAAACATTATTTTTGTATAATAATTTAGAAGGGTGCCGGTAGCACTGCCACAAAAAACCGAAAATTTCAGGTAATTCCTTTTTTGCCTCAGTCAACAAAGTGTCCCTGTTAACAGAGTTAAAGGCGTTCTTAACGTCAACCTTGAGAATGACATCACCTTTACCAGAATTTAAAAAAGAGGAAAGGGCATGTACGGCAGCCTCACAGCCCCCCTTGGAGCCAAAGCCAAGTTGTAGGGGCTGGAACTTTTTTGTAAGCGAATCGCTGTACAGTTTACAGCATATTTTGGCTGCCATACGCCTGTAGGTGCACCCGACGGCTATGGGACGAATACCGCCGTCCTTCTTACGTAGGGCACATAAGTTGGCCCCGTATAAGACATCGACGACGGCATCGTTCACGCCGCCGGAGAGCATTAGGTTGACCAGAGCCGCAAGCTCCTTCAGAAGCGACTCGCCAGCATCCCCGGCGCCTGAACTCAACAAATCTTTTAAATGTTGTGGAGTCAGGCCGTCGAGGCCACCAGCAGAACCGCTGCGGAAAGAGCTCACGGCTGCGATCAACTGTGGGGCTGTAATTTTGAATAGATTGTCCTGAACAAGGGGATCCGGGTTAAAAGGCGGGTCTGGAAAGGTGAGGCCATCCGCAGGCGCTGGATGTTTGCTCTCCAGGGCTGAAAAAGTCTCTGGAGAGTATGGCGCCACCACATCACTGCTGAACAATAGTCTGGCTGCCCCCCTAATGTCACCCTCACTTAATTTGGATTCTACATGTCCACAAATGCCTTTATGGATAAGGTTATTAAATGTAGGCAATTTAGAATCTAAAACATAGGCCGAAATGTTGCAATTTTCTTTAATTTGGTTAGTCAGAGACTTTTTTGTTGCTAAATTTTTTTGGACATGTAGAATCCTGTAAGGGAAAGTGAGTAACTGCTCCCAGGCATGTTCTGAGTTCTCTTGGGACGCGAAACGGATACATTGCGCTAAACTCAGCGCAACAGACCGTCTCGCGCCTCGAGGAACTCTCTTTAGTACAGGAGTGGAATTTTTGAATTTTGACAGGGTTGTCCATAAAGGTTGACCAGAAGGTGTTGATGTCGGGGTTGTGGCTGGGGGGTCCAAAGGTACACTACGGGGTTTGTGGACCTTGCCATAGTGTATCCTTAGACCCCGCTCGCCTTTAAATAAACGAGGCTGGGAGCAATGTGGGCATCTTACTAGTTGCACATCCAGTGATGTGGCAGGTTGACTGGCACCACCCAAACCGGCATCGCTACATGTAGCACTGAACATAAAATGTTTCTACTTACCTATATATACACATGAAAACACTATAAAAAAACACAAAAAGCACATTATTTACAAAAAAAAATGTCAATAAAAAGACAACAAATTAAATGTCAGCGATGACAATGTCTCACTGGCGGCCTGGAGCGCCGCCCACCGCCGCTGCTGCCACCGCCACGCAGACCGCGCTGTAAAGTTTTTATTTTCGCATGTGGTCGAAGCTCCTATATACAAATATGTACTCTATGGGTCGAAGACGCGTCGAGCGGCGCGTCGCGAGGTGCGTTCTCCGAGTTTGCTTCGTCTGTTTCTTCTTAGAGTAGACAAGTACCCACAACCGGCCTCAATAAAATATCTGGCTAAAACAGTTTCGGCCAGCTCAAGACCATTTTCAATATTTATTTCCGGCCTTCTAAAACATTAGTAGTGTATCTCGAAAATATGTCAGAACCAGCACGGCTCATATACTTTATTACTCATAAACACTGATGAGTCTCAATCAAATAGATTATTTTATACTGAAATAAATCTATTTAGTCTGTCAATTAGTTATTAGATAATAAATAATATTTGAAAATATATAAATTATATAATTTTGAATAAGTTGACAGACGTGTTTTCTCCATGACATTTTTTTAAAGAAAAAACTACCTTGAACTTATGCTATCCTAGTACTTTTCCTTGATAGTCAATGAACAAGACAATTTCCTAGTGCCCGACCCAGTTCTTGAAAACGGTCATGCCACATTATATTGGAATCAATCTTTATTCACTGACAGGACTGAACCTTCTTGAATGTGGCATAAATATTAGTCGAGTATACCTAGGGTAAAATAATTTACCGTGTACCACGGAAAAAAATAATTTCTCGTGGTACACCCAGGTGAACCACGTGCAAAAATAATTTTCCGTCGTACACCCAGGTGAACCACGGGCAAAAATATTTTCCCGTGGTACACCCAGGTGAACCACGGGCAAAAATAATTTCCCGTGGTCACCCAGGTGAACCAAGCGGGTGGACCACGGGCAATAAACGAAAAATGACTGTATTTTAGTTGTAACCGACCCCGAGGACAGCTTCACGGTAGCTAACTCGTGTCTCCAAAAGGACGGCTTCTACGACTTCGCTAAACCATGGCTAGGCGAAGGCTTAGTCACAGCCAAATGTGAGTTAAACCAATTTAACTTATCTACGATTACTGTTAGTTTATCCACCAACCCGCACTGGGCCTGTTCTCTCACCAATGGAGTCCTGTGCTTCAGGTTGATTTAGCGCATAGATTGAAAACAGCCAGCTGTGAATGTGTGATATCATACTACTCTATCTCTTGCTATCTTACTTACTCACTCCAAGGCAAGCCGTATCAACGCTAGGCGCTTTGAAACAAAAAAAGAAAACAAATAATCTTCTGATATTCCTATGAACTACAATTTAAGTTTCTCAAGCTAATACTACAGATAAAGACAATAATTCTAATGTAAAATTCCACAGATTCAATATGGAAAAGTCATCGCAAACTGCTGAACCCAGCATTCAGTCAAATCCTCCTGGACACGTTTGTGGGCGTCTTCAACAGCCAGTCCAGGAAGCTAGTGAAAGACCTCGACAAAGAAGTCGGAAAAGAATTCTTTGATCACTGGACATACACACGACACAACGCTTTGGAGACCATTTGCTGTAAGTCTAACAAATAACGTTATAAAACTGTTATAAATTAAGCCCTTGATCGGATAACCGAAATAAAGAGCTGGTTTGTAAATATGGCAAAAACGTACTTGTTCAAAATCAGCACTTTCTGACATCAATAAAACAGTCCAAAAAAAACGCTCGTCTTGCACCGTATTAGGTCCGTATTTAAGAACGTCTATCAAGACTCGTTACTTAAACATCTTTTTAACCAATCAAATAGCTTTAGTATAGTTTTAAGTAATACTTGAGTAGTGAGCGGTGTTCTGTAATATGGGACTTAGTGTTCAAGCTGAAGAGAAAATTGCCTGCTGTTGAGAGAATACAGCTACTCATTCTGACGATAAAATAACCGTAGGAGAATAAACCATGTCATACAAAACATTTCATTGACAGTGACCGCATTAGGAGTAGACTTCACTGATTCGAACCTCAATAGTAAGTACGTGGAGGCAACAGAGCTCATCTTTAAAACGCTGGTGGAACGGTTTATGAAGTTCTGGTGGCACAGCCCTTACACCTTTGCATGGAGCAACCTGAAAAAGAAGCAGGATGTTTGTCTGAAGATACTGCATAATATGTCCTATACGGTAAGGATGTTTTTACCAATTATAGTACAGAGATGGCTGGACATGTGATGAAGAGGGATGACACTCTTGTAACTAAGAGAGTTATGGGTATGAATGTTTATGGATGGAAAGGAAGAGGAAAACCATAGAAAAGATGGATGGATGTACTTCTGATGGGGGAGAATGGAAGAAGCAAACGTGTTGCGCCATCCACAAGTAAAATGGAATACGGGCAGGCAGATGATGATGATGAATAGAGAGAGTAGGTTTTAGATAAATACAAAGAAAGAACCAAGATGATAAACACTGTGTTTTAAGATATGAACAGAAAGTTTAAATGTACAAATACATAATATTTAATGGCATGATAATTGCTTTCCTCTGCATTCTTTACAAATACGATTATAACGACTTTTTTCAGGTTCTTCAAAAAAGAAAATCAGAGTTTATTGGAAAAAATTGCGCCGAGAGGAGTATAATACCAGGTGCTTGCACACTCAGTTTTTCATATAAGTAAATCCACAAAATTCAGCTAACGATATGATTTTAATTTCTTCCAAGGATCCAAATTCAAACCTTTCATGGACCTCTTACTAGAACTATCTGTAGAAAAGGGAGTCCTCAACGACAGAGAGATCAGAGAGCATGTGGACACCATGATTGTTGGTGGCCATGACACCTCTGCGAACGTACTTATGTTTACCATGATATTGTTGGGGTCACACCCTGAGGCTCAAGAGCAGGCGTATGCTGAGTAAGTATAAATAATATTAATGTTTCGTAAATTCTAGAGAGAATAATGTTGTAAGGATCCGCTCGAGTGAGCTGAGTTGGCTGAAACATTAATCTGCATGATGTTCGTTGAATATTCAGCGTGTATCACAAACGCGTGGTTACTGTGATATACATAATGCAGCAGATTTATTCAGTGCAAAACACAGAGTGGATGATGCAGTCAGTTGAGTTAGTAGTTCTTCATACTTCGTAATAGTGATGTAGGTCCCAGGGAGAGATGGTTTGGTTTGATGGTACCACACTTTTCGATACATGCAATTTTTTTCGACTGAAACAATTGTCTTGGTATCAAAATAGTTTTATTTGTCTTATGTAAAATGTTAAAAAGTTAACAGGAGTTGGCAATAGTCTTGCACTTGGGACCGTCAGACAAGACTGTCTAAAAACAAACTTATTGTTTATTCAGTTGCAGTGTCCAGAGTCGCAGCAATCGTTTGCCCTTATTTTTTCATCTACACTGTTTATTTTTATTCTTCTTCTTCTTCTTATCGTGTCGATGACAATCTATATCGACTCGGCCTTAATTGGGCAACGAGTTTAGCGCTCTCCGAAACGTCCATCAGCTCCTGTAACGAACAGTTGGCAGGGCACGATATTAAGTGCCTCATTGTTTGTGGAGTAGCACCACACTTACACTCCAGATCAGAGTTATCAATTTCACCTGAGCAGAATTTCCTTGCTTCGGTCTAGCTGGGTACGGAGTCTGTTTATAGTTTTCCAGGTCAGCCGAAGCAACTCATTTCTAGGAGGGGAGATCTTCAGCAGGCGGCATGAATGGATTTGGTAATGACACACTCTCTCGCCACATTTACAATCGCTCCAGTAAGTGGGGAAACTCACTTTAAAAATATTTGCGGCTTTTCAGTCTTCGCGGCACCAGGATACTTCCATGCACAGGGTGTCGTATGTTTGAGGCCATTTTGGTTCTTTCGCTAGAACTTGCTACCGTTCGGCGGACTTCCGAAGGTGCTATGCCTGCCAATGGATACAGCATCTATACCGGGGTCGATTTAAGACAATCAGTGATGATTCCGCACGTTTAATTAAGTGCGATATCCACTAACTTCGCATGGGCTGAGCGGCTCCGCACGGGGCAAGCAAATTCACCGGCAGAAAAACATAGCGCTAATGTAGTCTGCAGTACGTGAGGCCGAGCACCCCACTAGGAAAACACTAGTCACCTTTGGAGACTGTTGCGAGTGTTCACCTTCTATTTGATGGAGTTACAGTTTTTGTCCAGAGAAACGCCAAGATATTTTGGGTAGCTGTTGTGTTCGATAGAGACCCTACCCCAAACGATGTTGAGTTTGCGATCTGCCTCTCTATTGCGATGGTGAAAACAATAAGACTGCGTTTTGCTTGGATTGGGCGTGAGTTAGCGAGATAGCAAGTGGCTAAGTCCCAAGAGCACCAGACAGATTGACCTCGACTTCCCCAAAGGTGGTGGCTTGAGAGGTAAGGGCAAGGTCGTCTGCATAGAGGAAACGGGACGTATTCTGAATCGATGGTTGGTCGTTGGTGTAAATGTTGAAAAGAAGCGGAACCAAGACACTACCTTGGGGTAAGCCATTTTTTAGGGCTCTCCAACGATTGTTGTCTGAAAGGAGACGGACCTGGAAACGGCGATTGTGGAGAAGTTTTCGGAGTATTTGAACAAATTTCTGGTCATTGATCATAGACTCCACTTTCCACAACAACAAGCTTTAGGTTAATTAAATAATAATAATATTCCACAACTATCACACAACGCTTTCTAGTCGCAAGCTAAGCAGAGCTTGTGTTATCGGTACTAGACAACTGATAAACATACTTATATATTTCTAAATACATACATATTATAGATAAATTACACCCAGACACAGAACAAATGATCGTGCTCATCACACAATTGTGTCGAAGGCAGCTGACAAATCCACGAACACAGCGCCTGTGATCATTCCTGTTTCGAAACCATCCTCTATATGTTTGGTGAGTTTAAGGGTCTGGTTACTGCAAGACTTAACGGGTCTGAAACCAGCTTGCTCTGGGATTAGCTTTGGGTCAATAACAGTCATAAGACGATTCAGTAGCAGTCTCTCGAATAGTTTATACGTGTGACACACTATCGCTTGAACGATATCAGCAAGATCGAACGGTGTACAAATGTTGCTAGAGTCGTCACTAGTTTTTAGTGACTTAAGAACCATACTAGGGCGACGTGTGGGTTTGCCATTTGCAAGCAATTGGTGTGCTATCTGATTGTTGAGGGTATTCACTAGTCAGTTTTCGAATGGTGCTCCAAGCATTTTTGATATTATGAGTCATGTCGATGCTAGTAACAGTGTTGATCCAACTCTCCTCCCTGTTATCTCGTATTTTGGATAGCAGCATTTCTCCAGCTAGTTTTGTTATCTCTGAGAATGGATCAGCACGAAAAAGCGATTCATGTCGGCTTAATAGTTCGCTGGACTCTTTCGTCAGCCCTGGAATGTACGAAGTCCTTCAACCCAGTGGACACTATTTTAACGAAAAGATCGTAATTTTGCGGGTTTGGCATGATGTACAAAAGGGCTTTATCTATCGACCGCGTGAAAGGCTTCCAGTCGGCCTTGAAAATAAGGTCTGGATTATATCCGCGTTTCCAGCGACCACTGTTAAAAGAGGCTGGTTGTTTACCAAGTCATTCGTCTCAGCCCATTCCTCTACTGCTTTTCCGTTGAGATCCGTATCATTATAACCCCAGCTGGTACTGCAACTGTTGAAGTCACTGAGTACAATTTTTATTGGTTGGCTACTAAAGTTTTCTGGTGGAGTTAAAATAAATCTGGATCTGTAATGTAATCTGTAATGGTACAGTTGCCAACATCAAAGGTAATTATTTCAATGCCTTTTTCTTTAGAGCATTTGCAATATCCTACGCTGGGAGGTGAGAGCAGCCAACACTGCGTTGCCGTGCTTTAGTCTTTAGGTAACAGATCCGGGCGATAACATTGAGTTCTTCGATGTGTGGCCGACTTTGGCATTCATCTCAATGGGTACCTTGGACGCAGAGGATGTCGCAACCAGTTTTGCGGTATAAATTTGACAAAATTTCCGATTTGATCAGAGAGAACCCTTCTATGGGTCTCGAGACTACTCACAGAGCCGGTTTTAGAGGACTCGGAATTGTCATCGTGGTGAAAGGATTAGCCAATCAGCGTGAGAAGTCATCAACAGAAATCAGGGTGAAGAAGAAAGAAAAAACATTTATTTGGCGCAAAGGGACCACGATAGACACACACATACGAAATAAAAATAAACACAGAAAAAAAAAACTTATAAACCTATATCTAACACAAGAGAAAAAAAATAAAATAAAAGAATAATTTTGTGTGTCTCACGGCTGCGCCAAAAAGGCCCAGTTCAGCAAAAATGTCGAGCACCTAGTGCTCGACGCTGGTGCGCCGGACGTGTAGTGGCTCAATGGATACGTCGCTCTGGGAGGCCCTTTTCATGCACCCCAATATTTTTATTGCAGGATACTAGAAGTCTTGGGAGCAGACAGAGACGTGGAGAAAACAGATTTATCGAAGTTGGTGTACTTGGAGGCTGTTTTGAAGGAGAGCATGAGGATATTTCCTATTGTGCCTCTCGTTGCCAGGAAACTTGATAGAGATGTTAAACTAAGTAAGTTCAATTAAGTTAGAAGCGATTCTTTCAAACTTTTATAAGAGATTCAGTAGAAACATATGATTTTAGACAAATGAAACCGTTATCCTGTTTTATTGATACCAAAAAAAAAACTGTTGTTCCACTTATATTGATGTCGTGGATATTCCCTCTTCCTTTCTTTTATATGCCTCCTAAGTCGAATAATAATGAAGATGCAGAAGTCGAGTGTCTACTTTAACTATCGAATTCTAATTTCCACCTTAATCTAACCATCCTTATTAAACCGTGTTTCAGAGAACTACACCCTCTCCGCTGGCCGGACCTGCTTTTTATTCGTTATTGGGCTCCACATGCATCCCATCTGGGGTCCAGATGTCCACGAGTTCAAGCCTGAGCGTTGGCTGGAGCCTGGCAGACTACCTGACAACCACAACGCGTTTGCTGCCTTCAGTTATGGCAGAAGACAGTGCATTGGTGAGTATTGCTCTATAAACCTAGATACTTGTGTACAAGTTTTTCCAAACCATAATGTGGATACCACTGTAAACCTGTTAACTGTTTGTGGTAGTAGACTGGCTGGTGCAGGTGTGGCGTTGACCTATATTGGCTGAATGACTGCGCTTTCAAGATACCTCATCCCCGCCACAACAACCTATGGAAGCCTAGTTTTTTAATTGTTTGTATCAATTAGGTTTGCTCTCGACCACAATATTTAGCCCAGAGATGGAGCGAGCACACCAATAAAGAACTGGAACTCCTGCATACTGACGGAACTTTTTGGCACCTGACTGTGATGTTCGCGAGTCAGCCGGCCCTGATAAGGCCTACTACGGCGAGTGGAATCGCTCAGCTGTCAGTTACAGGTAGCCTATGGTGCTTTTCCCCGGGGTAGACCGATATTAAGTAGATCCCACCCACCCCTCATTATTGTGAGACTACGTTTTCCCAATGCAGGGCAAAGGCGTCCCTTCCCTCGTTCCATCATTCGAGATTTAATGCGATTGTAGACAAACCGTTTAAAAATGAGTCCAACTCATCTCACCATCTCCTTCTGGGCCTGCTAATCGTTTCCGGCCAGTTGGGCCCCATAGAGTGGTTACCCCCTCCTCATATAAATCCATATTTTTTGTAATTTATGCCTTTGTTCTTCAGGTAAAGCCTACGCCCTGATGTCGATGAAGACGACCTTGGCCCACGTGGTGCGGAGCTACAGGATCAAGGCTGACCACACCAAGGTCCGGCTGAAGATCGATGTCATGCTGAAGCCTGACGCTGGACATTACATCAGCATCGAGAGGAGAACGTAGAGTAGGATGGCACGATGGATGGTATTGAGAGATTATGACTGAGAACAATACAAAATGCTCTCCATATATTCATATTAATAATGATTATTAATGAATCTTGATCGTCGACCCGTAAGAGAGTTCTTTTCCTGAGGCCTATCACAAGATTTAAGTATTTTAATTACAGCGTACTCGAAGTATTTACTGCGTGTATTATTAGTGTACGACGAGGAACTATTTTTTTCTTCAAATTATCGTCAAAGTTACAGTTAACTTCACATAAACGGGAAAAGTCATGATGGGGCGTCTGATGTCACAAGTATCAAGTGATTTTGTATCACGTACACATCAAGCTATGCAACACCAGTATAAGATAACCGCTCATTGTGCAAAAACATCACACAAAGAGAGGCCAACATAAACTGGATTGTATTTCTGTGTAGTGTAGTAGTAAATTTAGCCGTGTGTACTGACTAGGTATAAGAATAGGTAATATTAAAAAATAAGCAGAACTCAAACAGACGTTCATTTCATTTATTACTATGTAGTAAACAATTAATTAATAATATTATTAAAATATTTAGCATGTAGTTCTAACAATGACCTCGCTAAAAAACCTAGCTAAAGTTCAACTTTATTTCTAAAGATTTTGTTTTGGCTCATTTGATTGAAGTACCTATTTTATTTTTTAATTACACTTTTTATATATTTCTTGCTATACATTACAGATGTACATACTCGTAGAATGTTAGCATGAATGATGACTCATTCACAGTTTTGTAACAATATTATGATTGAAGAGTTTATAAAGTTTCGGTCTTTTTGTATACCCACAGAACTATAAATTTACAAATGTTACACAGTTATTATGCTTTGTGACTGAGGCTGTAACACTGTAGAGTCATACTCGTATTTCTTTCTCGTTATTACCAAACTGATTGTATGTAACCCATAATTGTATGAGTGTACACAATTGTTAGTGAGCCAAATAAATAAAATAAATTATACTGGTTGTTTAATAATAAACGTTCTTAAAACTGTCTTGAGGTATATTTCATAACGTCTTCCCTCAAAAATCGATTATGTCGAGGTACTAATGCCCCACTCAGGATTAATTATGCATCATCCAAGTTGGATTCTTTGGTGTCCTAGCAAAAAAAGTCAACAAAAAAATAAAGTCACAGACCGACCTCCGAAAAAAAAGTTATTTTGCACTTTTTTGTGTTTGTTTTGAAGTCGGGTTTTTTCCCTACATAATTACACACATCAAAAGTGTCTAGGGATCAAGCATTTTTATGCGGATTTCTTGAGATTGAGATGTGGCTTTGTAATAAATTTATGATTTTATAAATTTATATGGATCCTTTTTGGTGTATTTCATAATTTGAATCAGGAACTGTGAATCAAATTCGAGTAAAAGATGAAAATCAGCTGTCAATATTTTCCCTATAAAAACATACAACGCATTGAAGACATTATTAGTGCTACTGTTTCCCTACTACTGATTAAAACCAACGTTATTATGGAGCGGCGACGTCATTTAAGCAGGGAAGAAATGCTCAGAGCCGTGGGAATGATAGAAGCTGGTTCCCGGCAACGTACTGTGGCTTTAGCTCTGAATACAAGTCAGAGTGTTATCAGTCGACTTTGGACACGTTACCGAAGCACTGGTACCGTGGCTGAGCGCCATGGAGGACGGTATCGCTGCACCACACGGAGACAAGACCGATACATTCAAATCTTAACTCGAAGAGCTCCAACAATAACCGCCATGATGTTAGCCGTGAGGCTTCATCACTCTTCAGGGAACTTAATTAGCGACCAAACAGTCAGAAACCGCTTGCATGAAGTGAACCTTCGTTCCCGAAGACCGCTACGGGTACCACCTATAGCAATGCACAATCGTAGGATTCGATATCAATGGGCTCTTGAACACAGAAATTGGGCAGAAGAACAATGGCGTTTCGTGTGCTTTTCTGATGAGTCTCGTTTCGGTATGAGACCGGATACAAGACGTATACGACACTGGAGAACCCCTGGACGCCAACAGCGATTAAAATCCTGCCAGGAAGTCCATCCTTATAGTGGTGGAACCATCATGGTATGGGCGGGTATTTGGATCGGCGGAAGAACTGAGTTGATTTGGATCAGAGGCAACCTCAACGCTCAAATTTATGCTGAGACGATTGTATCAGACGTCATCGTTCCTCTACAAGTGAAAATCGGTCCCTTATTTCAGTTAATGCATGATAATGCACGACCGCACACCGCAAGAGTTGTAAGACAGACTCTCGCCGCAGCTAACATCAATGTCCTGCCCTGGCCTGCTCAGTCGCCAGACTTGAATCCGATTGAGCATGCATGGGATATGCTACAGAGAAGAGCTCTGCCGAATATGGAGGGTATCCAGTCGCAAGAAGACCTTTTTTTGTTGTTGCAACGAACATGGGCGGCCATTCCACAGCGTGATTTGGATGAACTCATTTTGAGTATGCCAAACCGATGTTCTTGTGTTGTTAGTGTTCGCGGTAGAAACACGGATTATTAATTGTTTAAGTTACCCAATAAAATTTTAAAGAAAACTGTTATTTCAGTCTTTTTTTCGAACTTTTGTGTTAGTGGTTCAAATGTCAAAAATCCCTTTATTAGGAAAATGGCAAATTTCTTTATTAATGCAAAGGTGACTTGGTTTATCGTTACTGTGACAAACGAAAACACTTTATTTGATGAATCCTTAAAGAAAATTTTAATTAATATCAATCAGGAGAAAAGTTATTGCAAAAATATATGTTGATCCCTAGACACTTTTGATGTGTGTATATTACTTGTGATCCTGATGTGATAGGTACAACATCAGGGGAGTTATCCCTATGAGGTTACGTCGCGTCAGTATATTTTTAACCGACTTCAAAAAGGAGGAGGTTATCAATTCGACTGTATTTTTTTTTTTTATGTTTGTTACCTCATTTAACTTGCGACTGGGTGAACCGATTTTGATGATTCTTTTTTTATTTGAAAGCTGGTGCTTCCCGTGTGGTCCCATTGTCACCATTTTAATATCTGATGATTGGATCCTGGAGAAATCGAGGGCAACCCTCAAATTTTATAGGCCCACACATCGTTTTTCGCAAATATTATGAAGTAATTTAAGTACTTGCGTATAGTAATCATCATCAAAATGTAGCTGAGCTGATGATGGAAGGTTCAACAACTCCTTAACAGTAAGTAGGCGTCGACTGATTTAGTAAATTATTTTTTTTCATTAAGTATTTCAAAGCACTACAATTTAATAAAGGTCTGGAGTATATCTGATAATGGAGCCGAGAGACAGTCGAGGGAACTCCTCAACGATTCACAGCAGCTACCTTGTGCTTGAGCTTGATTAATTTGTATTGATAAGAACTTTACACCTAGATGAGTTGTTACTGTTATTAGGTGTCTGATGACGAAGACGAAGGACAGTTCAGGGAATTCCTCAACGGTTTATAGTAGCTACCTTGTGTTTGGACTTAATTCATTTATATAGATGAGAACTTTACACCTAGATGGGTTGTAACTGTCATTAGGGTTCTGATGATGAAGACGAAGAACAGTTCAGGGAACTCCTCAATGGTTTACAGCTGCTATCTTGTATTTGGACTTAATTCATTTATATTAATGACCCATATGGGTTATTGTTCGATGCAGTATACCTGCCATTTGGTCCCAAAAAAAAAATCATTTATTTTGGTGTTCTTGCTTATTGTGTACATGGGCGATGTTATAACCAGTGCTAAGGATAATAAAATTCTAGTGCATAAGTAAGAAAATTATGTTTTTGACAAGAATTTCGGTTGAATATTTAAACTAAAAAGGGTAAAATAAAAAAGTTTTTTAAAAAAAATGTAACCGACTTCTAAAAAAAACAACCACTAAAAAGGGTAAAATAACCTACCAAAAAACTTTTTTTCGGAAGTCGGTGGCAAAAAAATCAATGAAATAAAAAAGCAAAGCCACCGACTTCCGAAAAAAAGTTTTTTGGTAGGTTATTTTACCCTTTTTAGTGGTTGTTTTTTTTAGAAGTCGGTTACATTTTTTTTTTTAACTTTTTTCTATTAATTAATTCAGGAGGATTCTTAATACACCTGTATAGAAGGAGAAGAAAAGGAGACGTGCATAGTCGTCGGCCTGCAGATTTGAAACCCATATTTCGTGTACAATAGTAGTAAGGGAACAATGTATAAGACGGGGACGCGAGGTATAATGGGGACATAGCGCCAACATTACGTCATTTGCAAGCGGCCATTAACAAATTAATGGCGTCCTGTTGGCGCTTGCGCTACGTTAGTATTGTATTAAGTTTGTCTTAACTGTGTATGTCCCCATTATACCTCGCGTCCCCGTCTTATGCATTGTGTACCCCTACAAAGAGATGGTACCGGGATGTTCCTAACCTGTGTTAAACAGTGCTCCTCCCCGGGCAATGCAACCACAGGCTACTTGTAATTTGCGGTGACGGCTGACAGGTCCCAAATGACTGTGGTAGATCTTATTACCTACCTTTCGGAGTCCGGCACCAAACGATTTTCACTGCGTTCTGTCAGTGCGCAGGAATTCCTATTCCATTTTTAATTTTTGTTTAACGATAGGACCATCGTTTCGTCTTATGGTAAGTGAAGATGTGGTCGACGGTGAAGCACACTTGCCTTATAGAAGTAACCTGTTCACACTTGACTTGAAGACCCCGAGGTTATAGCAGGGAAATACAGACCCCAGCAGGGAATGCCACTCGTGAGCTCGTTACATCTTAGAACTCATATTTTGCCTCTGAGATTTAGGCCATGAGCCAACCAATTTTAAACAAAATAATACGTAGGTCGCTACATAAATTTTGTCGTACTTTTTTATTTATTAATATTTTTCGAAGTAATGCCCATTAGCACTGATACACGCTCTCATACGGTCGAACCATGTATTAAATACGTCGCTCCAGAAACCATCTGAAACACTACTACATATCTCTTCAAATGCGCCTATAAGCTCTTCGTCATGAGAAAACTTTCTCCCTTTTAGTGCTTTTTTTGCACAAGGAAAAAGTGCAAAGTCGCATGGCGCTAAGTCTGGACTATAAGGAGGATGTCCCAGTAATTTCACTCCAACTTCACGCAAATAGTCTATAGTTTTGCCAGCCCGATGTGCGGGAGCGTTGTCTTGATGCAGAAACCATGTGTCGAGTCTTGAGCTTCGTCATTCATTTTTCAACGCTTTTAAAATTCGAGGCAAACATATTTCCGTGTACCAACTTGCAGTAACAGTCCTCTGTTTATCAAGCACGATAGTCGACAATATTCCGCGTTTTGAAAAAAATACAGCCACCATTCTTTTTTAACAGATCGAGACATTTTGACAGACGTTGGCGTATCTTCATCTTCAAACACCCATACTTTGCTTTGGGATTTAGTTGGGACGTCAAAATAGTAAAGCCAAGTTTCATCACATGTAATGATTGAATTGACGTACTTAGATTTAACGTCGTCAAATTTTTTAACATCTCATGACACCAATTCAAACGCTGTTCCCTTAACTCGTCAGTCATGGAATGTGGTACCCAAAGTGAACAAAGTTTCCTAACTTTTAGATGTTCGTGAAGAATTCGATGAACAGTTGGTGCATTTAAATTCAGGGTTTCCTCGATCTGTCGATATGTCACATGCCGGTCTCCTTCCAGTAGTTTTCGCACTGCCTTAATGTTTGTATCGGTTGTTACCTCTATTGGCCTACCCGGCCTCGATTCGTCCTCCAAGCTAAAATTGCCGCGATTAAACTGAATAAACCATCTTTCTATACTCCTTAAGGAAGGACACGTTTGTCCTAATGTACCACTCATTTCTTCAAAACACTGTTGCTTAGTCAAGCCACGCTTGAAATTATATAACATTATTACACGAATATCGCGACGAGTTAATTCAGTCATCTTTAATTTTCAAAAAATCGCAATAAATCTACAAAGCTACTTTATGTTACGAAACTTGTACTGTTATTGTTGATATTAGTTTGTCTTTATAAATCTACCCTCAACTAAACAATATCTTACATTTATTTCGCATACGACAAAACTTATGTAGTGGCCTACGTATAAAACACGACTTGAATGTTATAAATATAATTATCATCACAAAAACTATACAAAATAAAAGAATGATAACTTTGTCCTTTAGCGCTCTAGCTGGGTAAACCTCATCACATTTTTTTTACTATAAAATGCAGTTTGGTGCTGCGTTATGGCGAGTATAAGAACATCAGTCTAAGAGTAATCAACATAAATTAATTACAATACAGACAGAAAAATGCTGGATTTCTTCAAGAAATAATGTTCTTAGTATTATTCACAACTTCAAGAATTATTTATTATCTGCTGTGCACCCCGCGGTTGTAATGTGAGTTGAATTAATGAATTTAAAAATAATATTTTTTTCTCAGGCGCTATCATCGGGAGCATTCGCGTGTAATGTAACATTATAGATTCGACTTTGAGCATTACATTCAATACTAGCTCCCTGACTCAGATTGACGATTCGCTATACGAGTACAAGGTGCATATTATGAATATTATGATGCTCGATTGTCTTCCCTCACAGATGAAATGTTCGAATCTGTAACTTTACAGGTGAATGGAGCGCCTTTAAAAGTTGCGTCAGCTAGATTTTGCGTATCGTTCCGTTTAGTTTAGTTTCGTTTCATTTCTTTTCATTCCATTTCTTCTCTTTTCATTCCATTTTTAAATGTTGTGGACCCGTTGGGAACAAAGGTATGAACGTTCAATTTTTGATAACAATAGACTCATGGATCTGTTGGGAACGACCCCATTTAATTTCTTTTCATTCTATTTCATTTAATGTTTTTAATTCCATTTTATTTTCCTTTTTCAAGATCGACAATGTTGTCTGTGGTGATATTCTGCATCGTGTGCGGTCTGAGCTGGTTGTGGTGCCGAAACAAGAGGTATGCGGAGCCGCCATGTTACCCGGGGGCGTGGCCTATTGTGGGCCATGTGCCGATGTTAATTGGAGACACCTGCCGTATGTACCTACCTATATCGAGAATCTACTAGTTACAACTAAACATATTTTTAAAAAGTTTTAAGCCTCCTGCAGACACACGCGATTAATCGCGCTGCGACAACGAGCCAAGCTAATTTCCACTCTAAAAATACTGCGAATGGACCGCGACATGTCGCCCCGCGCGATTAATCGCGTGTGTCTGCAGGAGGCTTTACAGTAATCGGAAACATGCACAAGACGTAATAATCAAATCGTGTTTTCAATGATTTGTCTCTAGCTAAGACCCCTCCGGCTACTGGAGAGGCGTCAGGCGGTCTTGGTAACGGACGTTGCGAGGCGATGTCCGGCCACCGTAGGCGCGGGCATGCGGAGGGCGAGTAATGGGTGACTCGCCGTCCGAATGGACCATGCCTAAGTCGACGGCGCGAGAGGCCCCCCATAAAGGGCCAGAGTCTGCCGGAGTCCCGGGAAGCCAAACAATTGACTGTGGTTTTCGTCCCACGGAAGGGTCAATTCACACCAAGATGCGACGCTGCGCGTACATTTTTCTTTCTTTGAGTATCGTCGCGTCACGTCGCTTCGCTTCGCGTCTCGGTGTGACCCTTAATGGTTGCCTAAATGTCCAGAGTCAGATAATTATATTGACATTAAAATTACAATATTGAACATGAGACAATAATTACTGTTTCTAGACTTATGGAAGGCAATCAACGACTTTGCCAATCAAAGCAACGAAATGGGAGGAGTCGGGATTGTGAAGTTAGGACCAAAGGCAATATACAGTAAGTATTTTATTTAAGTTACGAAAACCAACACAAAATTTAAAATCACGATGAATTTCATCTGGAGTTCAGCAAACGACAACGACGAAAATACTTACACATAATCAATGATATTATAAGTCATAGATATGTTATACACGTACAAAACAACAGAAAAAAGCGTACCGCGCAGAGAGGCAGCACACAAACACACTTTTTATTCACACACATTACATTTCACTACAAGTAAAAAGGATAGCTTGATAAAACCAATATGAAAAAAAAGTGACAGCTAGATGGTGACGCTCTCTCTTTTATCTCACTCGCACTCTCACTCGCACTCTTTCTTTTACGACGCCATATTGTAGAAACGTAATGTTTTATTTGTGAAAATATTAAGATAAATAATATATTTACGAATGATAAGTGATTCTTTGACTTCTAGAAGTCTTGCTTGTATAATTTGTACAATATCTCATCACACACGACGGCATTTTCGGTGGTTTTGAGTCACTTTTACTTTTGACTCACTCTGTAGTACGTGAAGTGCATCCGTTGTCGCTGGCAACGTCGGACTGAGGTCAAGGTTTGTGAATCAACCACATTTGAGCGCGTCTGTTTTTGAGCGCGTATAACATATCTACACCTTTTTTACTTATAATATCATTGCACATAATGCAACCAAAATGAAGATATCATCACCCACTATTAGAAAATAAGTGTCCGAGTAGTAACTAATAAAACATATAAAGAATACGCAAAATTCGTAATACTGTGATATTGATAGATTTAAAATTCAACAGTCCTTATTGTTTATTTATTAAAACTACGGAAAGCAGAAATGAATTAGAACATTGAATATCACAACTTTTTAATTTGATATAAATTGAGGAGCCGTGGTGGCCCAGTAGTATCGGCCTCGACTTACGAGTAGTAGGTCGTGGGTTCGAACCCCGTCAGGCGCATTACTTTGTGTAATTTATTTCAACACCACTGCTCACAAAACGGTGAAGGAAAACATCGTGAGGAAACCGGCATGTCCTAGAACCAAAAATTCGAAGATATGTGACATCTACCAACCCGCACTGGGCCCGCGTGGTGGATTATGGCCCACTCCCTCTCGCATAGAGTAGGCCTGTGTCCCAGCAGTGGGAACATTCGTAGGCTGATGATGATGACTTCTGATTATAATCATCATTTACCAGCTATAACCGATCCGGAGGACTGCTACACGGTGGCGACCACGTGCATGGAGAGGGACCCAATTTATGACTTTGCTCGATTATGGCTGGGCGATGGTTTGATCACAGCGAGGTGTAAGTTACATTTTCATTACTCATACTCTGAAAGTAGGATATTACATGCCTGATGAGCGGTTTTAAAGTTATGCATTGCAGCCCTAGGGAGAATCCCTTTCAATTGACAGCTGCCAAAAAAAACTAGATCTATTTTGACATTTCTATTGAACCATGTTCAAACTTTTATACAACCACTAAGAATTCTGTATATTGTTGACTTTAAAATAATTTAGTTTCAACCATTTCTCTAAGATATTATAGATTTCGGCAAAATCTTTGCCGTTTTTTTAAATTATGAATACCTATTTAAAAATACTGGCTGTATAGCTGGACGACCACAGAACAAAAATTAAAAACAAATTAGCGGGCAAGCGACAATCCGATCAACACTCATTTAGACACCCAGGGCAGGGCGGGAGGGACTGTCAGACTTGTACTGACTAAAATCCACGGTGTCCTTCAATAGCCCTTTACGTACCAGGGTCACGGTTACCTGATGAGACAGTCCCGTGGCACTGGCAGACATTTCTGTCTAACATTTATTTTAAAATGGACATTTAGTTACGTCTTTCGTCCAATTTCGGTTCCCTAATCCTCATCACATATTGTGTTATTCCCTCCTCTATTATTTTTATACTTAGTTTCCTAATGCAATTGCGTTAATTTTAGCTGTTCCTATTTTTATTTTATCTTGTAAGGATGCTTCGTTCCTCTAGCTTAGCAAGTTAGTGGAACTTCTTTTTATTTCGGTAGTGGTGGTCGTTCACACTACAAATTTCGCGCTAAATAACTGGCACCTTCAAAACTCCAGAAATTTTGCATCGCTTCAGCATTGGTGTCCAGTTTGTAGGACAGGGGCGTAGCTACCGCCGTATCTGCCGTATCAATTATACGGGGCCCCCGGGCCACAGGGGCCCCCAACGTGCGTAAACAAAATTTAATAAAAACTTAATGATTTATTAAATAAAATAGTTTATTTACCTTTACACGTTTTATTTTACTAATCTATCTCTGGTGTTTTTAACTTTTTATTATTATTATTTATATTATGTAATACTGTTTTAAGCACGAGATTGTCTATTAGAAATCCCGGGAAGATCCATATTAATATCAACATTTCGATGCAAGTATTAAAATAACTCTACCTGATTCCGACCTCTGGACTGATCAGTCGCATCTTGAATTTTTTTGATGACCTTTGTCCAATTTTTTGTTTATATTTCGGCGTAGATACAGAGAAATGCATTTTTTACTCCAGAGTGATAAATCTTTACCCTACCTAAGGGGCCCCCAAACAAATTTTTATACGGGGCCCCGCCCAGGCACGCTACGCCACTGTTGTAGGAGTATTTCGTTTCCATAATTTCTCTCGTATCTGTTTTCATAATCTTCTTGTTTGTAATCTATTAAAACAGCGTGTCGTTTTAAAGTTCATAGTTAAATTCTTCAGATTCGAAATGGAAGATTCACCGGAAGCTGCTGAACCCAGCGTTCAGTCAGTCATTACTGGACACGTTCATGGACATCTTCAACAGTCAGGCGAGCAATCTGGTGAAAGAGTTTGAGAAAGAAGAAGGAAGACGTCCCTTTGACCACTGGATTTATACGAAAACGAACGGCTTGGAGACTATTAGCAGTAAGTTTACTCTTCATGTTTAACCGACTTAAAAAAATGAGGTCTTAGTTTGACCCGTATATTTGTATGTATGTATATTTGTCCGTGATTATCTCGCGTTTGGCTGAAACGATTTTAGATAATAATTCATTTAAACATGCCATTGCTTCCAGTGACATCACTAGGAGTGGATTCCACAGATTCGAGCCTCAACAGCGATTACTTTAAAGCCAATGAAATTCTCTTCAGTATGTTTACGGAACGTTTAGTAAAGTTCTGGTGGCACAGCCCCTACACCTTCGCATGGAGCAAGCTGAAGAAGAAGCAAGATGCTTGTGTGAAAGTTCTGCACGATGTGTCGAACACGGTAAGGAGACGGCGGCGCCGGTATCTCCTCTAAAATAATGCTATTTTTTTTCAACTTGAATAATTTCATTCTTATAAACAGTACGATATTTAAGACCTCAAATCCAGTGAAACGTAGAAAATAATGGAGTTTCATTATTTCGACCAGTACCCTTAGCACGAGTTTCTAGTATTTGAAACGTAAAGTAAACTGGAACTTTGACAATTTCAAATTGACAATTTTCAAGGAAAAAATTAGTTACTTCTTCGCACACCAGAGGCGCTGTTCCATTTTTTCATACAAGAAACGCTGTAAATACTGAAAAGTCGCTTTAAAGTAAAAGAGTGAAAACTCGTGCTAAGGGTACAGATATGGCAAGTAAACTAAGAAAAAAAAACAATGTGTCAAAAATCTGCTATTTCCTTGTTTGTCGTACTTCATTACTTCCCAGAATTTGATCCTTATTACCGGATGGTGTGTGATTACTTTTCCTAAATCAGCGGGTTCAATCCCTGGCCAGGATTATACAGGCTTACACTTGCAATATTAACAAGAACCGTTCTAGCGTAGTCAACATGGTAATCAAATCTATACATATAATAAATCTGTAGAAGGGTCAATTCTGTACATTGAAAATATTGAAAAAATAAATAGCGGGGGGTGTTGCTGGATCGATACCAAACCCAAATATGTGATTAAAAAAATTTTTGTCTGTCTGTCTGTCTGTCTGTCTGTCTGTCTGTATGTGCAGGCATCACGTGAAAACTACCCGTTCGATTTCGATGAAACTTGGTATAATTATACCTTATTATCCTGGGCATAAAATAGGATACTTTTTATCCTGGAAAAATACGTAGAAAAAAAATCTTATTTTTCAGTTTTATTCATAGACGTTGTTCTGTAGAACCGCGAACACACGTTGCATTACCCGCAGTGGATTCAGCGCCGTAACCTGTAGCGCCGAAAGTCGGATTTGGCTTGAACCGTTTGCGGCACACGCGGGCCACGCCTCCCCGGGCTCCCCGACTCCTATATAAGGAGCCGCGTTCCGTGCCGCGCGATGCATATAAATTCGGAATTTTGATGCGAGCGGACGTGTCCAGTGTGGCGAGCGGTCGTCCGTGGAATTAATATTGTATGCGTGTCATTTTAAACCGTGCTTTTCAGCGCGACCTTTTTGATTACTGTTCCGATCAGTTATTTGTAAATACAAGGTCGGAATTACTATGAAAAAAATACTTACTACAGAACGCGAGCTCAACAGCAGTAGCTCAATAGAGGGATCTCCTTAATTATTATAGGCTTAGCCGTATTTGGGTCCAATAGATATTTATAAGATGTCATTGTCAGAGTTACTCAAAATGGAGAAATAAACCATCCACGCGAAGACCGACATCCGCGCGGACGGAGTCGCGGGCGGAAGCTAGTTAATAATAATTCATTGCAGATCCTACAAAATAAAAAATCCAGGTTTAATGGAAATACACCCACCGAAACGAATATAACAGGTAATCACTTTTTACACTTCCTTCTTTATAGCATCAACCATAATTTTCTATACGTTCTTCTTAATTACTCTTTTTAGAAGCCAAATGCAAGCCCTTCATAGATTTACTCCTCGAGCTCTCAGTTGCGAAGGGAGCCTTCAACGATCATGAGATCAGAGAGCACGTGGATACTCTACTCATTGCCGGCCATGACACTTCGGCTACAGTAATTACGTATGCCATGATATTATTGGGATCCCACGCTGAAGCTCAGGAAAAAGTGTTTGCTGAGTAAGTAAATCAACTTAACAATATCATATCAATAGTAAGTAAATCAACTTGATCAATTTGTGAAACTAGAGTTGTGAAAAAACATTAATTAGGATGTTTCCCAACGCTGTTGAAACGTAATTATTCAAACAGAAAGTGTGTCCATCGCGGCAGAACTTGACGGTTCAGTTAGGCCTCACCGCTGTGCATAGAAAGTGCATATTCATAGATACAAAACAAATTATGAAGACTGCTAGTTTAAAACCGCAGCTTTATATAAAATTCTTAGGTTCTCCCTCACATTTAATTGTCAAATGACGCCTAAGTACAGACGCACAGTAGGCCTTTCACAAATGCTAAGGTAGGATCATTAATTAATATCTACTTAATAATTCCAGAATACAAGAGGTCCTGGGAGAAGACAGAGATGTGGAGAAGACGGACTTGTCCAAGCTGGTGTACTTGGAGGCTGTTCTGAAGGAGAGCATGAGATTATATCCCTTCGCGCCAATGGTGGCCAGGGTAACTAATAGAGATGTTAAACTTAGTAAGTTCAGTAATTTTGCAGCTCATCTAGCACTTATTCTTATTGCCAAAATGTTAGTTGGGAGTGAACGCATTCACGAATTCAACCGAGGATATTACGAAGGACCAAAATAAGTTCTTAAAACATTACCATAAAAGATGTCTCTGTTGCTTTATTCCTCCACATTTAGGTAGGAATAGGACAACGTCCTTCAGGTGTCTCTCTTTCTAACACTTCATTTATGTTTTAGGAAACTGCACCATACCAGCTGGACGGACGTGCGCTTTATTTATATTCGCTCTGCACAAGCATCCAGTGTGGGGTCCAGACGCGCACGAGTTTCATCCTGAACGTTGGCTGGAGCCTGGCAGGTTACCTGATAACCCAAACGTGTATGCTCCTTTCAGTTTGGGAAAGCGGAATTGTATTGGTAAGTACCCTTGATATCGATATCGTTGTGATTTAGCTAGTGTTACCACCATTGTGTTCGGACCGCTTCCCAAGACCACAAAGATACATTGACTGAACCAGCGTCGAGTACTTGTTGGTCGACATTTTGCTTTACTGGGCCTATTTGGCGCAGCCATGGGATTCACATCAAATCTTTTTAGTTTTCCTTTTTATTTCTTGTTTTCGTTTAAATCATTTCCATTTTTCTGTTTCTTGTGTTTATTTTATTTTGTTGTACGTTTCTCGTGGTTTTGTGCCTATTAAATGTTTTTTCTTTCTTTCTATATGCTTTCAAAAATATTGTTTTTTCCTTAAATCTAGTGAAGTGTAAATCGCCCTTGCTTACCCTTTGCCGTCAGTATCTTTTGGTACATGACCTATGTCATTGTCTTCGAGCTGTAGCTGCTCAGCCTCAGACGGAGGGTTACAAATGTTAGGGGCGGTCTGGTTCAGAATTTTATGTTATGGAAACAAGTTTAAGAAGTACTTATATGGGTTGACTCATCCAACCCCATCCCTCATACTTCACTCATGTATCCATACCAGACTCATCCATCCATACTTCTTCAAATAGTGAGAGCGGTATTGTTTACATAATAATAATCTATATTTTCAAACAATTCAAGTATCTTGGTCTGGCTCACGAGGTTGTTGACATATGGGACGTGAATATAGCAGTCATTGTGCCGATAGTCGTGTCTGGCAATGGCTTAATTGCCAAGAGCCTCGAACAACATCTGAGGAGGCTCTCGCTTGGCAGCTGGATCAAGGGCCTGATTCAGAAGGCAGTACTTCTGGACACGGCGCGTATTGTTAGGAGGTTCCTCTCTCAGGAGCCCTGACCACCGACAGCCCGGACCCTGGTCCCGATGCTGGTGGACTGCTATTTTTAATATTTTTAAAAGTTTTTCTTTCTTCTTCTTTCATTTCTTTTTCGTAAAATAAAAAAATTAAAGTGTATCAAATAATAGTAGAAAATCTATCTTTCAGGTAAAGTCTACGCCATGATGTCGATGAAGACTACTCTCGTCCACGTGGTGCGACGCTACAGGATCACGTCTGATATCACCAAGCTGCGGCTGAAGTTTGATATCTTTTTGAAGCCGGACTCGGGATATTACATTAGTATCGACAAGAGGTCATAGAAAAGTGTGAGACAACGGAGATGAGATCTTGCTGATGTCAAAATTAACTTCGGCAATGTGATTTGACGATGAATTGTTCTGATACTTACTGAGTGTTTTGGACTTACTATAGTTTTATTTATCATCATCATCAGCTGGAAGACGTCCACTGCTGAACATAGGCCTCCTCCTAAAACCACCATGGTCAGGCCACATCGCTCTTAGAACTGACAACCAATGGGGAAGAAAAGTTCTCTAGTGGCGACCACGGACCGGAAGACGCAGCGTAGGCAGGCGACCACTAGGTGGACCGACGACATCGTGAGGGTCGCGGGCAACCGATGGATGCAAGTGGCGAATTGTCGTTCGGCGTGGCGGTCTAAGGGGGAGACCCATGTTTTATTTATACAAATACAATTAATTCTGCATCTATTTACATGCATCAAGAATTAATAGTACATTGTTATCCAAGGCGTGAAAGTTACTTATTTACGCCCCGAGACGGGGTTCGGCGCCCGTAACGTAGTGAGGGCGCTAATAGTTCGAGGGACTAAATAAGTAATTTACCCGAGGTAAACACTGTGTTTTTCATTACGAATACGAGGAAAGTAAAATTAACAACATAAATTTTAGGTAAAGAAAAATGAATGTAGATCGATTGTCACTTTGCCGCTTGTTTTTTTTTTATTTTGTGCTGTGGTCGTCCAGCTATACAGCCAGGATTTTTCATGTTCATTATTTAAAAATTGGCAAAGATTTTGTCGAAATCTGTACTATTTTAGAGAAATAGTTGATATTAAATTATTTTAAGGTCATTTTTTATATTCTTAATACTTAACTTTATGTTATTTTAATTTTAAATCGCTCTGTAATTTCGTGGCTGTATAAAAAGTTTGAACATGGTTCAATAGAAATGTCAAAATAGAACTAGTTTTTTTTTCCTTAAATTTGGCAGCTGTCAGTTAAAAGCGATTTTCCCTAGGGCGGCAATGGATAACTTTCAAACGGCTAATCAGACATGTAATGACCTACTTTCAGAGTATGAGTAATGAAAAAATCTTTCTTTTTCTGTGTTCTACTCCAAATTGGAACTTCGAACTTCTATATGTCCTTTAATAAAAAAATCGAAGACATGTGACATCTACTTAGTCGCAATGTGCCAGTGTGGTTGATTATAGCCCGGACCCTTTCACAGAGAGACCTGTGTCCCAGCAGTGGGAAGGCTGATAATTATCACCATAGAATCAATCAGTTTGAATTCAATACTGTTTCACCATGCCCTTTGTGGGTTCAATTCTGTATGTTTACATAATTTACGCAAAAAAAAACTATTATAATTATTCTTATGCCACAAGTTAACCTACCGGTTAACCTCTGAGTTTAGATCCAAAGGTTAGTTAATAACTAAGAGAAGCCAAAAACAATATACCGTACAAAAATAATGGGAAAAAAATAATTGTGTGTGTCTGCGTATTCCTCATGAATACAAATTCAAAACATTGAGTAAAATTATAATAGTGTGAAGTGATTATTTTCAATCTTAAAATTGTCAAATAAATAACAAATATCTTCTAAATAACAGTCTGTTAAAAGACTGCTACCTACACATTAGCGTGACTTTTTTTTTATCGTGGTAAAATCATCAAATGAGTCCTCCCACCCCGGGCAGGGCGGAAGGGACTGTCAGACTTGTACTGACTAAAATCCACGGTGTCCTTCAATAGCCCTTTATGTTCCGGGGTCACGGTAATGACATAAGTCCCGCGACCCCGGCAGGCTTTGGCCCTCTAGAGGGGGGCCCCGTCGTTATGCTGACGCTCTTTGAGGCGCGCGTGGAACACAACGCGCCGTCGACCCAAGCTATAAAGCTTGGGAAACTTCAGTGTAAAAATCACGTGTCACTATTTTTTGTCATGTTGATACCTACATGCAGTCTCTGAAACCAATCAACCGATTTAAATGACATTTTTGATGATAGGACAGTGATTTTTGGACCTGATAAGTGAGGCTAGTCAAAAAATGGCATGTAAAATGCGTAGGTACCTATATCTTTCAAGGATTGTACTTGTACTTTTCATCAAAATACAAAAACAATGCTTGAAGTTCTTCGGTTGAATCTTTCGTAAGTTTTGCGTTGTATTTTCGCATTAATGATTAATTATTATAATGAGGTCGTAATTATAATATACAATAGAGGCAGTTTCTCAGGAACTGTATTGAAAATTATTTGTAAACTGTAATCTGAAAATTTCTAGACTCTTTGTTATTTTTTTTTTACAATAATTTACACTTATTCTGTTTATTTAGGAAACCTACCACATTTCCGAATTTTCGGTTTTCAATTTTTCGACGTAAGGAAACGTCTGAGTAACGAAAAACAAGAACAGAATTAAGTCAAAATTGATGAATAGTTGAAATATTTTAAGTGTGAAGTAAAATTCGATCAAATATTATTTTTCTGTGAACGATATGATTAGATGGGATTTAGAATGAGTGAATTAATCATTTAGAATTTAGAAAATCCAATCATGTTGACTTGGACTGTTTAATATTAAAATTATTTTTTACGATTTATACGATTATGTTTTACTTTCCTAAAAATATCTAATATAAACATGTATTCATCAGGAAAGGAAAAAAAATGTAGGTATCTTTCGCAATTTTCAACGATACCAACCAAGGGTTTGAAAGAGACTTAATGGTTCAAATACACGGAAATTCCAATACGCACTGAGCAGGCTTAATGAGCTGATGATGGATGATCGTTTTTGTCGTAAGAAACGACCTGTGACCTGCACTGGAATCATAATAAATATTAATAAACAGAAGAATTACTTTTTGCTATAAAATAAGTACTATTCCATTGTTTTGTAACATTGATGGGTTCTTAGTAGTTCTAACTACCATAGTAAATAAATGCTTGTAAATGGGTATGTCTTATGTTTTTTTATCGTGGTAAAATCATCAAATAATTTGAGTCCTCCGGCCCAAGGCTGAGCCTTGGCACGGACTGTCAGAATCACGTTTGTTGTACGGGAGCCCCTATAAAATTTTATTTTATTCTGTGTTTTAGTATTTTTAAGCTATTGCATAGCTTTAATCGCGCACACGGCGTAAACAAATGCGTTACGTAAACGTCAAGTAAATGTTTCAGTTTAAAATCATCATAAGAGTTTATTTGCACAACAAGGAAAAATTAATGAAATAAAGTTAAAAAGAGTTAGTATAGAAAGAAAAATAATTGATTTATTGGCATTACAAAAAAAAATTTCAAAAAATGTCTTACAGTCCCACTGAATCCGTCAATCATTTCTTTCATCAGAACTCTTAAAGTACGTCACTGAAATCGCTGGAAAAACCACAATTTAGGAATACTTAAAATAATTTTAAAATGACTTACTAAAAAAGGTTACTTTGTTTATCACTAAAACAAAGACGTTGACTTCCTAAAGACCTATTTTGTTTTTTGCAACCAAACAATTTGTTATTTTTAGGGTTCCGTACTTGAATGACGATAAGACCGCCTATTGTGTCAGCCAATATAAATTGGCTCTGATCTAGGTACTTTGTAGATCTACTTTGTACCTGTAATTTGTATGTTTTTTTGTAAAATCATCAAATGAATACAGCTTGGCCAGAACGTCTTGAAACGGAACTAATATTTTTATTTGCTGACAACGTTTTAAAATATTTGATATTTGATGTAAACAAAGACGCAGGTTTGTAAGATTTATTATTGTGCCATAAAACTAACGTAATAAGTGAAAATAAATAAAATAAAATCATTCAAAGTGCTGGTAGCGAGAAGACAGTGGCGACTTCCGGTTTTCTACTGTTTTTTGCCAAGCTGTACTTCCACCACGACAGGACGGGAGGGACTGTCAGACTTGTACTGACTAAAATCCACGGTGTCCTTCGGTAGCCCTTTATGTTCCGGAGCCACGGTTACCCGATAGTCCCGCGACGCCGACAGGCTTTGCTTTTAGCTCTTTGAGGCGGGCGTGGAACACAATTTTCCGTCGACCTGTAATTTGTATGGAGTGCTTAATAAAGTATATTCTATCTACTTATCTATCTTTTAAAATCCGTCTGTCCGTCCTTCACGGTCAATTTCCTCCGAACCTATTAGACCAATTAAGTTGTAGTTAGCATGTCAATTTCTGTGGCTCAAAAGCAGTGGTGTATTAATTTTTATTTTCAAATAATTTATTTCAGAGTTCTTTAGAAAAATAGCCGAAAAATTACCATTCTCCCCCCTTATCTCCGAAATTACTGAGTCTACAATTCTGATAAAAATACAAATATACTCCTTTGCCTATAAAATTAAAGTAAAATTATACTGAAGTCCATGATTTAAAATAATTTTTCTTTTTTAGCCCGGCGGAATGGAAAAGCTCTTCCAACATATTAATCAAATACTGGTACGAAACCCTTCGAACGCGAATCCGACTTGCACTTGGCCGGTCTTTTCAATTTTAAATCTTATGGAAACTAAGTACTATTTTTGGTTTTAAGTGAGTAACTTAAAAACCAAAAATAGCACTTAGTCAGTCATGCACGTAATAAGGTTGATAATCCCTAATTATTATTTACAAACACGTATTAACACCACATAAGTATTTTTTTGCAGTGGTAATATCATCAAAATGAGTCCTTCCACCCTTTCTGTCAGACTAGTACTGACTAAAATCCACGGTGATCCTTCAATAGGTCTTTACGTTCCAGGATCACGGTTTCCGAGCGCCTACGGTGGCCGTCTCTCGCGGCTTGGTCGTTAGGTGGAGGCTGTCCTCTCCATTATGCGTCGTGCCTCCTCCTTCGGTAACATGACTGCTTTACACAAGGAGGTGACTGCTTCCCATTCCGTTGCGTCCCGCAGCATGGCCTCGACCAATGCTAAGCTGCTAAGCACTAAGCTTGAGAGGTCGCCGCCTTTCGCCTCCGTGAGGACACGGCTATGCTCTGCCCCAGCAGGGCAGACCTGCACCTATGCTGATCCGTGTCCTGCGGGCGATGCACACATTGGTGACACGCAGACCTTTCTTACTTCCCATTCCCAATCAGACACTGAAATCCTCCCGAAACATCCATGTCCGTTGAAGACCTGCGTCAGGCGGAAGTTGAGGAAGGGTAAAATAACCAATACCAATACTAGGTAACTGTATCGAAAAGTATTATAAATTATTAAGTATAAATATTTTCTTCGTACTTACCTAGCCAAAGATCATCTTGGTGAGAATATGTTTCGTTCTGGCTTTAAAAATACCTTAGCATACGGTGTAGCGAAGCAGTAATGCTCGTTAAGGAGGAGGCGGGCCGTGAGAGAGAGAGGACAGCGTCCTCCCTCCGCCCCACCCGCAATGGTAGACGCCCACGGCGTCGGACGTCGCAAGACGATCTCCGGCCACCGTAGGCGCGGGCATGCGGGCGGCGAGTAAAGGGCAACTCGCCGCCCGAACATGGACCATGCCCGGGTCGACGGCGCGTTGTGTTCCACGCGCGCCTCAAAGAGCGTCAGCACGATGACGGGGCCCCGCCCAAGAGGGCCAAAGCCTGCCGGGGTCGCGGGACTTATCTCATTACCGTGACCCCGGAACATAAAAGGCTATTGAAGGACACCGTGGATTTTAGTCAGTACAAGTCTGACAGTCCCTCCCGCCCTGCCCGGGGTGGGAGGACTCATTTGATGATTTTACCACGCTAAAAAAAAAAAAAAAAAAGCATACGGTGTAATTAGGCGGAGACCTCTCGCGTCCGGCATTGGTCGAGGCTATGCTGCGGGGCGAGACGGAGTGGGAAGCGGTCGCCTCCTTCTGCGAAGCATCATGCTCGCGAAGGAGGAGGCGGGCCGCGTGAGGGAGAGGACAGCGTACGTCCTCTCTACGCCCCAGCCGCCGTGGTAGACGCCCACGGCGTCGGACGTTATCAGACGATTTCCGGCCACCGTAGGCGTGGGCATGCGGGCGGCGAGTGAAGGGCAAATCGCTGTCCGACCATGGACCATGCCCTGGTCAACGCCGCGTTGCGTTTCACGCGCGCCTCAAAGAGCGTCAGCATACATAAAGGGCTATTGAAGGACACCGTGGATTTTAGTCAGTACGAGTCTGACAGTCCTTCCCGCCCTGCCCGGGGTGGGAGGACTCATTTGATTATTTTACCAGGCTAAAAAAAAAAGAAAAAAGCACGGTTGATATTATTCTTCAACAGCTAAGAAGTTATTATGGTCCACTATGAAAACCGTAGAGATTTTTGCGGAAAGAAAATATCGATTGCGAACCGGACTTGAACCTGCGTGCGAGTCTGGGACACCGGACGCTTTACCAACTTAGCCACCGCAGCCGTGTCCCTTGCTCAAAGATTTGAGCAAGCAGGACATGGCAATCCAATCCTGTCCACAATCGAAACCTTTTCTAAAAAATCTTTGCGATTCGCGACACCGGCGTTTGTAAAAAATTACAGTATTGCGAGAAAGTTAATTATTAAAATAAAAAAACATAAAGCCACGCTAACTCTTAAATATAAATGCATATTTTAAGATTATTCAATGCCATTCCGAGGTCGACAAAACAGACGAAATTATCGTCTAGAAAACAATGGGAAAATAACTCCGTCGCTACTATGTTAAAATGTTTCGCAATATTTCGTAGGCATGAATTGTTAAATGATTTTAGTGACAACGCGACGATGTTCCCAGGAAAAAAAAACTAAGTAGGTACGTACACACGGCTACATAATCAAGCTATGCTAAACAAATCTATGCTTAAAAAAACTTTTTGAAACTGAAAAAAAGGGAACCGACTTCAAAACCAAACACAAAAAAAAAACTGTAAAATAACTTTTCTTTCGGAAGTCGGTGGCTTTGTTTTTATTTCATTGACTATGGCCATTTTTTTCCCTTTTTAGTTTAGATATTCAACAAAAATCTTCATATAATCGGCGTCTTTGAAAATCTACAATCCTAGTAAGCAACAAAAACGGATCTATGCGGGCAACGTCACGGGATATCTATTAGTGTTATATACTCAAACCTTCTCCAGAATGTAATGAACACTTTCCTGACTAAACCGCATCAAAATCGGTTCAGCCAAACGCGAGATAATCGCGGACAAACATACATACATACAGATCGAACTGAAAACCTACTTTTTTTTTGAAGTCGGTTAAAAAGAATACCTATACAAAGCGTGGCCAACGTGGCCAAGATAAACTGGATTTGTATGGCTTGATGCGAAGCTGAGTGTACACGAACAACTGTGCGTCGAGTTTTAACTGTACCTACGTCGGAAATATATATAAATTAGATGGCCATATTGCTATCGCTTAGATCTTTTACTGCTGTCATAGAATGTTGTCCTTAGTGTTACTAGTATGTGTGCTGTGTGCCGTGTGCCTGTGGGTGAAATATGGTCGTCCAGAGTCCAGCTCGCATGCCTTACCACCAGCTTTTCCTGGCAAACTGCCAATTATTGGACACGCTCTCCTACTGTTTAAGTACTTTACAAGTTAGTATTTTCTTTTTGTTTATTACTTATTAGCCAGATGAATGATAGTTAAGTGACCCTAGAAGTTCCATGCTCGAGGTGCCCTTCAAGATTAAGCAATGCTTGTATATTAAGCCGTTGTTGCCGGCTATCATTTGTAGGTGTTAGACAGTCGTTAATGGCCCAAAAGTCTGACCACCAGCCAAATCGACGCCCAGTTGCCAGCTTGTCGGTTTTTTATCGGTTACATTTCGGTGAGTGTGCGATGGAATTGCACAACTTGAATCCACCTGCCCCTTTCCATCATCGGACAACAAGACGTACGGGAATGCCATCGATATGTAGGTGGACATCCCTCCGGTACGTACAAAGCGATTTCGCATTTTGCCAATACTTTTACTGTGCGTACAGCTAAAGAGTGGAATTCCCTGCCATCTGTATTTCCCGACAGCTATAACCTTGTGGTCTTCAAGTCAAGAGTGAACAGGTTACTTCTAGCCAAGCGTGGTTCATCGTCGACCACATCTTCTCTTGCCATCAGGCGAGATGTTGGTCAACCATTAAATAAATAAAAACCAGTCCAACAAAGTAATATTGTAATACACGCCGAAATCTCGGTGACCAGTCCCCTCTTTAAAGATTGATTGGTGAGGACATAGTGGAGTCTCTCCAGATTCCACTATGTCCTCACCTTCCACCAGACGCAAATCCTCTTGCTGTCGTAGATGTTACGAGTGGTTCTTGTTTCGGATTGAGACAGGAAACGCCTTGTTGCCATCACTGTGTGGACAGCTTGGGGGCTACCGTGAACTTTACAGTAGAAATCTGCCCCGCTTGGTCCCGCTCGGTCTTTCTTTTATCTCCTCTCCTTTTATCGGCGGTGGCGGCTTCCCGCATCCGGCTCTGGTCTAAGCCATGGTACGGAGCAAACAAGCATGGGAAGGAGTGACTTCCTTCTGCAAAGCAGTAATGCGAGCGAAGGAGGAGGCGGAACGTGAAGGAGAAGCACAAGGAGGATTCTTTGTCACAACTCAGCCACCGCGGGGACACGCCCAGGGCGCCGCGCGTCGGGGAATTGCGGGGTGATTCGGCATGCCAAAAAAAACATATATCGTATCTTACCCAGTTGTTGACAATAATAAAATAATGGAGTAAAATGGAGGAGGCCTATTAATACTCAGAGCTGGGTGGAACAATGCTTGCTCTGATGATGGTGATTTCTCCGAGATAGCTACTTTACTCAGAGCCCTACTTATGTCAGTTGACGATCTGAAATAAGTATACCTCACACAGTAAAGTGCCATATTAGATGGATACTTATTTCTGTTTACATATCATACTATATCATACCATGATATTAAAGTCGTGTGCTATCCTAAACCTTCTAGTATTAGAATGCGAAAGTGAGTTTGTTTGGTATTGTTTCGCTTCTGAACCAATTTTGGAACAAACATACAGGGTTGTTTGTAAAACGTTGACAACGGATAAATATTCCATTTTTTATTAAACACTTTTTTTTATATTCCAAGGTTGTTAGAAATTGTTTTTTACCAAGAGTTATTTCAATCCTTGAAAGGTTTTGGTTTTTGTAAAGTTTTTTTTTTTATTTTACTTTTTTAGTTCAGATATTCAACAAAAAAAAATAGCATAATCAACGTCTTTCAAAAGCCGTCATCGAGCGTAGCAATAACGGATCCATGCGGACAACGTCACGGGGTATCTATTATTGTTGTATACTAAAACCTTCTCCAGAATGTAAGCCAAACGCGAGATAATCGCGGACAACCATACAAACATACAGGTTGAATTGAGAACCTCCTTTTTTAGAAGTCGATTGTGTTTCATATGCCGATGAATTTTATGATCTTTTATTTATCTTCATCTAGTTTTTCGAACTGGGTGAAGCACAGGCTACCAGTGAAGACTTAGGATCCCATGCTCCAACTGATGATCAGCTATACTGTTCTCGTGTCGCCGCATCAGCGCTGAAACTACGGTTTATTTTCAATAGATTTTCAACTTTATGCTCTCTTGGTACGTCCTTAAACTACTCGTAAACGTAGTTTCAGCGCTGACGCGGCGTTTAGTCTTATAGAGAATAGCAATAAGGTCAAGTATTTAAGAAAAATAAACATTTTAAAATATAATATAAACAGAATTTTTCTAGCGTTTGAACGCATGATCGCACAACATGGTTCGTGCAGTCGCTGAGCGATCGACTGCTGCGCAGCGTGTCGCGGGTTCGATTCCCGCACGTAACAAATATATGACCTACAAGTAGTTGTTCCGGGTCTGGGTGTTTGTGTATGTGAGTTTATATGTTTGTAAACGTACCCACGACAAAGGTGAAATTCCTAGTGTGGGACAGTGGGGCAACGTTTTTTAAGAAAAGAAAGAAAAACATTTTCTGACGCACGCATCAACACGCAAACTATGACAATAGGGCGACGCCTATCAAGGTGACGACTTTCGTTTCATCATCACCATCATCAGCCGGAAGACGTCCTCTGCTGAACATACTTAGGCATCCCCTTTAGACCGCCACGCCGAACGACAATTCGCCACTTGCGTCCATCGGTTGCCCGCGACCCTCACCGACTTTCGTTTTGACGTCACATTTTTTTGTTCAAAAAGAAAGAAAGAATAATTTATTTGCTTTTAATATAGTTACTACCGGTTCTTACAATTATTGGTTTAGGTACAAACCATATTTTGCCAGTTTAAGGCATGCAAATTTCTTTACATTGTTTGTTGGCTAATGTTTTAAAATTGTGAGTTTAACATACAATGAGATGTTCTTAAGCTAATGTTGACGATTCTTATAAAAGTACTTAGGACTACTGTAAACTGTAGAAACAATTTTCAAAAGTTTATTCTTAAAATATTTAAATGTTAGTTCTCTGATATTTTTGGGTAAATTTGCAGATTTACAGAAGTTACTGACGACGGTGGCTGAACTCTGTCAAAAACAAGGAGGACTGATTCATTTCTATTTCGGGAGTGAGCTTTATTACTGTAAGTAACGTTCTTTATCTGTTTAAAGAGTGTAAACACACCATTAACGGAGCCGAAGGGTATGTCATCCTTCAGGCATTGTTCACTTTTAACCACACTTAATAAAGGTCTATAATGATCCACTGTAGTAGCAGCCAGCCATAGCCAGCCATGGCCAGCCACAGCCAGCCACAGCTAGCCATCCAGCCAGTTAAACTGCAATAGGCATGCCGTCACATGATGTGACGGCGTCTAATAATAATATTCCACAACTATCACACAACGCCATCTAGTCCCAAGCTAAGCAGAGCTTGTATTATGGGTACTAGACAACTGATAAACATACTTATATATTTCTAAATACATACATATTATAGATAAATTACACCCAGACACAGAACAAATGATCGTGCTCATCACACAAACATTTGCCCTGCGTGGGAATCGAACCCACGACCTCTGGCATAGCAGTCAGGGTCACTAACCACTAGACCAACAGGCCTGTCATATAACCCAGGTAGAGGATGTGACCAAAGAGTGTAATGATAGGGGAGGGTTTTGACAGTGGCAAAAAAGTCTATGATTTAAGAAACAAAGGCACCGACTTCCTAAAGTAAAACTATTTTACTTTTTTTTTGGTGGCTTTTGAAGTTATTTTTTTCCCCCTTTTTAGTCCAAATATTCAACCCAAATTCTTGTCAAATACATAATTTTCTTACATGTGCACTATAATTACATCGTCCATGTGCAGACGCCAGCAAGGTAACCTACCCGAATCTGTCAAATTTTACCAATCGATTATGACACCTACCACTATTGTAATAAGGTTGAAATTCTATGAAAGCAATTTGACAGATTGAAGTAGGTTGCTGGCGTCTGTACGTAAAGGCGCTCCCTCACCGGGAACATTCGCGTGTAATGTACCTAACATTATAGATTCGACTATGAGCATTATGGTGGACGCACACAGAGCCGAACGCGCCGAACGCGCTGAAATTCATTCAGCGCGTCTATCAGAAGAGGCCCCGCCCCCTGGAATCGGCCGCGCTGAATTCTTTACAGAATTTTAAGTTCAGCAGAATTACGCCTGCAATGCTATTTGAATTACTGAAGACACACTATGCCAAAATTACGTCGCGTCAAAGCGTACAGCCTAACTTCGGTCGGGCGTAAGTTCAGCGGCAACTTATTCTGTGACCACACATTATACGCGACCGAAGTTCGGTTCGATTACCGACGAAGATCCGGGGGCGGGGAGCAGCAGGGAGCCGCCTGCGCCTAATTTCTGCCGCGTAAGTTCGGCACTTATGGTGTGTCATATCAGCCAAATACGTCGGTACGTAAAATCAGCGGCCGAACTTCGGTCGCGTAACTTCGGCATAGTGTGTTTAGACACTAAAATTCGACTCCTTCGGCGCGTTCGGTGCGGATAAGTGTGCGTCCACCCACCATTACATTAAAGTACATATTAATTATTACCTCCCTGACCGAGCATTCGCGTACATTTAGTAGGTATAGATTTGATACAAGATGTGTCAAACCCAAGCTAGATAAGAAAATAATATTTGAGCAGGTTTTAATCAGAAATAATGTTTCTCTATGTTTTCAGTGATTACCGATCTTCAGGATTCACTTACAGCAGCTAACTGCTGTTTAACTAAACATTATGCTTTTGACCTTGCGAAAGTTTGGATGGGAGATGGCCTGATTATAGCATCAGGTTAGTGAAGACATTTTTAATTTATTAGGTATTTTGGCATCATTTCATCTATAGTTGGTGCCAGTTAAGATGTCAATAGCGGACATTGACCTTTACCTAATAAGTCCTCGTATAGTGACATAAGATCAGAATTAGCATTTTTCTGTGATATGATAGTGTTTACTTGTGAGTCTTAAAGATAAAAATAATATAAAATCTTAGGTATAGGTGAAATATTTTTACCATTTTGATATCTTATGAATACTTAGATACTTATATCCTTACAATATACTTACTAATTTATTCGGTATTTTATAAACATGCTAATTCTGATCTTATATCATTAAACGAGGACTTATTAGATAGGGGTCAATGTCCGCTATTGACATCTTAACTGGCACCAACTATAGTAATAAAATTATTCATTCTCTATAAATTAAGTGTCTTTGTAAGATGTATTAATGTAGACGAGGGAAACAGTTAAAAAGGCGTGAGTGTATAGATATGTAAACTCATTAAAAAATCTTAGCTTGTAAATTACTATTATATGGTTCAAGCCGGTTGAAGTTTTAAGGTGGAAACAATAATTATCTTCTATGTGTCGCAAAAGAAACCGCTAGAAGCATAACAACATAATATAATAATAACATAATAACACATTTGAATGTCGTGTTTTGATACAAAATGTATCTTCTGGTGCCCATAAATATGCTACATGTCAATCAGAGTCGTCTTATAATAAATTAAATATCGTAGACGATACAGTATATGATGTTCTGTGTGTAACAATCAATTAATGGCGAAACTACAAGAGAAATCAAAACACAAACTCGATGTCTCCACGATAACGAAAACCTGACAGTTTTTATCTGACAGTAATTATCTCAAGTTGTTTGCAACGTAATTATTTTTCGCAGAAGACATTTGGAAACGTCACCGCAAGTTGCTGACTCCTGCATTCTCTCTGCCAGTGATTCACGGGTTCCTCGATGTGTTTAACAATCAGTCCAGGAAGCTCACAAGTTCTCTGGAACACCTCGTTGGAAGAGGACTATTCAATCATTTTCCATATTTGAAAACTAATGCACTGGAAACGCTTTGTGGTAAGTGTACTTTATTTTTTTTCTTTTATATTGGAATAGAAGATAAAGTATGATTAAAGAAAATCATCCTGTGTTGTAAATAAATTACGCATTCTTTCTCATTGTGAATAAAAAAATGTTCTTGGGCCTCTAAGTGGAGATAATAAGCTAGTATTATGATACGAGTACATTAAAGATCACGTAAGAAAAATAAAGATTTAAGCGGTAATAATGATGACATTTCTGTTTTAGTTCCTCAGTATGTTTTTCTCCAGCACGTTTTTTTCCGACGCCTAAAGACAACGTTTAACAATGACATAAAAACATGTAAAATGATGATCTATTATTTTTTAATGACATCAATCACTCGGTTTCAGTTGGTACGTTTGGAATAGACCCTATTAAAGACATGGAATTTACCCAAAAATACATGGAGGCAGTTGATGAAATGATACAGCTTGCAATAAAAAGGGCGATCCAGTTTTGGCTTCAGAATGATGTTATATATAGACTGGTTGGTTTGAAGAAGAAGGAGGAAGAAGTGGTGGGGTCTTTACACGCAATGGCCTTCAAAGTAAGTGACATGATGAAGTTTTGAGAAACACAAAATGTCGACTAAATTAGAAGCAAATGATGCCAGTTTAAAATTAATGAGGTATTATCTTGTCATAGGTTTTACAAGAGAAAAAAGCTACCTTGAAAGACGCTGTTTCGAACAATAACCTTGAATTTGGAAATTCAGGTATGTTGTACTTTATTTTCAATCTCTACATACATACCTAATATATTACGTGACGCAAAAACTTTGTATCCCTTTGAATGAGAATTACGCTGACGGAGGAAAATGTGTAATTATAAATCAAAATTATATCTCACGCTATCATGAGTTTGGTTAGTGTTATTAATGTCGTTCTTAAGTCACACATAGGGCGCTTTATGATTAGACCACAGATCATGTAACTTTACATTAGACCATAGCGACGACAATAGGCGTATCGTCTGCTCTCGCCGCTCATTTCCCTTAGAAATGTTTGAAACTACCCACTCTACCCATTGACTTGCATCCTAAGGACAGGCCCAACTTAACAACGAAAATGGCACCAGTTATTTGGCCCTCAGCTGTCAGTTCCGGGCCAAAGCAACTCAGTCAACTCAGGTTACGGGTTACGGTTATATTATTTGTGACAAAAATCTTTGTTATCGTTTATTTATAAGATGTCCCGCAATTCAGTGTGTCTGTTGACATAGATTTTCTTCAGGTTTCACCACTGTTTCCTATCGTCCGCTACCCAAGTCCAGTATGGACCCAGATGTCATCGTTCGATCGTGTCCTTGGTCGTCCCCGTGTCTTGGATACCATAGATTTACCCGCCTGCGCCTCTTGTTTATTTCGCAACGCAACATTTATGCTCTGACCAACCACATTTGAGATGATCAATGCGACCTACCACATCTTTAACTTTGGTCTTTTCTCTTATTTCAAAGTTTCTGATTTTCTCACTTACCAAGGCCTTCATTCTGTTGGCAACGTCGCAAATAGCTGTCAAATATTTACAACTTTTAATGAATTTAGTAAATTTACTGTAATTGTACAAGTATTTAGATTTGCGATTTGGCTAAATATTTGGCCAAACTTTTGTATTTAGTTTTCATTCACTACCAAAATTGTCATTTTGCTGGCCTGTTGGTCTAGTGGTTAGTGACCCTGACTGCTATGCCGGAGGTCGTGGGTTCGATTCCCACCCAGGACAAATGGTTGTGTGATGAGCACGATCATTTGTTCTGTGTCTGGGTGTAATTTATCTATAATATGTATGTATTTAGAACTATATAAGTATGTTTATCAGTTGTCTATAGTACCCATAACACAAGCTCTGCTTAGCTTGGGACTAGATGGCGTTGTGTGATAGTTGTGGAATATTATATTATATTATATTATATATTTAATTTTCCAGGGATCAAATACAAACCTTTCCTAGATCTTCTACTAGAGCTATCTAAAAATGGTGCCCTGACGGATTCGGAGATCAGAGAAGAAATGGATACAATAATAGCAGCTGGCTTTGAAACCACGTCTACCCAGCTGACGTACACTCTGCTGCAGCTCGGAGCTTACCCTGAGGTTCAAGGGAAATTGTATAAGGAGTAAGTTGGTATTTAACGTACGTATTATGTTATGGGTGAGATCTACCCCCTAGTTGTAATCTGTGCCCCTAGCTATTCACCCCGGGCACTGGCACCGTAGGCTACCGTAACTTTTCCTTTTTTTTCATCAATCAACGCACAGCCGAAACCGCTGGGCATATGGCAGGCATATCGGTTCAGTAGTTTTTGAGATAGGGAATTTTTTGCCTACTTGGGTTGTAGATTTTCGAAGTCGATTGTATGTTTGGTCGCGATTATCTCGCGTTTGGCTGAACCGATTTTGATGCGGTTTTCACAAAAGTATTTGTTATATTCTCTTTCATTCAGTCTTACGCACATTTGTTCAGACGCTGATATAGACTAACAAACATATATAAAAACTGGGCAGTTCTGGAAATATTACATACATAATACGGGTCGAATTGATAACCTACTTTTTTTTTAAGTCGGTAAAAAGAACACATTTGGGCCCCTTCAAGCCAAGATGGCGGCTAACGTGTCTACGTTAGCCGCCATCTTGGCTGGCGAGGAGTGTCTACTCCTCGAGGTTGAAAACTCTCATTTTTCAATGAGGAGCATACATAAACTTAAGCAATAAATAAAATAAATATTCCACAACTATCACATAGTTGTGGAATCATCATCATGCTTCAAAGAGTGGCGCCCTCTTGTGATCTGTCTTTAAACTATTGCGCTTAGATGAATAATACTGATGGAACGCGCTCTCGGATCTTGGATCTCATAATTTGTAATATAGATGGCGCTGTACTGCCTACTTGTAATAGGTATTCGGTGCGTCCACACAGAACGAGCAGCCTCGCGAGGCATTTGCTGCGCGAAGCAGCTCGGTTAGTGTGGACGTGTCCCGGCCGAGGAAAGTGCGGGCGCTGCCGCGGGTGTTCGACCGAGCGCCCGAGCCATCCAGTGTCGGCTTTTGTTTTGCTCGCGTATATTGTTTCGTGCCTCGGTCGAGAAACAATTGGGCGTCTAAACAGAGCAAGCAGCTTCGCGAGGCTGCTCGCTCTGTGTGGACGCACCTATTCAGGTATGCCGATATATCGGCTAAATAGATTTTGATGAATGTTTACAGACAGTTATAGGCTATACAGAGTGATTTGTAACTGTGTGCATTCCTTGAAATAGGTGCTAATAGACCTTATTTGTAACAATTTTAACCCTGACAACATGGTGTGTGTCCACACTTGAAGTCTAGCGCAGCGACGAAGGCGGGCGCGACGGCGGGCGCGATCTGTGTCCACACTGCCGATCAAGCGTTTGTTTTTGTTGCGGCGACTTCAGGTGTTGCAAACCGGTGGTATCTTAGTAGTAGAAATTCATTTTAATTTTTTTCATAGGTTATTTAAGATTGTATACAACTAAATAATCAATCATTCTACATTTTTCTACTGAAGTACTGTAAAAATAAATTAAATATGTACAAAAATCATCAATACATCCAACGGTAGTACTTTAGTGCATGTTCTGGTAACTAGATGGCGCTACTAAAAGACCGAAAAGGTTTGATACACCTGCCACCCGCCCGTTGTATCGGTTGTTGCCTAGCAACGCCTAGGCTCGTAAAATCGCTCATCGCGCTAGACCCCCGCCTTAGTCACTTCAGTGTGGCCACGAGCGGCGATTTCATACATTCAATATTTCCGCGCCCGCCGCCGCCGCCGCGCCGCGCGCCGCCACCGCGCTAGTCTCGCAGTGTGTTTGACTTTGAGCACATGGGGTTCAAACTTACTGGTTTTGAAGTTATCGATCTTTTCAGACCGAAAAAAAAATTTCCACTTCTCCCTTATTGTTAGAAATTAACTGCGGTCACCGCTTTGAATTCATATTTTTCTGATAGAATATGAATGACTGAAATGACCTGAAATACAAGTTTGTTACAAAACTAATCATATCTTCTTGGGAAATTAAGTGCCATAAAATTAGTACGTTGAAGTTTTACTAAAACTTTCCTTGTCTTTTAAATATTTTATCTCAAAATAAATCAGAACACTAATGAGGATTTATTGACTGTTTCCAGAGTACTGGAAGTGCTGGGACCTGACAGAGATGTAGAAAAGGATGATCTGAACAAATTAGTTTATACAAACGCTGTGATCATGGAGTCTCTTAGGACATTCCCTTCAGTTCCCATTTTATTTAGAAAAGTTGATAAAGATGTCCCTCTTAGTAAGTATTCACCTGTTTTCGCAATAATCTAATGCTTACTTTAGATACCTAAGATTAGATGGCACCGCTGGGGCTGGTGGTGATGGTTTTGGTCAGAAGGCATGTACCGCAAAGTTAAGTCTTCTTTTATTTAGCGTGGGGTTGCCATCCGTCCGGCTTTTCCCGTATTTGTCCTAGTTTAGAGGGCATCCGGGGAGCATCCGGGGGGGGGCTTCATTAATTTGCCCGCGACACACCGCCCCCCCCACACCGCCCCCCCCCCCTCCCGACGCAGTTGCCACAGTGCGCAGTTCGACTCATGTCCGGGTTATGGACTCCAAAATCCGGGGTTTTCAGGCGCCTTGTCCGGGTTTCCAAATTTTAGAGATAGCAACCCTAATTTAGCGACTAGCTTTTGTCAGCTGCGGTTTCACCCGCTTATCGCCTATGTCAATCAAGACCAAAGCAGCTTTCAACTGGTAACAGAATATTTGTAATCGGTCCAGTAGTAAGAAACAAACAATTAAATCTTTCCTCTTTAAAAGTATAGACTAGTTGTTACCCGTGATTTCACCCTGGCTGCTCGACTACTATTGGTCGTAGCGTAATGTATAGCCTTCCTCAATAAATAGACTATACAACACCACATGAATTTTTCAATTCGAACCAGTACTTCCTGAGATAAGCGCGTTTAAACAAACAAACAAAATCTTCAGCTTAAAAAATTAAGTATAGAAGTGTAGATAGGCGTCCACTATCTCGCCTGACGTTGATGTGTTCGACGATGAAACACACTTGCCTATACCTTCATTATTCAACATCCATCCATCCTCAGAAAGTTTTTCATTTGTAATGGTACCTAGCTACCTCCTCCTACCCGCGTCGTATTCCTCATTACTGAGGGTTGTGATTCCCCCGACGTGAAGTCACTTTCAGCTTGACGATGCTTCGCCATCTGTTTCTGTCCTTGGCAGAATGAAGTGCATCGTAAAGTTTCGTGTCCAGGGAAGAGCGAATTTGGTCCAACCATCTGAGTGGACTGCGACCCCTCGGACGCTTGCCATCAACCTTGCCAGTAACTAACAATTGTTCAAGGTTGTGACCATCTTTTCTCGCGATGTGGCAGAAAAACTCCAGGATTCTTTGAAGACAGGTGGTAGAAAGTCTCGTTTGGATCTTAAGGTCGCGGAGAATGGACATATTGGAGCGGAATGCAGCCCAGGGTATTTGCAACATTTCCCTCCAGCACCACATTTCAAAAGCATCGATGCGATCACGATCGGCTTTCTTGAGAGTCCATGTTTCTGATCCGTAACTGAATATTGAGAACACTAAGGATTTGACCAGTTTAATTTTGGTTTTACGAGAGATGTTATGGTCTTTCCATATTCGTTGAAGCTTTCACATCGCAGTTTTGGCCATCCCTATACGTCGTCTTGGTGCTAATATTAATAACACAGGCTCTTGCGAAAAGGAGATACCTTTTCGGCACTTATTAGCACCAAGGTAGACGAAATCTTCGACGATTTCTAGCGGCACCTTTTAACCTACCTAGTCAGATATAAAACTTCAATTTAAACAATAATTTGGCTATCCATTACCCATACTGATACTGATACTGCTAGCCTACTTCATCCAACTGCTGGGCAAAAGCCTCTCCCCATGACCTCCAGTTTTCGCGATCCAGGACCAAAGTGGACCACTTGTCGTTGGTTTTATCCAGCTCATCCCGCCATCTTCTACGAGGTCTGCCGCGACGCCTAGTTATAAGGGCATCCGTTCTTGGGTATCCACAGTTAAAATAAATTCTTTTTCTTTCAGGGAACTACACGATGCGAGCCGGCAGTTATTGTGTCATTTTCCCTCTGGCGACTCAGTGCGACCCATCCTGGGGAGCTGAGAGTGATCAGTTCAGACCTGAGAGGTGGCTGGATGGAGACTTCAGAAACAGCAAGGAATTTGCAGCTTTTGGATTGGGAAAACGAGCTTGTATAGGTATTCAAACAAAAGTAGCACTTATTTTTTGTGCCGTAGGCCATATCGCACTTAGAGGGCCAAAGCCTGCCGGGGTCGCGGGACTGTGACTCTAGAACGTAAAGGGCTGCTGTGACTGAAGTTTGTAATACACTTAGCTACTGTAACAAAGGTTTTGTAATAATTTTGGCGTTCTAAAAAGAGTGTCCATGGAGTTTCTTGCCCGTTCTTCTCCATAGATTTCTACTCCTTGGAATAGACATCTATACGGTACTTTCACAGTTATTATGTCTTGTGACTGGGATTGTAGCACCATAATTTCGTAGTGTTTAGTTATATTTTTTATCTACTCTCATATCGTTAAATTCAAAATACAAAACTCAAAACGAGTTTTGACGTACTTTACACACAGTATATCGAAATGAAATTAAAAAATTTAATTATGACACTATTTCTCTAACAAAATAATGTTATAATAATTTTTTTTTCATTACGATACAGATTACAGATCATAGATACATCCATTTGATTTTTTATCTGTGGCTGCGCGCGCTGTGGCTCATGCGCGGTGATAACGGGAACTAAGGCGCCATAATACTGTGTCAATCTTTATCTTTTATTTGATAAATTCGTGTTCAATGAAAGTAGATAAAGTAGTGTATGAAACTGTACATAACTAGGTATTATACACTCGTGTGATACTTTTAAAAAACTCGCTTCGCTCGTTTTTTAAACTCACACTCGTGTATAATACCCCTCATTATGTACCAGTTTCATAAACTACTATTATGTCTTTGACAATTCAAAACCGCCTGTAGCTGGTCTACTTGAAGAGGCTTCCGGCGACTGGGACCGCAATAAACTGACACCGCGGTCCCAGGTGCTGGATGCATTTAATTTTAATATTTGTATTCCGTCGACTGGGACCGATCCATGAATTGAACCAGAACGGTAATACGGTCTGACGAAAAATGTCTATGGAAATTGTCTTGTTCAATACAAACCAGGAAAAGTAATAGGCTAGCATAGGTTCAAAGTGGTCTGTATTAAAATAATTCTCGGCAGGAATAGGTTACCTGAAATTGTCTTGTATCGATTCAGAAATATTTAAATAAACACCACTTTGAACTTATGCTAGCCTAGTACTTTTGCTGGTTAGTCAATGAAAAAGGCAAATTCAGGTAATCTCCTTCTTAGAATTATTTAAATACAGACGTATACTGAACTCATGCTAGCCTAGTACTTTCTTCTTGGACAACAGGGATTTTTTTCTCCTAAAAACTCCCTGGCGACAAACGCAAAAAATATTCCTTTTTGTCACCAGTGAGACAATTAGAAGCTAACAAAAAGTACTAGGCTAGCATGAGTTCTAGACCCACTGTATTTTAATAATTCTAAGTAGAAAGTTTCCTGAAATTGTCTTTTTCATTGACTAACCACCAAAAGTACTAGGCTAGCATAAGTTCAAAGTGGTATTTTTGTAAATATGTATTTCTGAATTGATACAAGACAATTTCAGGTAATCTATTCCTGCCGAGAATTATATTAATACAGACCACTTTGAACCTATGCTAGCCTATTACTTTTTACCTGGTTTGTATTGAATAAGACAATTTCCACAGACATTTTTCGTCTGACTGTACCGTTCTGGTTCAATTTATGGATCGGTCCCAGTCAACGGAATACAAATATTAAAATTAAATGCATCCGGCAACTGGGACCGCGGTGTCACTTTATTGCGGTCCCAGTCGCCGGAGGCCTCTACTTGAAATAAATTATTTGATTTGAACTGAGAGTGACACTAGCGCTCACCGCTCGCACTGCACAATAGCCAGATTAAAGGTAAGCGTCCACAGGTCCGCATCGGACGTATCGGACGCATCGCATCAAACGAATTAATTAGACTGCGTCCACTGTATCGGCAGCGATCGGATTGCCGACGCGAGTATCAGCAATCGGATTGCCGATGCCCCCTTCATTTGTATTTTTTAGTGATCGTACGTTCGGAAAGTGTTTGTGAGGAAGGAGGAAAGCGATGAAAAAGTCGTTATTGCATGTCGTTATTGCATGTTTATTAGCAGAAGAGGAATGCAAGAAAAAAAAAAGAAATGGAAATGGTTCAGTAAGCGTGTGGGGCGCGTCCACTGATCGGCATTAATATAATATTCCACAACTATCACACAACGCCATCTAGTCCCAAGCTAAGCAGAGCTTGTATTATGGGTACTAGACAACTGATAAACATACTTATATATTTCTAAATACATACATAATATAGATAAATTACACCCAGACACAGAACAAATGATCGTGCTCATCACACAAACATTTGTCCTGGGTGGGAATCGAACCCACGACCTCTGGCATAGCAGTCAGGGTCACTAACCACTAGACCAACAGGCCAGTCAATTCGTATGACGTCATCGGTACGCATCGCATGTAGGCATTGCCGATGAGCCGTCCGTACGATGCGGATCAGTGGACGCTGTTGTATGAGTTTTAATACGAGGACTAATAATACTAAGAAATCCGTTACGTACGATACGTCCGATACGTGCGATACGGACCTGTGGACGCTTACCTTAAGAAGGGTGGTATCACGATGTAACCAATTCATATATCGGCAAGCACAATGATGGATTCTTCATAAGCAATGATTTCTTTTTTTCTTTTAGGTAGAACATACGCCATGATATCAATGAAGGTGACTCTAGCACACTTCATACGACAGTACAAAGTGACAGCAGACATAAGCAAGCTGCAACTGAAATATGAGTTTGTAATGAGACCGGAATTGGGACACGAGATCTGTATAGAACGGAGAAACTAATATTTCTGAACGGAATAAGATTCAGGCAAAATATTTAGATATCACACCTCAAATACATTAAAGCTTGGGTGCAAGATGTAGCGCCGACATCACCCGCACAAACTACAAACAATTGTTTTTTTTTATTTACCCTTTTTAGTTGAAACACATAAGCGTTTCCAAACGTCTTTTAAATTGCGAACAGCGAAGGAGTGGAACTCTCTGCCTGCGTCTGTGTTTCCGAACACATACAACCCTAATGTCTTCAAAGTTAGAGTGAACAGGCTTCTTCTGGGTAAGCTCGCTCCAACGTCGACCTTGTCTTAGTCACTCCTGACCTAGACTAAGGTCAAGAGCAAACTCAATTTACATAAATAAAAACATACAACACAAATTCTTGTAATTTACACAATCTTGAATAAATAAATGCGTAGTAACAATAATAACATTGTCTTAGTAAACAATAAGCGAAAAATAAAAACTACTTGGCCAAACTGAAATTTTTATGGGATCAAATGACAAGTATACTGCATTGATCAAAAAAAAAAAAATCACACATATCGGACCAGATACCTCGAAATAGACTCCTACTTTTTGAAGTCAGTTAAATTAAAAAGCCTTACAATAAGATGACGTTATCAATTTTATGTGTTCTTATAAATAATTAATAGAGATACTAGAACCAGTTTGTAAGGTTCCGTTCTGGTTTCGCTATGACATTCCGTCCGTCCATCCAGCCGCAGTTTAGCTCAGAAAACCTTAGTAATTGATAGTAACAATACAAATTAGTTACTTCGACAAATTGGGTACCGCCTCTACACGACATAGCCATAGCTCTTTTTTTTTATCGTGGTAAAATCATCAAATGAGTCCTCCCACCCCGGGCAGGGCGGGAGGGACTGTCAGACTTGTACTGACTAAAATCCACGGTGTCCTTCATTAGCCCTTTATGTTGCGGTAATGAGATAAGACCTCAGACCCCGGCAGGCTTTGGCCCTCCTCTAGAGATTAGGCCCCGTCATCATGCTGACGCTCTTTGAGGCGCGCGTGGAACACAACGCGACGTCGACCCGGGCATGGTCCATGGTCGGGCTGCGAGTTGCCCTTTACTCGCCGCCCGCATGTTGTGGCCGGAGATCGTCTTGCGACGTCTGTCGCCGTGGGCGTCCACCACCGCGGGAAACATAGCCATAGCTTAAGAACTGTTTAAAATTTTGGAAAAGTGCTTGAAACATGCTGAAAACTTGCTTAATACGTCTTCAATTATCTCTAAACTCAGAAATGCAAACCTGACTGAGCAAAAGTGGTTTAAATTAATGAGCCAGATCATTGAGTTTGTGGATTTTTCTTATTTTCACGCAGATCTCCGTAATGTCGGATGTTATTCTTTAAAAAAAACTGGCCAAGTGCGAGTTGGACTCGCGTGAAGAGGGTTCCGTACGATGTTACCTATCACGTTTTTTTAAATCTGACCCAAATTGGTACGCAAAATATTGAGTGATTTACCATGTTATTTTAACATCATGGACTTCTTATAGGTAGGTCCTATAATCTATAAGTAGAAAACTAATTTCTGTATTTTTTTTTCAAAATTTTAGGTTCAGTAGTTTCGGAGTTAAGGGGGGGGGGGGGGAATGGTCAAATTTCGTCTATTTTCTTGAATAACTTGCTATTTATTTTAAAATTACAAAAAAAAAATACACTTAAGATTGTCTCAACAAGACCTTTCATTTTATATGTCACACGATGCAGTTTTCAATATATTTTTTTTAATTTTCTCATAATTATCTTTAATAATTACCTCCCACATACAGATTTCATCTATTCACGTCACACCTCTGTGCTTGGGTCACAGGAATTGATATGTGTACCGAATTTCAACTCAATCGGTCTAGTAGATTCGAGGATAATTGACTGTAAGCGACAGACAGAAGGACACACGAGTGATCCTATAAGGGTTCCGTTTTTGTATTCAGACGTACGGAACCCTAAAACTGCACAGTTTGTTTTAATAACCCGAACTTGACCGGTTTTTTTCTGTATCGGCGGATACGGATACCGATAGTAATGAATTAGTTTATTAATTTACGTTAAATTGCATCCTGCTTAGGTACCTACTATAAAATTATAAACCAAGCAAAACACAAGTCAAACTAAATAATTGAGTTTTTTGTGATCAAATCATACTATATCTTTACCTACATAATAGTATTTATAGGTAAATATTTTATGATAATCATCTGCATAACACACAGACAGGCCTGTTGGTCTAGTGATTAGTGACCCTGACTGCTATGCTGGAGGTCGTGGGTTCGATTCCCACCCAGGAAAATGTTTGTGTGATGAGCACGATCATTTGTACTGTCTCTGGGTGTAATTTATCTATAATATTTATATATTTATAAATATATAAGTATGTTTATCAGTTGTCTAGTAACCATAACACAAGCTCTGTTTAGCTTGGGACTAGATGGCGTTGTGTGATGGTTGTGGAATATTATTATTATTATTATAAAAATATTTTTAGGGTTCCGTGGGGATGAAAAACGGAACCCAATAGGATCATTCGTGTGTCCGTTTGTTTGCCCTTCACATTGGGTGGTAATTAAAAATTCTCAGAACTGTCTAAACAGGTAACCGTGACCCTGGAACGTAACGGGCTATGGAAGGAACACCGTGGATTTTAGTCAGTACAAGTCTGACAGTCCCTTCCCCTTAACTTCATTAAAATTTTATGTTTTCACAACGTAAAAACAAATGTCCCAAATGCAGAGGTGTATTTTTCGTAATTTTAAAATAAATAGTTTGCAAGTTATTTGAGAAATTAAATGCTGACCATGACTTTCTCGAATTCTGGAAAAAAATACAGATAATATTTTACGTATAGACTTCCGTATAGATTTTTGTGAATACTTATAATGCGGGAAATATAACTGTTAAATATAGCGTTGATGGACTTTTATACGATCATTAAAAGTCTATTTTTGGGGAAAATCCACATTTCGGCTAGTGTGGCCGCATAATAATATGGTTTGAAAGTTACAACCTACAAGTATAGTAATTCTTAGGAACCCTTTGCCGTAGAGTCCATCTCACACTTCACCGGTTTTTATTTATAGAACACATAATCACTACCATTTTTTTTATAAGACGACGTTAATAATATATAAAGTCCAAGGTTGATGGACAAAATGGTAGGAAATATGTAATCACTACATTATTAATGAACACTTATTAATCCCACTTTAAAGTTAACAAATGACTTTGTATTCAGAGGTAAACAATTGATAGCGGTGAGATTGCAGTATTATTTAAGTTGATTATGTACACTGTCAATAATTGTATAATTATGCATGGAACGCGTGCCTCTCGTTGCCTATATAGTGGCAACTAGCTAGCCAGACAGTCACCTAGCCAGCCAGCCAGCAAGCTAGCCAGTCAGCCAGCTAGCTAGCCAGTCAGCCAGCTAGCTATCTAGTCAGCCAGCCAGCCATTCAGCTATAGCCAGCCCGCCAGCCAGCCAGTTGGCCAGCTCCGAGATCTAAGTGGTAACTTTGAAAGGTAAATTGCGGTTTACGATTTATGACGTATTAAAAATAAAACTACTTTTAAGATCTCTTTCAAACCAATTTTCAGAGAAAGTTTACATGGTAATGCATCATATATATTTTTTAGAAGTAACAGGAGGAAGAAACATTTTACCAATTTGGAAGTGTCTTTCGCGCAAACTATTCAGTTTAGAAAAAAATGAGATTTGAAACCTCAATATTATTTTTGAAGACCTATCCATAGATAAGTATAGCTTTGATGGAAAAAAAACATTGTTTTGTGTGAAAATCTTAATGCGGATCACAGGATAAATCTAAAGTATGTAGGTGCGTCCCCATAGAGCGCACAGCCTCGCGTGGCATTTTCCGCGCAAAGCAGCTCGGTTGGTGTGGACGTCACTGAACTTGTCTCGGGCGAGGCAAGTGACAGCGCTGCCGCGGTTGAGCGATCGAGCGCCCGAGTCATCCAGTGTCGGCCTTTGTTTTGCTCGAGTATATTGTTTCGTGACTCGGTCGAAAACAAATAGATGCGTCTACACAGAATGAGCAGCCTCGCTTGTCAGTTTCCTCGCGCAGCAAATGCCTCGCGAGGCTGCGCGCTCATTGTGGACGCACCTAATTAACAACATAGCATGGAAAGAAGTTATGCTAAATGTAAAGAAAAGAGATAAAATCAACCTAAGTGTAATAACTACGTCAAAAAACAAAAATTGTAGAAGAATCATACACCGACAAAAAACAAAAAATTAAATATGCGGGTCATCTAATTAGGAACAGAACAAACAAGTGGCCGAATGGTACCCTAGAGAGGGCAAAAGAAAGAGAGGAAGACCATCGAGAAGTTGGGATGAAGACTTAAAAGCGGCCGCAGGCATAATGTGGAGGAGGAAAACGATCAGGACACTTGTGGAAAGACTTGGGGAAGGCCTATGCCACAGATAATATAATACTAGCGCCTATGCTAAGGCAAAACAGTCTATCGGTGTCAGTGTTAAAAACTCTGTAAAGTTTAATGTTAGATTGTTAATAAAGGCATTAAATTTTTAATCCTAAGAATTTAACTGCGTAACTTGTTGATAAAAAATTGTTTGTACAGTTTACAGGAATGTCTGTAACATTTTAATTTTTTTTATACATTTTATCACCACTATTTCAGCTAATTGCCGTCCATTGCAGAACGAAATCATCCCTAATTGTAAGAATAAAGCAGTAGACTCGTTTGTAACTTTTGTTATGTTCTGAGGAACGTGAATCAAACTACAAGGTCCAAGGTTCTGACTGCTATATTCAATTTTCCCTTCTTATTCCACCACCAATATTTCCACTAGCTTTTGCCAGTGAAATAATTTTCGAAATCCGTCCTGTAGTTTCCGAACCTATTCAATGTGTACCTCCCCATTTATGAGTAGCATGATAAAGATTGTCTTAAACATTATTTTGTGTTACAAAATAGAATTTTATCGAAACTGGCGTTTTTGAAGATGCTAATGTGTTAGGAGCTTAACACACTGATTCGACTAATATTCATGTTTCTTAAGTTCTGCTGTTTACTGCTCTTTTTGGTCTCCTGTCATGGTGTCCTTTTAAACGGACCAATTCTGCTCATTCGTAGCGTTTCGTGGCGAAACGCATTAATTAAAAATTAGGTATGTTGTTTTGTCTTTATTCTTAATTTCACAGACATTTATTTTTGGAGGTTTTTTTATAAGTGATTCCGAACGTAAATTGCATGGTTAACTGCAATTATCTTCATTGTTAATTCTCATAAAGTAATCACATGACCAAAAGACATAAAACAAATAAAATATTTATAATGTAATGATGCTACGTCCATTGTTTTGTTTTTCTGATGATTTACACCTTTTCTCATCATTATTATTTGGTTGTCTTTCCTCAATCTTCACTAAATGTCCGGACACAGGTTTCAACATAATTTTGCATATTATTTTCATCTTCGTATGGTCGGCTGTAAGTTTGAACCTGCGTATTATGGCGGCCATGGTTGTCTTTAAATACATTATTGCATATGTTTTACCTAAAACAGAACAAATCTCATAAACTTCACGTGTAATTTTAAACATCTTAACGTATTTTTACAAACTGTTTAGGCGAAAACGTACTACCCTGAGAGACCCTGCTGTAAGAATAGTATGTTATTAAATAGAATATAATTCAATATACATAATATATTTTCTTTTACTACTACTTCATAATATGTAATCTTTTTTTCAATCTCTAAGTATTGCAAAACCTTGAAAAATTAAAGATTTAAGATGTAAATGCTTTTACAAAATCTACTTTACTAGCTGAAGTCGTGATTAAAAAAAATATCCCAGAGCTGTTGTACGACGCTTCAGATGCTCAAAAATTTCTACTATTTTTAAAGTTTTAAAACTAATATTTATTAAAATCTATAACTTCATAGTTTATGAGTTAAAAACTTACCAATAGGTTGTATTGAGGAATATTTGAGCATCTGAAGCGTTCAAATATTTCTACTATTTGTAAAGTTTTAAAACTAATATTTTTTAAAATCTATAACTTTATAGTTTATGAGTTAAAAACTTACCAATACAACCTCTAGGTCCTGGTGAAAAGGTTGCAAAAGCGGCTCTATGACTCGGAACAGTATCAGAACTCAGCCATCTTTCTGGTTTGAACTCCTCAGGCTCTGAGCCCCAGTAATCGGTATTTCTGTTTATACACCATATATGGACTAGTATGCTGCTGCCGGCAGGAATTATCATATTTCCTGAAGAATTTAAAAAGATTTTTTTTTCAGTAGCCACTTTCAGGATTACCTGCTTTAAGAAGGACTTATATTTTTGTGACTTACGTAACTTTGTATCCCTCGTAGCTTCCCGTGCTATAACCCCTGCAATTGGGTATAACCTTATGGATTCTTTGATTGCTGCTTCTAAATATACTAGTTGAGATATATTCGACTTGGATACTCTCCCATCTTCGCCCAAAACCTGAGTTATTCTGTAAATAAAATAAAAAAAGATTCTAAAAATGCCTCTCTCTCTCAATACAAAAAAAAACCTACGTCTTATGTTAGAAATCAGTTTTCAAATTAATTAAGTTATATGAATAATGCGAAAATAATTTTATTGATCTCTTTATTTCACTCACTCTTCATAAATCTTCTCCTGTACCTCAGGGTAGCTGGCGATGCAAATGATGGTGTATAGCAACTCAGAGATAACGGTGTCAAAGGCACCTACCAGCACGTTGTCTACGATATTCAACAGCTCAGGTTGAGTGAAGACGCTACTGGTCTCAGTCACCGTGTTCTCTAATAGGATGTCTATGAAGGATTGAAATTTACGACCTGAAACAACAAAATAATAACTTCATTGAAGAGATTTACAACACTGTAGTTTGGTCGTTAGAATAAATATCATAGGAAAACTGTAATTCAATGTCTAAATGAGGCCCAACTGCAAAATGACAATTACTCCAACAAGGAGTTGGTTTTTGCAACTTGATTACACGACATTGTACGCTTTTAAGTCTATTGAAATTTTACAGTAAATTTGTCGGATGCTGTAATATTATTTTTAAATGTCAAGGGGATTTGTATTCTTATTAAATTGTTAGTGGGTTAAAACAAACAATAATTAAACAAAAAAGCACAAAGTATAGAACCCTGCGGTACTCCCATTTTTACTACGAAAATCCGGGAGAAGTTAAATTCTCGCTATCTCCTTATTCAAGTATCAAATTGTTTGAATAAAAACATGCAAAACGCAATTCCGGCAATTCCGGGTTGCATATTTGCGGAGTTTCTTGAATAATATTTCATAAAGAACGCAATCGAAAGCCTTGGATAAATTGTAAAAGATGCCAAAATTATCTTTACCTTCTACTACAATATGAATAATATGACCTACAATTCTAACACGTTGTTAAACGACCCTTTGTAAAACTGACGTTTTCTATGTAATAAATAAGATTACTTAGTAAAAAACTTAATATTGGAATATCCTTTGGATCACAGTGATTTAACTTGACTTTGGTTTTAAACAATTTCATGCGTAATAATCTATTAAGTCACTTTAGAATTTCGATAATGTTAATATTGTTTATTCATTTTCAAACATATTTTTCTTATTATTTTTTTAAAATTTCTTACAAAACAAAGAACATAAAACCGGCCAAGAGCGAGTCGGACTCGCCCATAAAGGGTTCCGTAGCAGCAAGTAATAACATACTATAAAAGTTCTTGTAGTTGGTTCCAACTTTGAAAGGTTTACGATTTATGACGTATTAAAAAAAAACTTGAGAGGTGTCAAGGCACGTCGAAAATCGCTATGAACCTGTTAAAAAGGTTCAAGCGATTTTCGACCCTCCACCCCACACTACCCCACTCCACTCCGCTCCACTTCGCTCCACTCCGCTCCACTCCAAACTTACATTTGCAGTTGTTCTCCGATACATTTTGTTTAGGAAAATGTTATCCCAGTACGTTTTATAAGTTGGTCAACTATTACTCGTAAACTTGTAAAGCCCACTTAGTCATGATAATTTTCTTTTAAACTTCGTTATATATACTACTATTGTAAATTTTTTCACACCCCCAAACATAACCGTTTAGCTGGTAGAGGGGGGGGACACTCGAGTAGGGCAAAAATTAGCACTTTAAAGCTTAATATTTCACAAACGAATCTTTTTATCAAAAAATTGTTGATGGAAACTACCAATATTTTTTAAAGGCCTATTTAATGATACCCCACACTAAGGGGTACGCGAGAAAAAAAAAAACATCCCCGCTTTACGTGTACAGGAGGTACCCTAAAAAAAAATATTTTACGAGATTTTATTTTACCACTTTTTTGACGCAACAAATCCGTATATTTACACCAAATTACAGCTTTCTAGTGCTGGGCGTCTCTGAGCTAAGCTGCGGACAGACGGACGGACGGACGGACGGACATGGCGAAACTATAAGGGTTCCTTGTTGACTACGGAACCCTAAAAAAACAATTAAAAATATAAAAAACAGTGATCCGCCGGTATGGGAGCAGGGTCCAAGCTACCGGTGGTTAGGGCTCCAGAGACAGGAACCTCCTCACAACGTGAGCCGTATCGAGGAGCACTGCCTTCCGAATCAGACCCTTGATTCAACCACCTAGGGAGAGCTTGGACAGATGTTCGTCGAGGCTCTTGGCCATCGGATGAGGACGACTATCGGCACTATGATAGCCGTGCTCAGATTCCACATGTCGACAAACTTGCGCTAAGTCGAGATATTTGATTTGTTTATCTTTCTCAACCTTCACAAGGTTCTCGTCATGTGGAATGGTATCGATTACCATTACGTGGCGCGCTGATCTGTCTATCACTACTATGTCAGGTTTATTGTTTATACTATTACTAAATCTAATATTTTGGAGTGTCTCAATCCTTACCTTCGTAATCAAAGTCTCCTTTATTTTTCAACCGTTGTAAATGTTCTGATTTTCGTTGCTCCACCATCTATGAAACAAAGTTATTGTGAATTTTAATATAATTTTATCTAATTATTTAACACTACACTTTTCCCTACACACATTTCTCATTATTTATTTTGCCATTTTTATATTTTCTTTGCCTACCCTCGTCCGTGTGTCACTGCGTGGTGCCAACTGAAAACCAGCGCTGGGTGTCTTTCGCCCAGCAAATGCTGAGTTGGTAACCCTTTTGGTGTGGACATGCTCAAATAGAATTCTTATTGTGTATTTTTAATTCTATTATTATTATTTTTTTTTTTCTGTGTGTGTGTGTCCAATCTATACATATAATAAATCTGTAGAAGGGTCAATTCTGTACATTGAAAAAATTTAAAAAATAAATAGCGGGGGGTGTTGCTGGATCGATACCAAACCCAAATATGTGATTAAAAAAATTTTTGTCTGTCTGTCTGTCTGTCTGTCTGTCTGTCTGTCTGTATGTGCAGGCATCACGTGAAAACTAACGGTTCGATTTCGATGAAACTTGGTATAATTATACCTTATTATCCTGGGCATAAAATAGGATACTTTTTATCCTAGAAAAATACGTAGAAAAAAATCTTATTTTTCAGTTTTATTCATAGACGTTGTTCTGTAGAACCGCGAACACACGTTGCATTACCCGCAGTGGATTCAGCGCCGTAACCTGTAGCGCCGAAAGTCGGATTTGGCTTGAACCGTTTGCGGCACACGCGGGCCACGCCTCCCCGACTCCTATATGTATAAGGAGCCGCGTTCCGCGCCGCGCGATGCATATAAATTCTAAATTTTGATGCGAGCGGACGTGTCCAGTGTGGCGAGCGGTCGTCCGTGGAATTAATATTGTATGCGTGTAATTTTAAACCGTGCTTTTCAGCGCGACCGTTTTGATTACTGTTCCGATCAGTTATTTGTAAATACAAGGTCGGAATTACTATGAAAAAAATACTTACTACAGAACGCGAGCTCAACAGCAGTAGCTCAATAGAGGGATCTCCTTAATTATTATAGGCTTAGCCGTATTTGGGTCCAATAGATATTTATAAGATGTCATTGTCAGAGTTACTCAAAATGGAGAAATAAACCATCCACGCGAGACCGACATCCGCGCGGATGGAGTCGCGGGCGGAAGCTAGTATCAAATAAATGTTTTTCTATTCTATTCTTTCTATTCTATTCTATGATGATGATAATCCCAGATGATGATGACAATCATAGTAAACGGCGAAACGAAACAGCCTACTCATGGATTTTTACATAACAATTGGTATAACCGGACTAAACTAATTTTACATCGAATTATTTTAATACTCACTTCCACAGTGAGTTTAGAAGCAACTGCAATCGCTTTGTTCATTTTCGTTCTGTAACTGGACAAGTTGAAGATAAAATCAGACATAAGCCAAGGCTTCATAACCCTGGCAACGGCAATACTTTGCAATTCCTCTATTGCCATGATGTAATTGTCGTCTACAAGATCCTGGCCATCGATTCTTAGGCCAAGTGCAGTTCCTGAAATAATAGGTATCATTAATTTTGCCATGAAAATTTTTGAGCATTCTAAGATGACAAGCACCTCAGAGATATGGGCGCCGCGCCGGCGCGGCGCCGCCGTGTGCAGTCCGCACGCCGCCGCCACCGCCGACATTCACCGCGCGGCGTGAGTGGCGTAAAGATGTGTATTTGCTTTCGTGATTGACTCATCCAAAATTACTGACTTAATATTCCAACAATCATTGGTGAATAGTTTCGGGGATATAACATCCCCCTGTCTCACCCCCCTGCGCAGCAGGGTATGTTTAGACTGCTGGTTCTGTACTTGGACACTCATAGTCGCGGCGTCATAGAGACATTTCAGCACTTCGATGTACCGCCACTCTACTTGACATCACTGCAGTGATTGCAGAAAAGCCCAGGTTTCAACGGAGTCAAAGGCCTTTCATAATCCACAAATGCTAAGTACAGGGGCTGGTTATGCTCTTCGGACTTCTACCTGCCTCATTGTGTAGTGCTAAATCTTCCGCGAAACCCAAACTGCTCCGGAGGCTGAAACTTGTCAAGTCTTCTTGCGAGATGATTTGTGATGACCCTCCAAAACAGTTTATAGACGTGCCTCAGAAGTGATATGGGACGATTTTTTTTTATGTGCAATGGGTTTGCTCTTGACCTCAGTCTAGATCAGTGACTAAGACAAGGTCGACAATGGAGTGAGCTTACCCAGAAAAAGCCTGTTCACTCTATCTTTGAAGAGATTAGGGTTAATGTATGTGTTCGGAAACACAGACGCAGGCAGAGAGTTCCACTCCTTCGCTGTCCACATTACAAAAGACGCTTGGAAACGCTTAGTGCGAATTGGTGGTATAGCAATAAGGTAGGGATGGTAATTTGCCATGCGTCTAGATGTGCAATGATAGAAGGGGCCTGTTGGGATGAGATCGTGGAGTTCTTGGGTACACTCTCTGCAACCTTGCGGCGATGAGTCAAGCTATGGAGCTTGCCTCTCACCAATTTTACGTCGCCAATGAGCCTCTTAGCTCTGCATTCCACTGAGTCATGAGCGGCAAGTTGGTATTTAGCTGAGCCATCCCAAAGGTGGCTGTAATACTCCATGCAGGATCGGACTTGTGCTTTGTAAAAAGTTAAAAGCTGTCCAGGCGTGAAGTACCGCTTTTTTTTGGCGTAGTAAAATCATCAAATGAGTCCTCCCACCCAGGGCAGAGCGGGAGGGACTGTCAGACTTGTACTGACTAAAATCTACGGTGTCCTTCAATAGCCCTTTACGTTCCAGGGTCACAGTAATTTGATAAGTCCCGCGACGTGAAGTACCGCTTCACTCTATTTAGGATGTCCAGCTTTTTGGCCGCAAGTGGGGCTTTGAACACAATGGTGGCTCCAAATTTGAGACTAGAAGTCAACTCCATGCCTAGGAGCTCGACACGTTATTTGCGCTGGACACGTATCTCTCTGAAACTGTACTGTCATCTGCGTACCCAACAATACCAGATTGAAGTAGGTCATTGATGTGCAGCAGGAAAAGAGTTGCGATACGATAAGTATGATAGTTTTTCAATAGGGATTTGTCGCTCTTTTTGAAAAAGAGGATCACAACAGTCCTATTCCATGCCTTTGGAGTTATCCCGGTGTCTAAAACAGAGTTGAATGGCTTTTGGAGCTCCCGAAGTACGGGCTTTCCACCTGATTTCAGAAGCTCCAAAGTGACTCCGTCTTCACGCGGGGCTTTTCCATGTTTAAGCTGCCTGAAGGCCACCTCAACCTCATCTAGGCTTATTTCCGGCAGTTCATCGGTGTAGTGGCTGGTCAGAGTGGCTCGGCTATCCTCTGAAGAGGTGGCTTGTGGACCACGACTGTCGAACAACCAACCATAAAAGTGTTCTATCTCAGCTAGGATCTCCAGCTTTGAGGTTATGGTTTGGCCAATAGGTGATCTAAGCTTCGTCAGATACGAGCGTTTCAGCTGTTGGGCGAAAACTTTAGCACCCCGATTTTCTTCTATTGCCTTTTCAATTCGCTTGTATTGGTAGTTTCGAGGTCACGTCGTACCAACTTGCTTATTTTTTTATTGAGTTCTCACTTCTCTGACGGTGTAACTTGAATTAGTATCTATGTTTAGATTATCTGTGTCTATGTAAAAAAAAATTACTATGTTATTAAAGTGTCCCTTTGGAAAAATCGTTTTTTTTTTTGTACCTGATGACCTGATCTGGATAAAGTATTTACTGTACTGTATGAATAGGACTGTCGTTTTCCTGTCATCCCGGCTTAAAGAAGATTTTGAGTTTTAGTTGAAGGTAGTAAAAACATACGCCGCCGGCGCCACGCCGCCGCCGATTGAAATTGGTCAGCGCGCCGCCGCCGAGAATTTTTAAGGCGGCGCCCATGTCTAGCACCTCTTCAAAGAAGCGTGATAATTGTTCTTTTCCACCTCTTGCATGAAACGTACAGCGCGAGCGTATAAAAAGAGCTTTATTGGATATTATAGGCCTTTTTATACGCTTTACGATTCAATACGCTAGAGCTAGAGGAATTCCAGGCTACAGTAGTTGATACGTTGTTTTCACTCTAGAACTCATCTTTGAAAAGACAAAGGCAACCTCTGCCACTTTTTTTTTTGGGTGGCAAAATCATCAAATGAGTCCTCCCGCCCTGGGCGGGGCGGAAGGGACTGTCAGACTCTTACTGACTAAACTCCATTACTCACCGTCCGCAAGCCCGCTCCGCCGCTGTGCGTTGGAGCGTCCACCCGACAGGCTATTCGCATACGGGCAAAGAAACCCCTTAGGCACACAGTGCCTAAGGAAGAGTTTTTGCCCGCATCCCAGGGTGCACCGTCCCGAAAAACTGGTCTACCCCCCGGACGTATCCGAGAGGGAACTCCAGTCCACGGGCGCACGTGGAGGTTTTCTGTCTTAGCACCCCAACCTCTGCCACTTCAGCGTTAGTTCTGTAAGCTGCATTGGTGACTGCTAACTCGTGTATTCACAAACTTATCTTATCTGATTAAAACATTTAAAAAAATATTCTCTCAAGAAAGTTTGTGGACGGATTGGAGCCACCAGCATTACTGAGCTGTTTCTACTTGCAAAGGAAATGGAAATATGGGGAGTTTGTTTACCAGCCTCGAGTCTTTAGAAAGGCATCAAAAAGAGAAAAACTACTCACGGCACGAGGTTTCCAAAACAGCTTTAGTAATCTGCTCAGTGAGGTCCACCTCACCTTTGCCAACATCCAGAGCGAGCTGCTCAACAAATCGTCCAGCTTGATCATTAAACACCTCCAAATAAGAATCCAGAATGTGCTGCTTGAAGCACAGATCTAATATCCGACGATTACGTTTCCATACAGGCACTGAAATATTGTGAACACCAAGGAACTACTTTAGAATCAGTGATTATGAATTGTATGCGTTAGAAAAATGTTTTTGTGTTGTATAGTACATTTATCGAGGAAGACTATAAGCTGTAAAACAACACGCTACTAGGTGTGAAACCACGGGAAACAGATAGTCTATACCAATTATTGTGGGGAAAAGCCGCTGACATTCAAAATATATTTGTTTTGCAAAAACGAGCTGTTCGGGCAATTTACCAGCTGGGTTCTAGGGTTTCTCTGAGAGATTTGTTTAAAGAGATTGGCATTCTGACGGTGGCATCTCAATTCATCTTTGCCAACATTATGTATATTAGGCAGAATTTACATCTGTATACTAAAAACAGTGATTTTCACAATTTTAATACTAGAAATAAGCACCATCTACGTGTTCCCTTTCATCGGCTTCGTAAAGTTCATAGCTCATTTGCAGGGCTCGGTATAGTTTTTTATAATAAACTGCCTTGATCTTTATTAGACTTACCATTTAATGCCTTTAAATCTAAGATCAAATCCATCCTTTGTTCTAAGGCATATTATTCGTTAAATGACTACCTTGACGATAAGAGCAGTTGGTCGCTTGGTTGAAATAATGACTGCGTTCATGCTCTTTCTCCAGACTTTTTTATTTTTATTTTTTCGACAAGTTATATGAGTTCATATAATTGTTTATTTATTTTGACTTAGTTAAGTCATTTAGTTTTATTTTATGTATATTTTGTTTTTTTTTATTTTTTTGTTTGTTTTATATTATGTTGATTAGTTTTTTTTTCTTTTTCATTTTCTTTTTTTAATAAACAGTTTTTGCACTATGATAAACTAGCGACCACGACTTTTAATCTTATTTTAGTAGTGTTTTTGACTGAGGAACCGGCTGCAAGTTGCTATGCTCCCTTAGTTGACATCGCTTGCGGTAGCGTCGAGGGTCGGATTGCCTTCTACCCACTCACATGGCGTGGGGGACAATAGCTGATCTTTGCGTTATACTCGTGAACGGGTGCTGCTTGTGGTGACTGGTCGACTTGCTGACCTTTGGTTTTGTCATAAATGTAATTTAATTTCTTTTCTTTATATTGTTATTTTCTACGATTGTCCTAGTTTATCTTTTTGTGCCTTCTAGTCACGATTGGGATGTAATTTCGGATTGATGTATAATGTGAAATCAGCCTAATTTGAATAAATGACTTTTTGATTATTTTTTTTTGTAGTGCTAATTTTCGTAAGGACTTCTCCCTTGTTACTAGGCCTACGTTTTTCTCACATATCTAAGTACCTATTCAAAATTGTAACAATCAGTTTGTAAAACCATACCATATTATAAAAGAGTAACCATGGAGTTTCTTGCCGGTTCTTCTCCATGGAATCGACCAACCCGAACCGTGCACCTGTTGTCGACGTTTTATAAGTGCCCTCATGGGCCTATGTGAAATAAAAATATTTGATTTGATTTTATTTAATGTTATAAACCAGATGAGCTTGTTTTTTTGGTTGAACGCTCTCTCAAAAATCTCAGGAACTACTAGTTCGATTTGAAGAAATATTTTTGTGTTCTATAGTCCATTTATTGAGGAAAACTTTAAAACATCACGCTTCGACTAGTAGTCGTGCAGTGGGTGTGAAACCACGGGAAACAGATAGTAAAATATATAAACGAGTAATATCGACATAAGATGTCAAAGATTCAACCTGGTTGAGTATGACTGCGATGGCCTAAAAGTTTCAAGTCCTGCTCGCAATCGAATTGTTCTTTCCACAAAATAGGTTAAAGTTACCTTCAGCAGCAATAACCATGTTGCCCACCATCGGTTCAATGAATTTGTAAACAAACATTTTCTTCAAGCATTTGTTCAGTACTGTGGTCACGTCGACTGGATCTGTTACAACTGTAAAATACAATTTAACTTAAATAACTCTTGCAAACCCTACTATCCTATCCTACTAATTAATCGACTTCAAAAAAGGAGGAGGTTATCAATTCAACGGTATTTTTTTTATGTTTGTTACCTCATAACTTGCGACTGGGTGAACCGATTTTCATGATTCTTTTTTTATTTGAAAGCTGGTGCTTCCCGTGTGGTCCCATTGTCACCATTTCAATATCTGATAATTGGATCCTGGAGAAATCGAGGGCAACCCTCAAATTTTATAGGCCCACACATCGTTTTTCGCAAATATTATGAAGTAATTTAAGTATTTGCGTATAGTAAACATCATCTCATGTAGCTGAGCTGATGATGGAAGGTACAACTGCTAAACAGTCTCCTTACTGTTTAGCAGTTGTACCTTCCATCATCAGCTCAACGTCGACTGATTTAGTAAAATATTTTTTTTATTAAGTATTTCAAAGCACTACAATTTAATAAAGGTCTGGAGTATATTTGATGATGGAACCGAGAGACAGTCGAGGGAACTCCTCGAAGATTCACAGCAGCTACCTTGTGTTTGAGCTTGATTAATTTGTATTGATAAGAACTTTACACCTAGATGAGTTGTAACTGTTATTAGGAGTCTGATGACGAAGACGAAGGACAGTTCATGGAATTCCTCAACGGTTTATAGCAGCTATCTTGTATTTGGACTTAATTCATTTATACTAATGACCCACATGGGTTATTGTTAGATGCAGTATACCTGCCATTTAGTCCCATAAAAAAATCATTTATTTTGGTGTTCATCCTTATTGTGTACATTGGGCGATGTTATAACCGGGGCTAAGGATAATAAAATTCTAGTGCATAAGTAAGAAAATTATGTATTTGACAAAAAATTGGGTTGAATATTTAAGATAGATTATAGAATCAGGCGTTACTTTGCGGAAATCCATGACATTAAATGTTATGAAAAATATCTAGTTTTAATTCCGCTACAAAAATCTAGGCTTCATGCAGGATGCAGTCCCACCCTCCCTCCCTCATGCATATGCACATGAAGCAAAGGTCCCACCCTCCCGCCCACATACATTTATGCATACGTGCAAGAAAAATGGAAAAAACATGCCATGCAATCAAACCTATACTCGACACGTGTTTCGCCCCTCCACGGGGCGATACAGACGTCTTTGTGACGTTTGTATCGAACGTTGTTATTGCGTCATCACGACGCTATATAAAGAGGCGATAGCTGTCAACCTGGCTCATTCGAGGCCGAGCGCTTGTCGAGTCAACATCTCCTGAGGATGCCCCGTGGAGGGGCGAAACACGTGTCGAGTATAGGTTTGATTGCATGGCATGTATTTTCCATTTTTCTTGCACGTATGCATATGTATGTGGGCGGGAGGGTGGGACTGCATCCTGCATGAAGCCTGGATTTTTGTAGCGGAATTAAAACTAGATATTTTTCATAACATTTATTGAATATTTAAACTAAAAGGGTAAAATAAAAAAGTTTTTTTAAAAAAAGGTTAGTTTACCCTTTTTAGTGGTTGTTTTTTTTAGAAGTCGGTTACATTTTATTAAAGAAACTTTTTTATATTATAAGGCTTATGTTTAACTTACCACCAGATATAGTAACATATAACAGACAAAAATAGTAAATGATCACCAAAATGAAACCCGCATTTTAATGTAAAATTATAACCAAAGTTTTAACATTTCGCTATCCTATTTAATCAAAAGAGCAGCAGTGGTGGCCCAGTGGTATCAGCCTCGGCTTACGAGTTGTAGGTTGTGGGTTCGAACCCCGTCAGGAGCATTACTTTGTGTAATTTATTTCAACACCACTGCTCTCAAAACGGTGAAGGAAAACATCGTGAGGAAACCGGCATGTCCTAGAACCAAACATTCGAAGACATGTGACATCTACCAATCCGCACTGGGCCCGCGTGGTAGATTACGGCCCACTCCCTCTCACAGAGAGGAGGCCTGTGTCCCAGCAGTGGGAACATTTATAGGCTGATGATGATGATGATGATGATTTAATCAAAATGACTCCAAATAAATCATTGTCAACCCAAAAGTAGTAAATGATCACCAAAATTAAACCAGCATTTTAATGTAAAATAATAATTATAACCAGAGTTTTTACATCTTGCTATCCTGTTTATGCGGTTAAATGTAGATGTATCCTTCCTTCATAGGAGCAAGTTAACGGAGCCCCGCTTTGCGGGGCGTCATCTACGTTTAACCGCATGTGGTCGGTTACACCTAGTTTTAGCCGGTTATTACTAGATGTAACCGCACTTCGGGTATTAGCCGTAACATATATAAAACTGATTATCTATACATAATAGGTTTATTTAGGCAGAAATAACACATTAATTTGCTCGCTAAGATTTGGTGATCATTTACTATATTTGGTGTTCGAATACAATTTTTGGTTAAAGAACTAAGGGTATCAAAGCATTTTATGGTGGTCATTAAATTTAAACCCATTATTATAAACGTGAAAGTTTGTTTGGATGGGTGTTTGTTAAGGTGGATCCAGACATGGCGAGGCATGCGCTCCGCACGGCGCACAACGCATGCCTCGCAAGGTGTGTACCTTTATATTCGTGGCGAGGCATGCGCTACGCACGTGCGAGGGCGAGCGGACGTATGTCGGCAAATGCTTCAAGATCAAAGTGCCTCAGTGCGAGCATTACATTATTTGTGGACGTAGCCGCGCATGCACGTTCGAGGCGTGCGCCGCGTACAATATCAACGCACGCCTCGACTTTAAAATGAAACTGCGTTTGTTCGGGCCAAACAGCGCGCAGTGCATGCTCGGGCCGATCCAACCCACACAGCAGCAGTCAAGATGGCGCCTTTGCATCGCGTGCGCTTATCCGCTGCTGCTTTTATAGTTATTAATTCAATTATTGAAAAAAAAGGAAAGAAAAAAGTCGTCGTCGTTGGTGGGTTAAAAAGTTCTTCCACCTGCGTTTTGAACACGGAAATAAGCTTTTCGATGATCTCTCATTTGAAGAAAATAACTCGAATTTTATACACTCAATTATATCAACATTGATCCAATCATAATCATTTAAATCAAAGGCGGACAAAACCGTCCAAACGCAACGCACTGCTCGCAATGAGCCGGCCGCCGCACACGCGCTGTGCGCCGTGCGGAGCGCATGCCTCGCCAAGTCTGCGCGCCTACTTGCCTTGCAACAAACATGATCGAGGCGTTTGCTTCGCACGCGATGGCTCGACCCGAGCATATGTTGGTATAATTTGTCAACACGCACGCCTCAAGCAGAGGCATGCGTTGTGCGCCGTGCGGAGCGCATGCCTCGCCATGTCTGGATCCACCTTTACTCTTTCACATAAGAACTACTGAACGGATTTGGATGTAATTTGGTAAAACGATGGTTTATAATCTGGATTAACACAGGATAGTTTTTATCCCAATTTTCCCGTGGGATGATTTTCAAGTTGTGGCAGGTCAAACCGTGAAAAAGATGGATGAGAAACGATTGCATGTAGCGGAGATGAGGATGTTGAGATGGATGTGTGGAGTGACAAGAATGGATAAAGTAAGGAATGAGTTTATAAGGGGAAGTTTGAAAGTGGCGACTGTTACAGAAAAAATGAAAGGTTATCGTCTATCTTGGTATGGACATGAAATGAGGAGGGATGACACCCATGTGACTAAGAGAGCGATGAGTATGAATATTGATGGATGGTGAGGAAGAGGAAAGCCAAAGAAAAGATGGATGAATTGTGTAAGGAATGATATGAAAGAAAAAGGAGTAAATGATACTGTGTCGTCTGATAGGGGAGAATGGAAGAAGAAAACGTGTTACGCCGACCCCAAGTAGAATGGGATAAGGGCAGGAAGAAGAAGAACAGGCAGGTCAAACCGCTCGCTGGCAGCAGCTAATATTTCATAAATTCAATAACCAAAACCACTACTACTACTTGGGAGAGCTTATAACTTTTATGTATTTTTTCTTTTATCAATGTCCCGCTCTATGAATTGTTCTGTGAGTTATTGTGGGTGCTTTTACGAACATTATAAACAGACACAAACACCCAGACCTCGGGCACGCTTCAATCGCGGCGGTAAGACCCCTCTTTGAGGAGTGAGTGGAAAGACGTCACGGCGCGGCGTCCTGACCTACCGCAAGACGCAGGTCCTCACCGGACACGGAAGTATAAGCACAGAAGGTACCTGTGTCGGATAGGGAGGGAAGAAACGCCTGGGTGTCACCACTACGAGGATCGCCCGGAGGACACGGTGGAGCATACGGTGCAGGACTGCCCCGCTTGGGCAGAGCACCGCCGTGTCCTCTCGGCGGCGATAGGCGGAGATCTCTCGCGCCCGGCATTGGTCGAGGCCATGCTGCGGAGCGAGACGGAGTGGGAAGCGCCGTGCCACCGTGTCCTCCGGGCGATCTTCGTAGTGGTGACATCCTGGCGTTTCCTCCCTCCCTATCCGAGGCTTCCGGCGACTGGGACCGCAATAAACTGGCACCGCTTTCCCAGTTGCCGAATGCATTTAATTTTTATATTTGTATTCCGTCGACTGGGACCGATCCATAAATGAATCAAAAAATCTATTGTTCATGCCAGAACGGTACAGTCAGACGAAAAATGTATATGGAAATTGTCTTGTTCAATATAAACCAGGAAAAGTAATAAGCTAGCATAAGTTCAAAGTGAAAAATCATTCTTGGCTGGAATAGGATAGCCTAGTACTATTTCAGGAAACTTTCCTCAGAATTATTTAAGTACAGACCTATCTTGAACTCATGCTAGCCTAGTACTTTTTGTTAGTTTCTAACTGTCTCACTGGTTACAAAAGAGAATATTTTTCCCGTTTGTAAAAAAAACCCGATTGTCCAAGAAGAAAGTACTAGGCTAGCATGAGTTCAAGATAGGTCTGTATTTAAATATGTAATTCTAAGTAGAAGATTACGGTCCTGAAATTTCCTTTTTCATTGACTAACCAGCAAAAGTACTAGGCTAGTATAAGTTCAAAGTGGTATTTATTTAAATATTTCTGGGTCGATACAAAACAATTTCAGGTAACCTATTCCTGCCGAGAATTATTTTAATACATACATACCTTTGAACCTATTAATTTTCCTGGTTTATATTGAACAAGACAATTTCCACAGACATTTTTCGTCTGACTGTACCATTGTGGCATATTTATGGATCGGTCCCAGTCGACGGAAGACAAATATTTAAATAAAATGGATCCGGCTACTGGGACCGCGGTGTCAGTTCATCGCTGTCCCAGTCGCCGGAAGCCTCCCTATCCGACACAGGTACTTCCCGAAACTTCCGTGTCAGGTGAGGGGTCTTACCGCCACGATTGCGGCGTGCCCGTGATTGCGTTGGCTTAGAAATTTGATTTTTTCACATCTCCAAGGGACAGTAGACCTGAGTATTTGATTTTCAGCTTGATACCTCCACGCGTTCCTGAGAAAAGGGGTCTTGACAGACGGACGGACGTATGAACAACAAAGTGATCCTATAAGCGTTACTTTTTTTTCTGTCGAGGAACAGAACCCTAAAAACCAGAATGACCAATTATTTTTTTAATATACTTGAGAAATATTGACTTACCATAAACAGGTAGAGGTCCAATAAACACTTTAGCCACACCTCCAACTTTTAAAGCATATTCGCCAAATGACAAAATGTTTTCAACGAAAGCTGAAAGAAATTGAAGTTACAGTCAGAAAAAGTACGACATTTTAAACAAACTTTCAAGTTTTTATTTTTGAAATGGGTGAATCCTGAGATTCGGCGTATTCAGGTGATTCCCTTGGCGAAATTTATTTAAACAGATTTTCTATAAGTAACAATATAATATAAAATTTAACTTCATTATAAACACATTTAACGAATTGGCATCACTTTTGGCCGGATGGTTCCCAACATATTGCGTTTTAAATTTTTTTGGCCAGGGGAATCAAAAAAAGGTAGTAGAAAACCAAGTTTTATTACTATTTTTAAGTAGCCTCTATGTAATACTAATCAGTCTCGTTAACAATTTATATTTAAATTTTTAACGATTTGTGGTCGGGTATTTCAATACCCGACCACAAATCGTTAAAACTCAAATTGCATTCGAAAACGTGGTCAGGGTAATCAACGAGCTAGCGAAAACAAAACCAGGGGAATCAAATAATTACGTTTGTAATTTCGTCCTGGACCAACGAGCGGCGCAATCTTCCGCAAAGACGTTCGAAGCTCTACCAGCAGCGCACATGCGACGGCACGGAGACAGTCTTCTAGAAAATTCTCCTAAGATAAACGAAGATTTATGTCGCGCCACGGGAATCACTGTTTAGTTTCGGACAAACTTTATATTGTAATTCTTAATAAAACTATCATAAATATACGTTTGTGGTGGTGTTTCTTTTTTAAATATATCTACAATAATCCTGGTAGCGATGAGACCGCACTGTTTATTTTGTTTACGTTCATAAATAAGAGTTTTGTTGGCATTTTGTTTGCGAAATGTGCAGCGGACGCGCCAGGGGTATCAATATTTAGGCCTTTTGGATTTTTTTTCGACTGTTTAGTATCAAATTAGACACAAAAACTATCGTGCTACAGTAAGATCATACAATATAGTGGCATAAAAAAAATATTTTGGTTTCAAATTTAAATACTACGGGTAGTTTTTTCTACGGACAGCGTAAAATTAGCCTCTCAAGATTCACCCAAATGATTTAACCGATTTTAATGAAACTTCACACTCATAATGAGACACATAAGCTCTAAAAACTTAGTAAAAAACATTTTTAAAATGTCACGTTTCCATGATTGTATGATCTACATATTTGTATGGATTGTTACTTGGAAGTGATGAGACCTAAAATGATGATGCCTGAGATGCTGCTGTTCATAGTCCATGCAACAGCAGAATCTCGGGTGAGAGAACTGAGTCAGAAAGCTAAATTGTCACAACATTTTTAACTAAGCGGATCCTACGATTTTGACAAAATTTTGGGTTAAATACTTGAACAAAAAAGGGAAAAAAAAAAAAAAAACTGAGACGATGGCTTTGTTTTTTTTTTTATTCATTTGTGCCACCCACTTCCGAATGATAAGTTATTTGACACTATTTCGTGGCAAGGCAGTTAGTTCTTAATTGAAAAAAAAAATTTTGGTCAATGAACAGAAACTTACTTTCATCTTTCGCCAACAAAAGAGAGTGGCCCACGATGGGCCATTTCCCAGGACATGTGGGCACCAGCTCATTCACTCGAGGCAGGAAGACACGACACACCATCATATACCCCAGAACCACACATACTAACAAAAATATTATTGTGAACAACATTTTAAAAGTAATCTCAGGGAATTACAATACGTCAAAGTACTCGTATTTTAAAAAAAGTTTAGAAGCGTGTGTCTTTGCAAAAGTCAGCGCAACTTTAATATTTATAACGACAAGAGTGTATATTTATGATCGCCACATTACCACTGCAACTTCAATCAAAGAATCAAGTTTATATAATTGAGAACATAACTGGTTATAATATGTGTACATTTATAAACAATGTAATTTTTGCAAGCCGATGCTTAGACACCGTAATGATACGATCATTCTCAGGCGTGTCAAATATTCGTGTCCGGATCGACATCCAGTGTGTAATGAATAACTAACAACTTGATATTATTCTTTTACAGGTAAGATTAAAATATTAGAGATCAAGACAGTCAAAAAACATTTTTAGCCCTTTTCAATAAATAAGGTTTTTTTTCGTTCATTCATACCAAGAACGGATTAAGAAAAACTATAGCTCTAAAAAACGAATAGTTTTTCATAATCCGCAACTATAGATTTAAATTGGAAACCAAACTTGTCCTATGCATAGGACAAGTTTGTTTTCTTCATAGGACATAGTTAACAGAGATTTCGGAGGGTTTGTAATATAATATTTTTTCGGTCCGGTTCATGGTGCCCACTGCTGAGACGTGACGTCCTAGGCAGTGACGGATTAAGACTACTTGATTGACAGTAATTGAAGCCTTTGGTGCCCCTATTCACGGGTTTTTCTTGAGATTAAATAAGTAGGTACATCAAATGGGTTCTCCCGCCCAGGGCGGGACGGGAGGGACTGTCAGATTTGTACTGACTAAAATACACACACGACACAGTGATCCTTCAATAGCCCTTTACGTTCCAGGATTACGGTTACTTGATGAGATAGTCCCGCGACCCCGGCAGTCTTTGGTCCTCTAAAGGGGCACAGTCAGTTTGATGACAGCTCTTTGAGGTGCGCGTGGAACACGACGCGCCGTCGACCTGGGAACAGTCCATGATCGGACGATGAGTCACCCATTACTCGCCATCCGCATGCCCGCGCCTACATCATCATCAGCCTATAATGTTCCCACTGCTGGGACACAGGCCTCCTCTCTGTGAAAGGGAGTGGGCAATAATCCACCACGCGGGCCCAGTGCGGATTGGTAGATGTCACGGGTTTGACGCATTTGGTGCACTTCTCAACTTGTACACCATGCTCAAATGGTGAACTTAGCAACTGGTACACTTCAGTTCTCATATGGTACACTTCGCAACTGGTGCACTTCTCAATTGGTGCACTTCGCAAAGGGTGCGTCTCGTTTCATATAAAGTTATTTGATATATTTTCATTTCAATAACGTTCACATGATATAATAAACGTGAGATATACCAACGGTTGACATAATTTCTTTACACATACCTATTGTTTGTGTTACTCTAAAACTCATTTCGTATAATTTTATTTGTTACTTATAACGTTTATTTAAGCGAAAAATAAAAAACTTAAAAAAAAAATGTAACCGACTTCCTACAAAAAAGTTCAAAATAACCTACAAAAAAACTTTTCTTTCGAAAGTCGGTGACTTTCTTTTTAGGGTTCCGTAGCCAAATGGCAAAAACGGAACCCTTATAGATTCGTCATGTCTGTCTGTCTGTCCGTGTATGTCACAGCCACTTTTTGTCGAAAGTATAAGAGCTATCCTGTTGAAACTTGGTAGAAAGATGTACTATGTGAACCGCATTAGGATTTTCACACAAAAATCAAAACAAAACAAATTTTGGGGGTGCCCCCCATACTTAGAATTGAAATTTAAAAAAAAAAATTTCACCAAACCCATACGTGTGGGGTATCTATGAATAGGTCTTTAAAAATGATATTGAGGTTACTAACATCATTTTTTTCTAAACTGAACAGTTTGCGCGAGAGACACTTCCAAAGTGGTAAAAAGTGTGTCCCCCCCCCGTAACTTCTAAAATAAGAAAATGATAAAACTAAAAAAAATATATAATGTAGACCTCAACCAAAACTACCAACGAAAATTGGTTTGGATGAGATACAGTTAGCAGTTTTTGAGATATAGTACATTTTCGAAAACCGCAAATATAACTTTGCCATTCATACAAATACTATGAAAAACAAAGTTATTTTTATTGTTTGTGTATATTACTAATCTCAATATAATTATATCTCTAATCTATGCTTGCTGCTACGGAACCCTTCATGGGCGAGTCCAACTCGCACTTGGCCGGTTTTTAATTCATTGACTTTTTGACACCGACTTTCGAAAGAAAAGTTTTTTTTTTTTTTTTAGAATAGAATAGAATTTATTTATTTGTCAGAATATTGTACAAGGTTGTTATGTGCATTATATATAATTACGATCATAATATTCTGCCGTTTCCGGCGTACAAATATGGTTTATAAAATTACAGGTCATCAATTTATCCTACATTAGAATTAGATTAATAATCAAGAGAATTACAAATAATTTTAGTGATTTGAACGACATTAATTAATTTAGTCAAGGAGATACAATACAATTTATAGGCAATAATGTCAAATATTTAGGTAAATTTTTCTTTCATAAAATCTTCAGTCGAGTAATAACATTTGCTTAAGAGAAAGTTAAATAATTTAATTTTAAATGCTCTGAGGTTGAGAGTTTTGAAGCCGTCAGGTAATTTGTTATAAATAGTAATAGACATGCAGTAAACATTATTGGAAAACAATTTTATTCTACGTCTAGGAACATTAAGCATATACACTTTGCGGCTGGGTCTAGATACAACATCATTATACAATTCAAATTCATGTCTATTTTGGTGTACAAAGGTACAAATTTCATAAATATATAGTGCTGGAACTGGCAATATTTTAAGTTTTTTAAACAGTGGAACACAACTGTCCAGTGGGTGCGCTCCACAAATTGAGCGTACACATTTTTTCTGAGCTCGAAACACTCTTTTTAGTTCCACAGAATTACCCCATATTATTATGCCATAGCGTAAAATTGACGAGACATAGCCATGGTATGCACATATAGCTGCTTCAGCACTAGCCACTCGTGTTAGCCTGTACAAAACGAAAACAAATCGATCTATCCGCTTACATAGATCATCAATATGAGATTTCCAGTTACAGTTTTTATCAATTACTATCCCCAAGAATTTTGCGTTATCAACCTCTTCTACTGTCTCATTTCCGTAACATATTTTAAGCCGTGGGCGATTACTTTTATATGTCTCAAATTGTATCATTTTAGTTTTATTAATGTTAATGTGAAGATTATTGTGTTCAAGCCATGTAATAATTTTGTTTAATGTCATATTTATCTCATTTTGGTACTCAACAATGTCATTTTTTTCGTTTATAATACTAATTGTCGTATCGTCAGCGTAAAGTGTGCAATTGTGTGAAGTTACACTAGGTAAGTCATTAATATATAACAAGAAGAATTGCGTCCCTAGTATGGTCCCTTGGGGAACACCGCAGCTATTTTCCCTATACTGAGACCTATATGCGAGCTTTTGATTGCCTGTTTGTGCCGAGATCTCTACGCATTGTTGTCGATGTGTAAGATAGCTTTCGATCCATTTCAATGCGTTTCCCCTTATGCCATATCGGTCTAATTTATAAATTAACAGTTTATGATTAACGAAATCAAAAGCCTTGGACATATCTAAAAAAATGGAGACAATAGGCAGTTTATCATTCAGGCTTTTCGTTACTAATTTTAGTAGAGCAAAGCAGGCTGATGTGGTGGATTTATTTTTTCGAAAACCAAATTGATTTTCATTTAAAATATTGAATTTGGATAGGAAACTGGAGAGTTTTTCGTGCATGACCTTTTCAAATATCTTTGACAATATTGGTATGAGTGTTATGGGGCGGTAATTATTTACATCATTTCTATCACCTTTCTTGTGTATTGGTTTAACAATTGAGAATTTTAACCGTGAAGGAAATAAACCTTGCATAAATGATAGATTAATGAGATGTCCAATATGATTTGATAAAATTGTAGAGCATAGTTTGAGAATTTTTGTGTTAATGTCGTCGTAGCCTGTAGAGTTGGTAGATTTTAAGGAGCTTATTATTCTACGTACATCGGTGTCATTTGTTGGGGTCAAATACATAGTGTTTGGATTATATGTCATGGGTGGTGTGAAGTCAATAGATGGGTCAATTGTGTTATTCGTTAGGTCAATAAAGAAATTATTAAAAACGTCAGCTATCTTTTTAGGGTCAGTGTGAGTTTGATTGTCTAATTGAATTTTATTTATGTCATGAGAAGTTTGTTTTTCGCTGGTATTGCTTTTTATTACTTTCCAGGCAGCCTTACATTTGTTGCTGGATTGAGACAAATAGCGTGTGTTTTCGCCTTTTTGTGCCTGAAACATGCATCTTTTTAGAATGGCGGTATATTTCTTATAGGTTATTTTATGATGGTTCTTATTTGCTGTTGACAGACGATATTTTAGGTATAGACGCCGCTTATTTATACAACATTTTTTTATGCCTTTTGTCATCCAATTGTGTTGTAGTGGTTTAATAGTTATTTTAAACTTGATTTTGGGGAAACATAGATTATAAAATAATAATAGAATGTCATGGAAATAATTAAATGCAATGTCAGTGTCTTCGGTCTGGTAAATATCTGAAAAGGACAACGAAGACAGGCAGTTTAAAAACTTATCTATGTTATCTTTACTAAAATCGCGTCTGTACTCAAAATAAAACGGTCTTTTACAACTCCTGGTGTCCTCTGTTACCTCAAAACATATCGATTGTCCTGTTTCGTGATCGGATAGAGCTAGGTAATGTATTTGGGGCTTAACATTTGGTATATTACTCGTTATTAGGTCGATACAAGAGAGTTTCCTTGTTGGATTTGTAATATGATTATTTAAATTATAGTTTTTTAGAATAGATTCCAGTTCTTTAAAAAGTTTATCTGCTTTAATTGCGTCCATGTTCCAGTCACCACATAGGACGATGTTTTTATTATTTCTCACGAGCTTCCTTAAGAGGGTGTTTAAATTTTCTAAAAATAATTTAGCATTTGAAGTTGGTGTGCGATATATGCAGACAACATAAAGTTTCAGGGTTGTAATTTCAATTGCACAGTATTCAAAAAAATATAATTTGGGCTCAATTAGGTTACGTATAAGTTTGCATTCAAGCTCTTTTTTGATTAGTATACAGGTCCCACCTCTACGTTGATGCGGCCTAGAAAAAGCTGACACTAATTTATAGTTTTTCAGTGTAAGATTAGATTCTGCCCCTTGTCGTATAAATGTTTCACTGAGACAAACGATATCAATATTCATATTATTAGTTTTTTCTAGTTCCGTTATTGTTACTTCTAGAAGGTCTTTTTTACTCAAAACACCAGCTATGTTTTGATGTAGAAGAGAACATTTGCGTCTAAGCTCGAAAAAACATCGGTTGGCTAGTGTTTTCACAGTTGGTTATAGGTTTAGGAATATGTTCAGTGGTATTGTGTTGTTTTTTAAAATAATATGGGATAGTTCCTTTTTTGATTCCATTTGTTTTAGTAATATTATTATCATATTCAAACTTTATATCTTTATTGGCGCATCTTTGTTTCAGTTGTGACGTTACTAATTTTTGGTAATTTATATTGTCAATTTCTATATTTATTTTAAAACACATAAAACGCCTTGATACAAAATTATAGCTACTAGCGCTTATCATCACATCAGATGTATCAATAAATTGGCAGTTTGGATAGTTCCGTACAAACAGTTTTATGTGTTTGTTTAACAGGTTAGTATTTAGGTAGTGATTATTTACAACATTTAGGATAAACACTTTGTTATTTTTTACCTTTTGTAGAGAAGAACATAGTTCCGATAAAATTAAATAGGGATTTTTATCGTTGCTTCCAATACCCAATACGATAATATCGTCACTGTTGAGTCCTTCTGATATCTTCTCAAAGTTGTACAGTACTTGTGAAGTCGTTGCATATGGTTTTGAGATTCCCGATACCGAGTATATATTGTTCCACTTATTATTATTTCTTTGTGTAGCTATTTCTTGAGCAAATTTCCGCACCTGTTGATCACCCAAAACTAATATCCTCGGAGAAGAACTGTTGTGACTTAATTCTACTAAGTTTCCTGAGTTTGAGGAAGAAATAATTAAGTCTTCATGTCGAGTATCTTGAGTCAGTTTGGGTGGATGTTTTAAAATATATGGGTTTGGGCTCTTGTTTTTGTCTTTAGATGTCGCTAAACATTGTGTCGAATTGTCCATTATTTCGCTATTCAATAGTGGAGGTTGAAGAGTTTTGAGGTCGTGGTCTACCGGATCAAAATGCTGAGTCTTTAGGGGTGTTGAATGGGTAGATATACTAGTTTTTCCAAATAGAGTCAAAGGTGTAGAACGAGTAGACGTACTGGTTGTTCTGTAGAGATAACGTTTACGTGATGTCGTCGGTGTCATGTTTTTGAAATCGGAAGAGATAATTTTTTTGTATGCATCAATAATTTTCTGACCTTCACCTATGTCCATTTTTAATCTATAGTTTTCGTTATTCAAGTTTTCAATCTCCTGATGTGCTGATTGAAGTTCCATTGTTAATCTCCTTATTGTTTCGTTAAGGTTGATTATAGTGTAGCTTTCATTCATGGATGTGCTTGGCAAGCTCTTCATGGTGGTATCAAGCAATGTCGAATCATTAGTGAACAGATGATCGAGTGAATTTGCCCGTCGTGGCTTTCTGGTTGTAATATTGTCTAATTCCATTTCAAAGGAGTTCATTATGTTAATTTATTACATTAATATGTCAAATAAATAAAATAAAAGATCCAAAAAAAACAATCACAATAAAAATTCAAATACAAAAAGAAATGAATGTCCAGAAGAGATTCGAACCCGCGCCTGCGAGTGTAGTACTGCCGTAGATAGCCTCCGCGCCACAAGACTCCTTGTTGTGGGTTCCAAAATTGTTGGCCTTTTTGTTAAGGCAAGTAATTCTAGTGGATGATCCGGTGTCCTGCGTGACCATATAAGGTAACGAAATCGAATCACTCCGTTCACACTTGATGAGTCACTTTGGGTCACGTACACAACACGAATCTTTTATTTGTACCTCACTTTTTTTTAATAGTTTTTTGAATATATAGGGGGCACAGTTTATTATTAGTTTATAATAATATGCTATTATTGTCACTTGTACTTTTTACTATAGATTGCTATAAGTTTAGGCTAACTTTGTAAGTATTTTTAGCTTTAAGAAAATAATAACACGGAGCTTTAAGAATTGCCTGCGCTTCGTACGGTGGCGCGCGCGAGTGCGAAGTTTTTGTAGGTTATTTTGAACTTTTTTGTGGGAAGTCGGTTACATTTTTTTTTTGGAAAAGTTTTTTATTTTATCCTTTTTAGTTTCAATATTCAACCCAAATTATTGTCAATTACCTACATAATTTTCTTACATGTACACTAAAATATTGTAATCCGTAGCACCGGTAATAACATCGCACATGTATGTACTCTTACACAATGAGCTAAAAATGAAAATAACTGCACCAAACTAAATGAAAATGTTATGGGACCAAATGGCAGATATACTTTACCGAACAAAAAAAGAATCATCGAAATCGGTCCAGAAACCTCGGAGTAATCAGTGTAGACAATGTTGAAAACTTTTGAGATTTTTGTTGATTTTTCAAAAAGTGCTAGTCCGATTTCGATAAAATTTTAATGGGACTATTCGGGAAGTATACCCTTTCCAACAAAAAAAGAATTTTTCAAATCGTTTGGGTAACGACGGAGTTATGCCCGAACAAACAAAATATATATATTAAACATCCGAATTGAGAACCTCCTCCTTTTGGAAGTCGGTTAAAAATCACTATGATAACGTTTGAAACATATAATTCAACTTTTAAACTATTTTCTTTGATGACTTTGGCTTATCCTTTGGACTTTGTTTGTTTTCCTTTACGATTGCTATTGTTATTAGAAAAATATAGTAACCTTAAGCGAGCGAAGCGAACTCGAGACTTGGGACACCCCGACATGGACAGGTTAGGTTCGAAGGGTCTGAAAGACCCCGCCATTTCCTTCGTGTTAGGTTACTTTAAACCCTGTACGCAGAAATAGGAGCCCCGCGAAGCGGGGCTCCGTTGAGCATTCATTACAGGTGGTACTATTACTAGCTACGTCAACGTTAGATTACTTACCAGGAAGAAAAAAAAATTAGACCAAATAAGTTCTATGTCTTTTGAGCTGTATACAAAACGATTTTATGTTCATTGATTGTTATGCTTATAGAAATATGTAGCTATTATAAAATTATGTCAATAGTTTATTGTAGGTAACTGATCGTTATATTACTTACCCCTTCACAAAAGGAGCACTTTTTAAGATGGGTCGAGATTTGGAAAAATTATCTAAAAATGAAAAATCTTTGGTTTTGCGTAGCATTCTGCTTAAAAATACAATCAAAAAAAATAATTTTAAATTAACTCTACATAATCAAAATTAAATAATGATTAAAAAACGTAAACGCTTGGTACTCCCCAATAGATTTTTAACTTTACAGCCTAGAGACAGGAAATATGGAAAACGATAAGCAATCTTCACTAGATCTTCAAGTTCAACGTTATACTCAAGCACATTAAGTTGAAAATCCAGTTTTTGCGTTTATAGTTTGTTACATGGCTACAGGGCCAGATCAAATCTGCACTCATCTTAAAAAGTGCTCCTTTTGCGAAGTGTACCATATGAGAAGTGCACCAGTTGCTAATTTCACCATTTGAGCATGGCGTACAAGTTGAGAAGTGCACCAAATGCGTCAAACCCGATGTCACATATCTTCTAATTTTTGGTTCTAGGACATGCCGGTTTCCTCACGATGTTTTCCTTCACCGTTTTTTGAGAGCAGTGACTGTGGTGATGAAATAAATTACACAAAGTAATGCGCCTGGCGGGGTTCGAATCCACGACCTACAACTCGTAAGTCTAGACCGATACCACTGGGCCACCACTGCTCGCGCCTACAGTATCCACTATCCGGAAATCGCCTCGCGACGTCCGTTGCCGTGAGCGTCTCCCACCTATCCACGGTAGTGTCTGCCTTTATTTTTTTAGCGTATTCATTGGTGATAAAGAAGGTATTACGTAGGGAAGTACTTCGTTAAGTAGGTCAAAACAGAGTCTAGGGAAATGCAAAAGCGAGCGAAGCGAGCTTGATTTTTTTTTGCATCTTTTTTCTACCTATATGCAATTAATAAGGTAACCAAGCCTACTCACGATGGAAAAGCGAGCGAAGCGAGCTAGAACATTTTAGCAGTTTCAGTAAGTTTTTGGTGACGTGAGAGTGAGCCGTGATGCTCATGGGGGGCACCATAAGAAGCACAAAAAATCCGTCCTTAGGATTTTTTTTTGTGCTTTCTGGTGCCCCTGACGTGATGCCCTAAGCAATTGCTTATTTTGATTAAGGGTTAATCCGTCACTGGTCCTAGGCAATAGGCTATTTGTCAGTATTAATATATCATAAATCTAATTAGTCCGGCATTTAGAGTTTTGAGAAATAACGGACACGTGTTTTTTCTTTTGTAAATTCAATGAACATTTACCAAGATATAACGCATCGAAACTCGAGAGTGGGGGCTGGTGACGTCAGAATTCAGTAGAAATTGTACTAAATTGTAACGTATTTGCAAATTTTGAAAGCGCTTTACAGTATTACGATTCAAACTTAATGGCGGCTCGGAACATCGGCATCGTGCGTTCCGATGCGAAAAACGCAATTTTGGGTATCAGCGGGGTGTAGACGGGCGGGGCACATCCCGCGCACCCTCTGTCTCACTCGCACTCGCGCACCCTCTGTCTCACTCGCACTCGCGCACCCTTTGTCTCACTCGCACTCGCGCACCCTCTGTCTCACTCGCACTCGCGCACCCTTTGTCTCACTCGCACTCGCGCACCCTCTGTCTCACTCGCACTCGCGCACCCTTTGTCTCACTCGCACTCGCGCACCCTCTGTCTCACTCGCACTCGCGCGACGCGGTGTATGTTTGTTGTCAACTTGCCTGTACCTGCGCGCAACTGCATTCGCAGCTAACTTCCGAACCGCCATTAAAGTTTGAATCGAACTGTAACTGAAGGGCCATTTTTGGCGCAAAACGCGCATCTGTCGTTGTCAACGTGGATGGTCCCGCGCGACTACGGCGAGTCTGTTTAAAACGACGATAACTCTAAAGTTACGATAGGTAGCTCGCACAGGCTTAATATGTCTTTGGAATCGTTATTAAATTAGCTAACAGAATCTATATGTAGATAAGTATAGTTGTGCCTAGTAATGAATTAGTTGGTTATGTATGTAAGATGTATGTGCAGTGTGAGTGAATATTGCTCCAATTTCTTGTGTAAAGGTAATTTTAATAAAAAAAACTAAACCATTATTTCAAAAAGTTATCGTTTTATTTACATAAATACACATCAGTTAACATAAATCAGTCAACAGAATACACCACATCTGTACCCTGAGCACGAGTGTTCAGTATTTGAGACGTAAAGTAAACTGGAACTTTGACAACTTCAAATTGACAATTTTCAAGGAAAAAATTAGTTCCTTCTTCGTACACCAGCGGCGCTGTTCCATTTTTCCATACAAGAAACGCTGTAAATACTGGAAAAACGCTGTAAAGTAAAAGAGTGAAAACTCGTGCTAAGGGTACTGTTTCAAAATAAAAGCATGACAAAAACATGACGTCATTTGCACGTGCCGCGTTTCGAACAAAATAATAGGTACTTTTGGTTTCGGAGCGTGAGAAACCGTTAGGGTGAGTGGGGGTGAGTCCCCACTCACCCTATTTAAAACTACACTTAACTCAGGATTTTGACTGAGGAGAAAAATGAGAACACGTCCTGCCGATTTGGAGGCTACTTTATTCTAATTCTACATGCGTACAGGGCTCACTCGGTGGGCATAGACCGCTGAGTTTGCAAATGGTTTCTTATAACTAGAGACACAACATGCGTGCTCATCTTAATCTAGAGCAGACGGGTGAGGTGTATTCATAACTACGTATGTTTACACTTCTATTCTGAGAACGTCAAACGACAAGTGGCTTGGGTTCGTAATTTATAATAATGCTTGGTTCACATACTTATCACAGACAGAGTCTCAGCTGTTAGAAATGTTTAGTTTAACAGTATCGGGTAACCCAAACAACCACTTCAAAACAGGCGCAAAAAACATCCTCTCAAACTTTGGATCACAGTTTCAATTCTTTTGCATAAATTTTAAATACAAGTTAGCATTCTACATCTTGAAGATATTTACAAACCGATAAACATAATAAAAAGGCATGCTGCCTAACAAAAACATAACACAAATCAACAATGAAAACGAACAATTTCAAAAAATATCACAAACAAAACACAAGTACTTAGTCAAGGACAGTCAAAGATGATAGAAAATATATGGATACGTCCAATACTGTCACATCTAAATAAGAAAAAAAAATTAAATCAATTTTTAATAAATTAAATTAATTTTATTTAAGTCTGTTACCGTATGTACAGTCAGGTTCATAAATCAATTAGCAATTTCTGAAAGCAATAGACTGACGCTAAACTTTGACTTACGACCTTTTGCTATAAGTTGTTTTAATACAATGCAAATTAACCCATGATATACTTCATAATTTCAACCATCATTCTACAAGTAACGCTGGCGCAGTGGTAAATGCACTGAGATAATTCGTCGGTGGCGGAGGATTGATCCTTAAGCTTTTTTTTTTCCAATTACTTTATTTAATTTAATTTTTAATAATTCTTTATTCTTTTTGTAATGTTTAATATTTTTTTTAGTACGAATTTGAAAATTAAAATTGTTTTTTGTTATAATTACTAATATTAGTCAAATAGTCATTAGTGTTGTGTGTCGTTTGTTATGCCACAGATCAGAGATCATTTTAGTATAATAAAGTTTTGAAGGTAATCACAGAAAATCAAAACAAAAGTGACAAAAGTAAATTATTTCGATTTGTGAGGTAGACATAACTATGTTAGTTCGTTTCGAGTCTCATAATAGAACGTTGTTGATTCCTGGTTATTTTGTGTGACGATTGTTTGCATCTACTTATTACACTGTTATGGTTTTGCAGAGAAATTTTAACAATGAGAATTATATAAATATTGAGGGCGAATATAATAGCCCTGCATAAAATATGTGGATGAAACTTAACACAAATATCAAATGAGACCGGACTAACTGTGAGTGTTAATATTTAAATTTTAATTATTTCTAATGCTAATACTCTTTTATAAATAGGGTTCCCTATTCAAAAGTGTTTGTTTAAAAGTAAAAAAAATGTGATTGATACTTATTATATGCTATTAATAGTTTTTTTTCTTAATAGTAAAATAAATCAACAGCTGTAAACTAATTATGCATAAAGATAATAAAAGGTATTCCATGTTTTGTTCTAGTGATGAAATTCTGTTAGTCTGTGGAATATGAGATATAAGGAAAAGAATATTATAGCGCTTGTCGAGACCGAAGTGGAGTTAAGGACAAGCAGGGACGTCAAGTGGTTTAGACCAATGAGTAACTGATTCAACACGAAATTAATAACCGTTCACCGTGCACTCAACACTGAAGGCTTACATCATCGAGTATCAGCTAAGAAACGTTTACGATTTACAGATAAAAAAAACGTTTAAGATTTTGACAAGAATATTTTATGATAATTATGGTTTAGTTGTATTTATTGTAAATAGACTAGAAACGTGAACATAGTTTTATTGATACTTATAATTTATTTGAGCATTAAGATTCGAGGTAATTCAGCTTCAATCCTCTTTTCGTAATGAAAACGAACCTTAAGCTAAAAGTAACCTCGATATCCTATACAGGGTATTTTTTATGAAGTGCGTAGTTTATTTCCGTCATTTTATTTCAGAAATAGAACACATTTCCGTAATATATAACTTTACTTTTGCTAAATCGCACTTGGTGAAGCGCAAGAAAGTCGACATGCTCAAAACACAACCATTTTTGGCACCGCGACCCTGGAACGCAAAGGGCGACTGGCCCTTTGCGTTCCAGGGTCGCGGTGTTAAAAACGTTTATATTGACACCACAAAAGGGCATCGCGGCCCAGGAAAACAAAGGGAAATTGGTTTTTTGCGTTCTAGGGTCTTGCCTAACTTAACCTGTGCGAGTCAGGGTGACCCAAGTCCCCAGCTCACTTCGCTTGCTCTTACTGTCGTGGAGCATAAAAAACAAATAGTCCATTACGTTGCAGGGCCGTGGTGCCCTGTTACTGTTTCAAAATAATCAGCTTTAATAATAATAACTTAAATATTTCTTTTGGTAAAGTAATTATACGATTTTATTAATGTTCGTAAAAGATAACATATAAATATGTATAATAACATGTCCGCACTATATAAATAAATACCCTGTGTTTGCTAAAATATAATAAAACGTAAGGCTTAAAGTCACTTATTTTAATTTTATGAGGATTTTTTACTTTCATTTCGAATTGTTGAATTTTCTTAATAAGCATGATTTTGTTAAAATAATAAAAATGCATCTATGAATTTCGGCATCCATAATATTATTATGTAGGTAATCATTAGACATCTAAAAATATAATTATTGTTATAACATAATTATCACGCATTTTTTTTTATTCTAAACCCGTTAAAAAATTAACATCATTAGCAGGGACTTTACTTTAGTAAGAAATTGAAAACGAAATAATCAGGCGCATAATTCTGTGTAATTGTGTTTTACAAACGTGGAAACCGGTTCTAACATTCCTTTGCATTCATTCGCAATGATCTAACATGTGCTGATAGCTGTTTCTATTAGGCTAAGTGGATTCATGATCAATAGAGGTTCCGAGTTCGAATCATAATAACTATACTTTGTTTTTGTTTCTTTGAAATCATTACAATATTTTAATGAATAACTTAGATATTAGTTTTTTTTTTATTTTTGTTTTGTTATTTAAAATAAAAATTTTAAAAAAAATGTTTTTTTTATTATAAATATTCCTAAAACTTATGTCTACCTCCCAAAAATTGTGAACAACAGCGACTTATAATATTTCTGTCCCATTACAATATTAAAACAATTGAGTAAAACTTACAAAAAGAATATCACTGCGTGAGGTTCGAACTCTCGTCTTAATGATCACAGAATTTTGTAGACTAAACGCTTATCCACTAAGTCAACTGGACACACATATTAACGTTGAAATTATGAATCCTATGCAATCAGTAGTTGATGATGCATGTGTCTCTCCAAAATAAAAGGTCATAAGTCAAACTAAACGTTAAGCTATTTCCTTATAAGTGATCCAATCCAATTTTGATCCCTACTGTACCTATATACGTATATATATATATATATATATATTATGGAAAAAATAAAATAAAAAAAGAAGCGTGAACATTTCAATAGACTAGAATCTTTTGGAAAAAAAAAACAAAATAAAACAATAAAAAAAATAAAAAAAAGAAAGCTGCAAATAAAAGGCGTCACCACGACCACCGCGTCAGAAGAAGAACCATTAGATATCACGCTACACCGTCACAATTTTAAATTTATTAAAAAAATATGTAAAACATAACCCTTCCGTGGCAGTCGGGTAAAAACAAAGTAGTCTTTAGATGTCCAACAAAAATATATATGTATACTGAAAATGTCACATGTAAAATAATAAAAAAGGCCCAAGGTTGGAAACAAAGGATACAACGGTGGATGAACAATAACACAATTCGCACAGTCAATGAAACGAAAAGGGTGTGGTTCAAAATATTGTTATATATATACAATATAAAAGAAATATATATTTATAAATATATTTTACATAAACTATAAAATTATGAATGGAATTGAAGAAAACAGTTCGTTATACATAATGCTTTGTTGCAACCGACACAGAACGTTTGAACCTTCCGCTTGCAAACAACGCACCAGCGTCGCTTACGTGGTGCGCCCGCTGCAGCGGAAGTACGTTCATATTCGCCGATTCGATGAGATACATCGAATCGGCGGTTCTTTGTGATTGCAGACAAAGTAGGAAAAGATGAAGTAGAATGATGTTTTGAAAGAAGAGTTTTTATTAGTGCTATACGGAAATTACGATGAGTTAGTGAAGGAGAAGCTGAGTGGCGATGGATGATAAAAGAATTCAATACGGAGACGTTTAAAAGTCTCCGAAACAATTTTTTGTACCACACCCTAGTTCGTTTCCGCTCGATCGGATACATGGCGAGGAGCTGATCTTTTTTATCCACCCCACCCATCATGATATTGTAGTCCAATATCAGGATGGGTTTGGTGGATCCTCGGATTGTTTGTTGGCTGTTGCCATGGTATGTAGAGATCATAGCAACCCTGTTATGATCTTTCCATACCATGACATCAACGTCCCCCGTGGTAAGACCAGATATCTGTCCCGTGCTCATGTTCAGCTTGGTCAGATTGTGCAGGGCCTGCGGAACGAACTTACGATCGGTGCACAGGGTTCCTGCACAATCAAAGCCCAAGGACTTAAGTCTTCGAGCGAGACACGGCGAATTGTAGAAATTATCCATCCACAATGTGTATCCCTTGTGCTCCAAACCTTGGGTCAATCGCAAAACTATTGACGGTGTAGGTGCCTCTAATGGATCTTCAAACTGCTGCGGTGGAGATTGGGATTTCTTATGAGCGTGAATCTCAAACCGCCATAGGTAGCCGGTTTGAGATTCACAAATCTCATATGACTTGACGCCTTTCTTTGCAGCTTTGTTTGGAATAAGCTGGCCGATGTCCAGCCAGCCCTTCCACATCAAAAGACTCTCGTCTAAAGAAATGTTCTGCGCCGGGGTATACATTGATTGAAATTTCTTATTTAAATGAGACAGTATTGGCTCTATCTTATATAGTCTTGCCTCGGAGCTGTCCAGGTCTAGCCCACACATGCCATCATTATCATTGAAGTGTAAACATTTTGATAAAAGTAAAAATCTGTTGATGGACATGTGTGCGCTAAATCCTGGAGTACAAAATACGTCAGGAATAGCAGACCAGTACTCCTCCAACCGAGATTTTACAACAACCCCCATCGCCAATAGGAGACCAAAGTAGAGGTATAACTCCTCTACAGTGGTCTTAGTCCATTTCTGGATGCGACTATTGGGACGGAGGCTGTTGTTAGCCTCCATCTGGCGTGTTAGCTGCTGAGCGTATTTATTAGTCTCCAAGGCAATGTGCTCCATAATTGAACGATCCCAAATGTCAATGAAAATATCATATGGGTCTTCCCGTGGAGTTGTCGGACCTACATTGCTTTGGGAAAACGTTTCCCTCCTCGATTCAGGTGGAATCGGGGTATTCGGAAACTCTTTCCAATCAAAATCATACCACCTCCAAGGCTGGTCCGTCGCCGTTGAAGGGACACTGCCTGGCTCAGCAGGCGCTTCCTCTATCACGTCACCGGCATCGACGCTCTCGTACTCCTCGTCCAAGGATGTATCCTGCACGATCTGATACACCCTTGGAATCAGCATCGGGCTGTTAATCTCCTCGTCGCTCTCATCAGAGTCGTCGCTTCCTGTAACAAATGATAGATGGGTTTAAAATCAGATAGAAACCAGAAGCCACAGCCCCACTCGCGCCCGGCATTGGTCGCGGCCATGCTGCGGGGCAAGACGGAGTGGGAAGCGGTCGCCTCCTTCTGCGAAGCAGTCATGCTCGCGAAGGAGGAGGCGGGCCGCGTGAGAGAGAGGACAGTGTCCTCCCTCCGCCCCACCCGCAGTGGTGGACGCCCACGGCGACGGACGTCGCAAGACGATCTCCGGCCACCGTAGGCGCGGGCATGCGGGCGGCGAGTAAAGGGCAACTCGCTGCCCGACCATGGACCATGCCCGGGTCGACGGCGCGTTGTGTTCCACGCGCGCCTCAAAGAGCGTCAGCATAATGACGGGGCCCCCTCTCTAGAGGGCCAAAGCCTGCCGGGGTCGCGGGACTTATCTCATTACCGTGACCCCGGAACATAAAGGGCTATAGAAGGACACTGTGGATTTTAGTCAGTACAAGTCTGACAGTCCCTCCCGCCCTGCCCGGGGTGGGAGGACTCATTTGATGATTTTACCACGATAAAAAAAAAAAAGCCACAGCCCCAAACCAAACTAAAATCAGCAGGTACTTACCATGATTGAAAATATCATCCGTCAGCGCCTGATGAGTGCGATGAGGTGCTGGTGGTGGAGGAAGCGACGGCGACTCCGCTTCAAGTTCCAGAGACCTGAAACAAAAGCAATGTTGTATTACCCATATACTTAGAGATAAATAGAAAAAATCGTAAGTAACCAACTTACACTGCCGGCGAAGACACCCCGGTTGACACCAGTGAAGGAGGCGCCAGTGGCGGTATGAGAGCCGGCGCCTGGTTTGGACTAGATGGACATTTTAAAACAAAAGTTAAAACTTGCTTGCGAGTAAGTATTACAACTGTATAGGCGGAGACCTCTAGCGCCCGGCATTGGTTGCGGCCATGCTGCGGGGCGAGACGGAGTGGGAAGCGGTCGCCTCCTTCTGCGAAGCAGTAATGCTCGCAAAGGAGGAGGCGGGCCGCGTGAGGGAGAGGACAATGTCCTCCCTCCGCCCCACCCGCGGTGGTTGGCGCCCACGGCGACAGACGTCGCAAGACGATCTCCGGCCACCGTAGGCGCGGGCATGCGGGCGGCAAGTAAAGGGCAACTCGCAGCCCGACCATGGACCATGCCCGGGTCGACGGCGCGTTGTGTTTCACGCGCGCCTCAAAGAGCGTCAGCATAATGACGGGACCCCCTCTCTAGAGGGCCAAAGCCTGCCGGGGTTGCGGGACTTATCTCATCACCGTGACCCCGGAACATAAAGGGCTATTGAAGGACACCGTGGATTTTAGTCAGTACAAGTCTGACAGTCCCTCCCGCCCTGCCTGACTCATTTGATGATTTTACCACGATAAAAAAAAAAGTATTACAACTGTCATCCACAAGTAGAACTACTTACGGTGGCCGCCTGCGCTCCCTCCATTCGTGCAGGGGCGTCTCCAGACCCTGGCCAACCGGCAACTCCGATATATCGGAGACTGTAAGTCTAAAATTCAAAACGATTCAATTGTAAAACTCAAAATGATTTAGGGTAGTGTAAAAAGAAAGGCTTGATTAAGAATAGAAAAGAAAGGGTTAATTAAGCATAAAAACTAACTCTTCGAGAGTGTATGGTCCTGGCCGCACGTGGACGACGCCACGTCCTCCGCGGCCTCCGCGCCCTCTGCCACGGCGGCTAGGACCACCACGATCTGCAACCACCGCCACCAATTCCTGCACCTCCTCCATCACCACCGGTGGCGCCATTGCCCTGCCAGCTCGCACACGACCACCACGAAGTCGCGGTCCGCACGTTTGAGGCCGTCTTCTACATAAAAATAAAAAAAGGAAAAGATAGCATGAAAGAAAGCTTTTAGAAAAGGAAGTAGTAAGAAATAGGTAAAAAATAAACTTACGTTGACGGCGGTGATGATGGCCGCGATGAAGACGGTGATGGCGGTGACTGGCCCCGGCCAACCAGTGGTGACCGTGACCTACGACCACCTCTACCGCGTCGTCGTCTACGGGTGCGAGGAAAAATAAAAAAATGCAAATAAAAGTTGTGACAGATAGACAGACAAACAAGCAAACAAACATGTATACCTGCATACAGAACCTCATAACCTCCTTCTTTTGAAGTCGGTTAAAATCACAACAAAAAAATGTCAACAAAAATATTTAAATTGAAATCACGGAAACATACCCGCAATAAAATGCCATGGTTTTCGGAGAAAGTTGTGACAGACAGACAGACAAACAAACAAACAAACATTATTTATGCATACACACACACACAAACACCTATTAAATTTTCAGTTCCAATACGTTCAACATTCATACGTGCTTAATTGATAACCTCCTTTTATTGAAGTCGGTTAAAATCACAAATAAAAAAAACATGAACAAAAAAAAAATTCAAATTGAAATCACGGATGTCGTATCCATAATTTCTATGATCCGGTAAAATGTACGAACATGGACGCATAGCATGGACGTAAACCGCCATCTTAGATGTCATTGAACTTCAACCGTGCGTCCGTCTCATAGGTACTTACAGTACGATTCAAACTTAACGGCGGCGCGGCGTCTCGGAACATCGTGCGTTCCGATGCACAAAACGCAATTTTGGGTATCAGCGGGGTGTAGACGGGCGGGGCACATCCCGCGCAGCGTATTTGCAGTGGCGGTACCTTCATATAAGCCCAAAAGCCCGGCATGCCTTAATTAAAATGCTCGATAGAGAATCAATATCAAACCCGAACTATTTAAAAGTTCGCGCGCTTAATTCAAAATAAAATGCGCGTAATGAAAAAAAAATTTATTTTATCATTATTTTGTTAGAGAAATAGTGTCATAATTTAATTTTTTAATTTCATTTCGATACACTGTGTGTAAAGTACGTCATTATAAACTCGTTTTGAGTTTTGTATTTTGAATTTAACGATATGAGAGTAGATAAAAATATATACGCCCGTGTTAGGGATTTCAAAATATACCCGAACTCAAAATTTTTCTGGGGTATACTTTCATGTAGGACACTCCATTTTGCTATACTGTAATGTATACCCGTTTCACTGTCTCTGTTGCAGGGATATGATAAAAACAGGGATTTGGCCAAATCCCTAAGGGATTTGATCATATCACGGAGGATGTTAAAATAACAACACGATTATGTCATTTTAAGCAAATATGGTGATTTGAACAAATTCCTAAATTGGTTCAGTGAAATGACAAAAATAACTTTTCTGTGGTAGGTATTTTAAAACTAAACTAAATCTAGTGAAATGTCAGAAAACATCGACGGAGCACCGCTTCGGTGCTCGTACTTCTGGATGGTTTAAAAACAAGAAATGTGAGTGTATAAAAACGTGGGAAAAAAAAATAACTACGAAGCCCCCGCTATCCCCTTCTAACCTAACCTGTCCGAGTCGGGGTGCCCCCAGTTGTTTTTACGACATCTTTTATTTCTCATCGCCCGTTTCGTACACACGCGACGAAATCCCTGTTTTTATCATATCCCTGCGACATTTAAAAACATTTGAAATCACATAGGTAATTTAAACCGTACTAACTCGCACGTGGTGACACAATCATGTTGGAAGCGCGGGTTATGCTAAATTTTTCTAATTGCTAATTGGCTGTGAACGAAAGACATGGAAATTACGTTCTGCCGGGAACACAAGACAGAATGCAGATCGAAATATAGGAAGGATTGCACAATACCTTAATTATCCGGAGACGTCCTCGCGGCTGAGGGGCGGCTGTCGACAGGCAACTGGAGCGCTCTGACGTGAGGTGCGCGTTGTGAGTAACCGATTGGCCACGAGTTTCAACTGCGGCCGCTTTTTATGCGGTCTCTCTCGTACTAAAGCGAGAAGATATGCGCGAGGAAAGGATGGAGATAGGACCTTTCACAGCCAATCAGATTAGTCGTTCAATGACATGAAGTTATAGATAAAAGACCTAACCGTTCTTTCCGCGCAGCGTAACCATTCCCCCCGGGCTTGAAGGGATGCCTTCAAGAGTTGAAGGCGAAATTCGTGAAATTAAACTACAATTTAAACTATTATCTATACGTAAATATCAATGAAATCAAATAATTAATTACTAATGCTAACCTAACCTTGGATGACGAGAGCCGAATTTATTGGTTAGGCAATGGGCAAAGACGAACGACGGGACGCAAGTAGGATCCAGTCAATGTCTTAACTCGGGCGATGCGAGTGACTCCTGTGGAGTCAGGAAAAACTTCTTCCACGACACCCAAAGGCCAGTGAAGTGGGGGCGAATTATCTACTATGAGAATCACAACCGTACCGACAGTGACTGGATCGATCGGCGTGTTCCATTTACGACGCGATTGTAAAGTGTGAAGATATCCGCTTCTCCAGCGCTTCCAAAACGATTGTACTAATTGGTCTAACAATTTATGTCTCGAAACAATTGTTCTCTCGTCTATCTCCTCGGCAGGCAAGTATTTTAAAGGGGTGAGATTCAGAAAGTGCGCTGGAGTCAAAGCTAGTGGTTCTGAAGGATCACTAGAGAGTGTCCTACAAAGAGGTCTAGTATTCATTACTGATTCGACTTGAGTAAGAACGGTATTTAACTCTTCAAACGAAAGGATGGTATCACCTATTACACGGTATAAGTGAATCTTTAAACTTCTAATATTAGCCTCCCAATTACCGCCGAAATGACTAGCAGTCGGGGCATTAAGTGACCAATTTATGCGATTTTCAGCTAACATGTGACCAAATTCGGTGTTGTGATATTTCGAACAAAGGAAGTCGTGAAGTTCCGAAAGTTTACGCTTAGCGCCAATGTAATTTGTCCCGTTGTCCGAGTAAATCCTACTAACCGGGCCGCGCCTTGATAGGAATCGTTTGAAAGCACTCATAAAACTGACTGTACTAAGATCACCGGCTAGTTCGATATGTACCGCGCGTGTAGTCATGCAGACGAACAGACACACGTATGCCTTGGTAGAACGAATGCCTCGGCCGCGAGACATGGTAACCTTGAAGGGACCAGCGTAGTCCGTGCCTGTGTGAACGAACGGTTTAGTTGCTGGAACTACACGACAAGACCGATGATCTGCCATCTCAGGGAAACTTGGCTTGGGACGGAGACGAAAGCAGGGAAGACACTTATGAATCCTATTCCTAATTAAATTGCGTGCAGAAAGTATCCAATATCTTTGACGTAACAGTGACATCAGCAGGTCGGGACCCGCGTGGCAATTCAATTTATGATGGTATTCGACAAGCAAATTCAGAATAGGATCTTTTCTTGGGAGTAGAATTGGATATTTCGCTTCATAACCCAAATCTGAATTTCTTAAACGGCCTCCGACTCTAATGAGTCCGTCTTTGAGGAAAGGTTTCAAGTGCCGAAGAGAATGACTACAATCCTTGCCTTCTCTGAGTCTGGCAATTTCCTTTGAGAAATAGAAGCGTTGAATTTCACGTAGAATGAGTAGTTCAGCGAAATCGTAATCCGATGCTGACATGCGGTTATTAACCGGTAACAACTTAGCAAAACGACAAACGTAAATTACCACTCTAAGTAATTTACTCCAAGACGAGATACGATCGACTAAACAAAGAATAGAAGATCTTTCGTTAGGTGCAGCGACTAACAACGAATTTTTCTTCTCTTCAGGTGCTTCAGACACTGAGGAGGGATTGAAAGGAGCGACAGGCCATTGTGAAATGTCCAAGTGAGCCCACGGGGGTCCCCTGAACCAAAGCGGATGGTCTATAATTTGTGAGGGTGTGAGTCCGCGTGAAAGACAATCTGCTGGATTGTCCGCACCGGACACGTGATATAAATTTTGCGGTGACAAATCGCTTTGTATTTTCGAAACTCTGTTGGCTACAAAGGTATTCCAACGATGGGGCGACGAATGTACCCAACAGAGCGCGACCGTCGAATCCGAAAATGCGAATATGTCACGGAAAACTATTCGGTTTTGACAAGCGACCACGACATTTCTTATTAGCTGGGATAACACAAGAATAGCACAGAGCTCAAGACGAGCGAGAGAAACTACATTTTTGGGAGAGACCTTAGACTTAGCTGTTATCAAATTGACTGTATTGCCATCGCTATTGTGGACGTGGAAATAAATCACTCCCCCGTATGCTTTCTCGCTAGCGTCCGCGAAAGCTAAGAGTGTGACCACACTATCAGCGACAATACCAACGTGGCGTGGGATTTTTATGTTGCAGAGCAAAGGAAGCTCTTCCTTAAAGCGAGTCCACAGTCTGACTATATCTTCAGGTGGTGTCTCATCCCAGTCGCAGTTGCATAGCCAAAGTTTCTTGATAAGAAGCTTGGCATGCAAGACGACAGGCGCGACAAATCCCATGACGTCCCATGTTTTAGCGATGCACGATAATATTGTACGCTTAGTACAAGTCTGAGTGGGAGTGTTTACTCTCATGGCGAAGTGATCTGACGTGGGCGACCAACACAAACCAAGTACTTTATGTTGGTCGGACCCGTCGAACTCCTTGTCAGCTGGCAGACGATGCGAAAGCGGGATAGAATTCAATACTACTTGTGAATTACTGGTCCACTTGACCAACTCGAATTGACCCGCCTTCATGAGACCAATCATCTCTGAAGCGGTAGAAATGCCCTGGGTTTCCGTGAGGACGGAATGGACAAAATCGTCCATGTACAATCCCGTGGCGACAATGGCTTTAGCCTGAGGGTACGAGTCACCCTCATCCTCCGCCAGCTGCTTAATAGTTCGCAGCGCGTGAAAGGGGCTAGATTTGAGTCCAAAAACGACACGATTGAACTCATAAACTTGCAAAGGTTCCTGCGGCGAAAAACGATACAAGATGCGTTGGAAACGCCGATCAGGTTCTCGGACTCCAATGCTGGGAAACATCTGACGAATGTCTGATGAAAGCGCGATCGAAAACAAACGAAAATTAACTATAATGTTAAACAAATTCCCTTGTAGGTTCTGTCCACCATACAAGAGATCATTAAGCGAAACGCGGGTAGTAGTTTTACAACTACCATCGAGAACGACACGAAGTTTGGTTGTGACCTTATCATCTCGGATCACACCATGATGCGGAATGTAGTACGAAGGTTCCGAAGGATCAGGAATTGTAGGTGAAATATAGCCCTTCTCTAAATATTCTAGGATGACGTTGTCGTACGCGGCCTTTAAATTAGGAGAAGCTTGCATCTTCCTTTCCAAGCAGAGAAACCGGCGTTCACTTGCTTGACGTGAGTTGCCCAGGGATTCGACATCACCCTTGAAAGGCAAAGCGACTACGTATCGTCCGTCACTATTTCGAGTGGTAGTGCGGGCATAAAACTCCTCACATAATTTGTCATCTAGGCTGAGTACCGGGGGAACATTTACTTCTTCCAATTCCCAGAATTTTCGTATCGCTACGTCTAACGGCTCCGCGGTGCAACAATACGAAACGGTCGAATTGTCATCGATGAGAATCGGCGCCTTACCGACAATTACATAGCCGAGTACAGTTTGCAAGGCGATTGGAGACGCATGTGTAGGCTGACCTTGAACTCTGTTAGATAAGAGTAAGTGCGGGAAAGTCGAAGCACCGATCAATAATTGAATCGGATTTGAAGAAAAATATGTATCGTCTGCTAACTGTAAGTTTTTAAAATTATGCAAAAGCGAAACGTCAACCGTGGCAGTTGGCAAACGTTCAGTAATTTTATCTATTACGAATGACTCAATATTATAGTTTATATTACGATTGAAACGAGAATAAAATTTAATTTGTACGGAACCCTGTATTTGTTTACTAGCACCTCCTATGCCCCTGACGGTTGCACAGGCAGGTTTATTATTTATGTTCAAACCCAAAAGTTGACAACAATCCCGCGTGATAAAGTTACTTTGAGAAGCGCTGTCTAATATTGCGCGAACAATATGTTCTTTGCCAAAAGAATCTACTACAATAACTTGCGCGGTAGCAATCAATATGGTGGTTGGGCCCCGGTATAAAGAATTAATACGGTTTTCATCAGTCGCGCACAACGATATATCAGTCTGCTTCGTAAGTCTCTCAGCAGAGGGCGTGCGAGCGCCGGTCGACCTTGAACCGTGCGCGTCGCTCAATTTATTGCCGAAACACAACAAACTATGGTGTTTAGAGCTACATTTTTTACAAGTGGACTTTGACCCACAAGCGGACACACGATGTTTTGGACTTAAGCAATTAATGCATAAATTGTTTGATTTCACAAACTTAAATCTCTGATCGGGTTTATAACTATTAAATACTTTACACTTATATACGTGATCATGTTTCTCCTTACACAAAACACACGCGGTAGGTTCGTTATTAGCTATACAGGTGTATGCATTAGTATGTTTGCGATTTGCAGGTGATTTATTGTTAGAGACCGTTGACGAAGTTCGTTCTAACACCTTTATAATTATGCTCACGAACAAACTCAACTAATTCACTAAAAGATGGAATTTCGGAACTACTTGATTTTAATTGATGATTAGATTCGAATGCCCGTACAGTGTCTATGTCGAGTTTTTTAAGAGCGATATGCAATAAAATAAAATCAGCGTGGTCATGGACCTTTATGTTTTTAAACCCGGCTACCGACGTTGCGAATTTATCGAGAAATGATTCTAAAGTAGCCGGCGAACCTGACGAAATAGATTTAAATTCAAATAATTGGTCTAGATATGAAGTTGCCGATTGCCGTTTATCTTCATACCTTTCACAAAGTGAATCGAATATAAGTGGGTAATTATCAGCTGACGGAGTAATTCCTGCACATATCGAACGAGCTTTGCCTGTTAATTTTCCAATTAAATAATATAATTTCTCGCATGCTGTTAGCGAACTATTATTATGCACGGCATTTCGAAAACTGGCGATGAACAGCGGCCAATTTTTAATATCCCCATTAAATTCGGGTATTTCAATCGGGGGCAAGCGAGGAGATTTCTTACATTCACTAGGTGCCTGAACCTGCAATTTTTTCTCTGCCCGCTTCACCCTACCCAGTAAGTCTTCGAATGAAGAAAGTGCCTGATAGTCGACGACATAATCAGGATTTAATTTAAGTTCATGAGCGATTATATCGTCCAGCGCACATTCAAAATCAGTACGCAACGAATCTATTGTTTCACAGTCACACAAGAACGATTCTTTATCGAATTCCTCCGAATCAATATTTTTCAATTTATCGCAAATACGTTGCATACGAGAAAATATTCGATCTCTTTTTCCTAACAATCGTTTAAGAGTAATATCTGTAGGCGCCATCTAGCAACCTTCTAATAACGATAATTAAATAAATATGTAACACGCGAAATACGTTGTGAAAGCGATGTGAGCGAATAATTTACCTAAGTGGGTATTTATTTTTACAATAATGCGTCGGTGATTGAGCGCGAAGCGGTAATTCAACGGTAATATTTTAAAATAATGCGGGATTAAGCGAAATAACCAGTTATAGTAACGATTACTAGCTGGTGTTACGAATATACAACGGTTTTACCGAGAATTTAACTATATACCCACACCTGTCGGCGAGACAAGTGTTTGGTACAAAACTAATTAGAATACGAGTATTTTTTCCGACTACGAATGGCGAATGGTTATCACTGATTTCAATAACTATCCAGGCTCGTTAGGACCAAATGGAAGCGCGGGTTATGCTAAATTTTTCTAATTGCTAATTGGCTGTGAACGAAAGACATGGAAATTACGTTCTGCCGGGAACACAAGACAGAATGCAGATCGAAATATAGGAAGGATTGCACAATACCTTAATTATCCGGAGACGTCCTCGCGGCTGAGGGGCGGCTGTCGACAGGCAACTGGAGCGCTCTGACGTGAGGTGCGCGTTGTGAGTAACCGATTGGCCACGAGTTTCAACTGCGGCCGCTTTTTATGCGGTCTCTCTCGTACTAAAGCGAGAAGATATGCGCGAGGAAAGGATGGAGATAGGACCTTTCACAGCCAATCAGATTAGTCGTTCAATGACATGAAGTTATAGATAAAAGACCTAACCGTTCTTTCCGCGCAGCGTAACCACATGTAAACAAACAAAATATTGTGTCAGCCAGCGGGCGAAACGGAAAGAACGATTGAAATAGTAACGTGACAAAAGAATACCGAAAAATTACTTCGTTGCGGTCGGGTATGTTTTAAAATACCTACGCGCGAAATCTTAAATCTGAAAGTATACCCGAATGTCAACTCGGCCAGTGACGTCACAAATGTTAGGTAAAGGTACACTTTATTGAATTAATTCTTTATTTCTGGATTTGAAAACATACCCGACGGCAACACGATCTCTGACGTCATGAGCGTTGGCTGAAGGTATAGATTCCAAATACGCTCCCGCGCACCCTCTGTCTCACTCGCACTCGCGCGACGCGGTGTATGTTTGTTGGCAACTTGACTGTACCTGCGCGCAACTGCATTCGCAGCTAATGGCAGATTTACATTGAGTCAGTAACTGACGTCAGTGCTGGCGCCGAAAACTGACTCGTGCTATTTATACGAGGTCAGTATTTCAAGAAATCAATTTACATTATGGCAGTGCCAGGTCAGCACTGACTCGTCAGTGGACCACAGACTACATATCAGTGGACTGACGCCAGTTACTGACTCAATGTAAATCTGCCATTACTTCCGAACCGCCATTAAGTTTGAATCGAACTTGTATTTCGATTTACGCAACTAAAATACGATGATATTGAAATTAAATGCCTATTGTCAATAATACGATACATATAAACATACGTAATAGCCTCAGTTTGCACATTAAATAGGTACTAGGTACTAATACCGCGAAATGTGCGTCTGACGCGCCGGCACATGATGTCACAACCAGGGACGGTTACCGTTACCAAACAAATACCGGTAAAATTACCAAAACATAAACGTTATGTTACGTTAAATATTAACGTTAAACATAACGTTAATTTATAGGATTTACCGCTATTTAATTATCGTTACTAATAACGTTAATTCACTGTGCGACGTTGCCAAACCGCGCCGCGCGTCTTTTCGTTCGGCTCTACAAATCAGAGCGGCAACAGCTAGTAACGCGCGCCGCTTACGCGCATTTCATAGTCAGATGTCACACAAACATTGCGTACGCCAAATTAGTAGGTATATCTCTATTAGATTAATTCTGTTGTTCTGTTATTATAATTAGTTGTTTGTTTAGAAAATACTATTATCGGCCGAAAGAAGTGCAACAGAGCTTATCAGTATTTCAAAATGTTTAAAGAAAACAATAAATCTACTTGCACATCTATATCTATACATATAATAAAATCGTAGAGCTGTCATTCCTGTACATTGAATATTTTTCTTTTTGTATTTTTTTCGAGATAAAGAATCGATTCTGATGACAAATCAACTTTTTTGTTCCGGATTTTTTTAGGGTTTATTCTTTTGCGTTAATTCCTAAACTACTGAAAACTTTCCGATCAAATTTTCCTCAAATATTCCTAATAATATGCTTCTGTCAATAGGCTATGTATTATTACACTATTGTCACTGGGAGATGAGCAATTTTGAATTATGTTGTTTTTAAATGTATGTTTTGAGTTGGCGGATTAACCACTGGATAATATTTATTCAATTTTTCCTCAAATATTCCTTAAACTGCTCTTCAATTAATAGGGTCTAGACACACGAGAGCGTGGCCAGCCGAGTTCAGGCGCGCTTACAGTGTGTAATATTACACGAACCATTTGGAGCCACTTTTTAGCCCCTCATAACTCAAAAATTATTTAACCTAGGCATATATTTTGAGATTGGCGAGATAAATACGTGTACCAAATTTTGTAAATATATCTCAAACGGTTATTTAGATATTAACGTCAAAAAATCGTCATTTTTATGACTGACCTATAGATCAAAACTATAACCCAGTTCTAGATGACCTAGAAAGTTCAAATTTGGCATGCAGATAGGTAAAGTTTTTTTTTTAAGTTTGTCTGACGGTTAACTCGTCGTTTAAGAACCGATTTTGATGATTCTCTTTTCGTTGGAAAAAATATATTTCAGGTAAAATCCTATGATAAGGAAATTAGGGTTTGATGACAAAAGACCAGAGAAATCGAGTGGAGCTTTCTAAAATTGTAGGGGCGACTAGTGCGTTTGTAAGTTTTTCATTATTTTAAAGCAATACAATTAAATAAAGATCTGGAGTAGATCTGATGATGGAGCCGAGAGACAGTCGAGGGAACTCCTTAACGATTCACAGAAGCTACCTTGTGTTTGGACTTAATTCATTTGTATTGATAAGAACTTTACACCTAGGTGGGTTGTAATTGTCATTAAGGGTCAGATGATAAAGACGAAGAACAATTCAGGGAACTCGTCAACGGTTTATAGTAGCTATCTTGTATTTGGACTTAATTCATTTATATCGATGAAAACTTTCGACTCTTTTTTTTTCGTGGTAAAATCATCAAATGAGACCTCCCACCCAGGGCAGGGCGGGAGGGACTGTCAGACTCGTACTGACTAAAATCCACGGTGTCCTTCAATAGCCCTTTGTGTTCCGGGGTCACGGTAATGAGATAAGTCCCGTGACCCCGGCACGCTTTGGCCCTCTAGAGGGGGGCCCCGTCATCATGCTGATACTCTTTGGGGCGCGCGTGAACACAACGCGCCATCGACCCGGGCATGGTCCATGGTCGGACAGCGAGTCGTCCATTACTCGCCACCCGCATGCCCGCGCCTACGGTGCCCGGAGATGGTCTGCCGACGTCCGACGCCGTGGGCGTCTTCCAGTGCGGCTGGGGTGGAGGGAGGACGCTATCCTCTCCCTCACGCGGCCCGCCTCCTCCTTCACGAGCATGACTGCTTCGCAGAAGGAGGCGACCGCTTCCCACTCCGTCTCGCCCCGCAGCATGACCTCGACCAATGCCGGGCGCGAGAGGTCTCCGCCTATCGCCGCCGAGAGGACACGGCGGTGCTATGCCCAAGCGGCGCAGTCCTGCACCGTATGCTCCACAGTGTTCTCTGGGCGATCTTCGCAGTGGTGACACCCAGGCGTTGCTTCCCTCCCTATCAGACACAGGAACCTCCCGAAACTTCCGTGTCCAGTGAGGACCTGCGTCATGCGGTAGGTCAGGACGCCGTGACGCCTTTCCAGCCACTCCTCAAAGAGGGGTTTTACCGCCGCGATTGCGGCATGCCCGGACCTCGGATGCGACAGTCGTTCCCTCCATACCGCCCTGAGCTCGCGTCGGACCTCTTCCCGCCGCGCCTTGACTTTTCGGGGCAGCGGGAATTCTCCCCGGCGCTGCGCCTCCACGCGCCACTCATAAATGCGCTGGAGAGCAGTCGTCTCCAGATCCCAGGGCAGCAATCAAGCAATGGGCAGGAGTCGCCTGAGGGCGGCTGCTGCCCGGTTCAGCCTTGGGGCCAAACTAAGGAAATGCTCCCTGAAGTTCCACCGGCTGTCGAGGACGAGTCCCAGGTACATCGTTCTCCCAACGCCAATGCGAACCCCCTCCACCGTTATGTGGGCCTCAGACCATGGCGCGTTAACGCGGCTATGAAAACACATGGCCTCCGTTTTGTGCAGCGCCACTTCGAGTCCCAGCTGCCGGGTCCTTTCGACGACTGTCGCAACCACTTGCGTCGCCTTGTCGGCCGCCGCCTGATGCGACTCTCCCTCCGCCAGGACGAGCGTGTCATCAGCGTAACATATTATGCTGACGTCGTCGGGGAGGTCGCCGCGCAGCTCCCAGTCATATCCGATGTTCCACAGGGCCGGCCCCAAGACCGACCCCTGTGGAACACCGCACGACATCTCTCGCCGGTTCCACTCTCCCCGGTGACCGGGGTAGATGACGGCTCTGTCCGTCAGGTAGTCCATCGAGGACGACGGAGGTAGGTCGGCACCCGGTGATCATCATCATCGACGTCCACTGCTGAACATAAGCCTCCCCCTTAGACCGCCACGCCGAACGACAGTTCGCCATTTGCATCCATCGGTTGCCCGCGACCCACACGATGTCGTCGGTCCACCTAGTGGGAGGCCTGCCTACGCTGCGTCTTCCGGTCCGTGGTCGCCACTCGAGAACTTTTCTTCCCCATCGGTTGTCAGTTCGACGAGCGATGTGGCCTGCCCATTGCCACTTCAACTTGCAAATTTTACGAGCTATGTCGGTGACTCTGGTTTTTCGCCGAATATCCATGTTCCGGATTTTATCCCGCAAAGAAACTCCGAGCATAGCTCTTTCCATCGCTCGTTGAGTGACTCTTAGTCTCTCTAAAAGGCCAGCAGTCAGAGACCACGTTTCAGAGCCATATGTCATCACTGGCAACACACACTGGTTAAACACCCTTGTCTTGAGACACTGTGGGATTCTCGATGAGAAGATATCACGTAGCTTCCCAAACGCTGCCCATCCGAGTTTGATTCTTCGGGCGACCTCTTTCTCGAAGTTGGACCTACCTTTTTTTTTTATTCGAGGTGGAAATCCTCATAGGACTTCCTCCGCCTGGGGAAAAGCGGAGGGGCATGTCAGACTTGACTGACTAAAACCACCCCGGTGTTCCCTCGCACACTTGCGTCCGGAGCTGCGGGTGCGAATGTTACTTCCGCTGCCTCGGATTAGTGCCGGCCCGCCTCTTGCAGGCCCCTTCCGGTTGGGGTGAGGTGTTCTCCCCCGTTACCATTTAGATAGGCGCGCGCGGAACACTGCGCGCTGCCTTCTTCTCGGGTCCACTTGAGTGGGGGATGGCAGACGTCCCCAAATCTGCCACCCCTAGACCCACTTATGGAGGCAGAAAGAGAGCGTTGTCCGCTCTCCTTCGACGCCCGGTGCGTCTGCTGCGGTATGGGAGAGCACTGGAGATCTCCCTCTCCCTTTCCGCCGCTTCCTTCTGGGAGGATGTCATCTCGCAGAAAATCACTGCGTCCCAGAACACTGCATCTCCGACCATTGACTTAACAATGGCCGGCAGTGACAGGTCGCTCCCCACTTTTGCAGTGAGAGCACGGCGCGGCTCGTCCCACGTGACAAACTCGGCCAGCGTATGACGCGCCTCTATGACGATCCTCCAGACATTGGACGCAGTGATGACACCGAGCGTCCGGCTCCCTGCTTATTCGACACAGGTATTTCCCGAAGCAGCCGTGCCCCGAGAGCACCCGTGTCGCTCGAAACGTCAGGGAGCCGTGCCTCCTTCCGAGCCAATCGTCGAGTACTGGCTGGACCGCCTCGATCGTACTGAGACCAGCGGAAGGGCGTAAAAGCCTCTCCCGCCATGCCGCCACCAGGTCCTCACGAAGCGCCGACCGGCGCAGCGTAAT